>JAHLGP010000084.1:8061976-8112045 GCA_020141445.1 Bruguiera sexangula | reverse complement strand
GCATGATGGGGTCATACAATCTATTTTCAAGATCTTTATGTGTGAATAAGTTATTACAACCAAAAGTGGAGCCTTATGTGGAGAAAATGCAGAAACGGTCTCATTTTTTAGTATTTAAGCGTCAAATAATTGTGAGAAATGCTAGAAGTCATCAAAGACTCTTTATTTAATGCAATTCAATAGATTCTTAGTCTCATGAGAGCATAGATGTGGTTGTTGCAACGAATATAGTGCATGATGTGGTCATTCAAGCTCTTTTCAACATCTTTATGTGTGAATGAGTTATTATAACCTAAAGTGGAGAAATCATGAGACGGCCTCATTTTTGAGTAATTAAGCATCAAATAATTGTGAGAAATGCTAAAAATCATCAAAGTATCTTTGTTTAATGCAATTCAACAAATTCCTAGTCCCATGAGAGTATAGATGAAGTTGTAGCTACGAATATAGTGCATGATGTGGTCATAAAAGCTATTTTCAAAATCTTTCATTGTGAATGAATCATTACAACGACATATGGAGCCTTGCATGGAAAAAAAGAAGAGATGGTCTTATTTTTGAGTTATTAAGTATCAAATACTTGTGAGAAATGCCAGAAATCATCAAAGACTGTTTGTTTAATGCAATTCAATAGATTCTGAGTCCTAAAAGGGCATAAATGAGGTTGTTGCAGGGAATATAATGCATGATGTGGTCATTCAAGCTATTTCAACATCTTTATGTGTGAATGAGTGATTACAATGAAATGTGGAGCCTTGTTTGGAACAAATGAAGAGACAGTCTCATTTTTTAGTTATTAAGCACTAAATACATGTGAGAAATGTGAGAAATCACCAAAGACTCTTTATTTAAAGCAATTCAATAGATTCCTACTACCCAGAGATTATAGGTGTGGTTGTTGCAATGAATATAGTGCATCATGTGGTCATAGAAGCTATTTACAAGATCTTTAAGTGTTAATGAGTCTTTACAACGAAATGTGGAGCCCTATTTGGAACAAATGAAGAGACGGTCTCATTTTTGAGTTATTGTATCAAATACTTGTGAGAAATGCTAGAAATCATCAAAGACTCTTTGTTTAATGGAATTCAACAGATTCCTAGTCCTAAAAGAGCATAAATGAGGTTCTTGCAACAAATATAGTGCATAATGTGGTCATACGAGCTATTTTTAAGATCTTTCAGTGTGAACGAGTCATTACAACGAAATGTGCAGCCTTGTTAGGAAGAAATAAAGAGATGATCTCATTTTTTAGTTATTGCATCAAATACTTGTGAGAAATGCCAGAAATCATCAAAGACTTTTTGTTTAATGCAATTCAACAGATTCCTAGTCCCAAGAGAGCATATATGAGGTTGTTGCACTGAATATAGTGCATGATGTGGTCATACAAGCTATTTTCAAGATCTTTCATTGTGAACGAGTCATTACAACGAAATATGGAACCTCGTTTGGAGCAAATGATGAGACGTTCTCATTTATGAGTTATTAAGCATCAAATACTTGTGAGAAATGCAAGAAATCACCAAAAACTCTTTATTTAATGCAATTCAACATATTCCTAGTTCCAAAAGAGTATAGATGAGGTTGTTGGAGTGAATATAATGCATGATGTGGTCATACAAGCTATTTTCAAGATCTTTAAGGGTGAATGAGTCATTATAACAAAAAGTCAAGCCTTGTTTGGAAGAAATGAAGAGATGGTCTCATTTTTTGAGTAATTATGCATCAAATACTTGTTACAAATAATATAAATCATCAAAGACTTTTTGTTTTATGGAATTCAATAGATTCCTAGTCCCAAGGGAGTATAGATGAGGTTGCAATGAATATAGTGAATGATGTGGTCATACAAGCTATTTTCAAGATCTTTAAGTGTGAATTAGTCATTACAACCAAAAGTGGAGCCTTGTTAGGAAGAAATGAAGAAACGGTCTCATTTTTTGCCAATTAAGCATCAAATACTTGTGAGAAATGATAGAAATCATCAAAAGCACTTTGTTTGACGCAATTCAACAGTTCCTAGTCCCAGGAGAGTAGAGATATGGTTGTTGCAATGATATGGTTGTATGATATGGTCATACAAGCTATTTTCAGGATCTTTGAGTGTGAATGAGTCATTACAAGGAAATGTTGAGCCTTGTTTGGAACAAATGAAGAGGTTGTCTCTTTTTTGAGTACATAAGCATCAAATACTTGTGAGAAATGCCAGGAATCATCAAAGACTCTTTGTTTAATGGAATTCAACATATTCCTAGTCCTAAGAGAGCATAAATAAGGTTATTGCAATGAATATAGTGCATGATGTGGTCATACAAGCTATTTTTAAGATCTTTTAGTGTGAATGAGTCATTACAATGAAATGTGCAGCCTTGTTAGGAAGAAATGAAGAGACGGTCTCATTTTTTAGTTATTGCATCAAATACTTGTGAGAAATGCTAGAAATCATCAAAGACTCTTTGTTTAATGCAATTCAACAGATTCCTAGTCCTAAGAGAGCATAGATGAGGTTGTTGCACCAAATATAGTGCATGATGTGGTCATACAAGCTATTTTCAGGATCTTTCAGTGTGAACAAGTCATTACAACGAAATATGGAACCTTGTTTGGAACAAATGATGAGACGTTCTCATTTTTGAGTTATTAAGTGTCAAATACTTGTGAGAAATGCAAGAAATCACTGAAGACTTTTTGTTTAATGAAATTCAACAGATTCCTAGTCCTAAGGGAGTATAGATGAAGTTGTTGCAATGAATATAATGAATGATGTGGTCATACAAGCTATTTTCAAGATCTTTAAGGGTGAATGAGTCATTATAACAAATAGTTAAGCCTTGTTTGGAAGAAATGAAGAGATGGTCTCATTTTTTAGTAATTAAGCATCAAATACTTGTTAGAAATGCTAGAAATCATCAAAGACTATTTGTTTAGTGCAATTCAACAAATTCCTAGTCCCAAGATAGTATAGATGTTGTTGTCGCAATGAATATAGTGCATGATGTGGTCATTCAAGCTATTTCCATGATCTTGAAGTGTGAATGAGTCATTACAACGAAAAGTCAAGAGTTGTTAGGAAGAAATGAAAAGACGATCTCATTTTGGAGTACTTAAGCGACAAATGCTTGTAAGAAATGCTAGAAATCATCAAAGACTCTTTGTTAAATGCAATTCAATAGATTCCTAGTCCCAAGAGAGTATAGATGAGGTTGTTGCAATGAATATAGTGTATGATGTGGTCATATAAGCTATTTTTAAGGTCTTTCAATATTAACGGGTCATTACAACGAAATGTGGAGCCTTGTTCAAAATAAATGAGGAGACGGTCTCATTTTTGAGTTATTAAGTATCAAATACTTGTGAGAAATTTGAGAAATCACCAAAGACTCTTTGTTTAAAGCAATTCAATAGATTCCTAGTCCTAAAAAAGTATAGATGTGGTTGTTGTGAGGAATATAGTGCATGATGTGGTCATACAAGCTATTTTCAAGATCCTTAACGAAATGTGGAGCCTTGTTTGGAACAAATGATGAGACGTTCTCATTTTTGAGTTATTAAGCATCAAATAATTGTGAGAAATGCAAGAAATCACCGAAGACTCTTTGTTTAATGCAATTCAACACATTCCTAGTTCCAAAAGAGTATAGATGAGCTTGTTGGAGTGAATATAATTCATGATGTGGTCATACATGCTATTTTGAAGATCCTTAAGGGTGAATGAGTCATTATAACAAAATGTCGACCCTTGTTTGGAAGAAATGAAGAGACGGTCTCTTTTTTGAGTAATTAAGCATCAAACACTTGTGAGAAATGCTATAAATCATCAAAGACTATTTGATTAATGCAATTCAACTGATTCCTAGTCTCATGAGAATATAGATGAGGTTGTTACAGTGAATATAGTGCATGATGGAGTCATACAAGCTATTTTCAAGACCTTTATGTGTGAATGACTTATTACAGTGAAAAGTGGAGACTTGTTTGGAGGAAATGAAGAGATGGTCTGATTTTTGAGTAATTAAGTATCAAATACTTGTGAGAAATGCTAGAAATCACCAATGACTCTTTGTTTAATGAAATTCAACAAATTCCTAGTCCTAAGGGAGTATAAATGAAGTTGTTGCAATGAAGATAGTGAATGATGTGGTCATACAAGCTATTTTCAAGATCTTTAAGTGTGAATGAGTCATTACAATGAAAAGTGGAGTCTTGTTAGGAAGAAATGAAGAGACAATCTCATTTTTGAGTAATTAAGGATCAAATACTTATGAGAAATGGTAGAAATCATTGAAGAGCAATTCAATAGATTCCTAGTCCCATGAGAGTATATATAAGGTTGTTGCAACGAATATAGTGCATGATGTGGTCATACAAGCTATTTTCAATTTCTTTCAGTGTGAATGAGTCATTACAATGAAATGTGAAGCCTTGTTTGGAAGAAATGAAGAAACGGTCTCATTTTTGAGTTATTAAACATCAAATATTTATGAGAAATGGAACAAATCACTGAAGCCTCTTTCTTTAATGCAATTCAACATATTCTTAGTTCCAAGACAGTATAGATGAGGTTGTTGGAGTGAATATAATGAATGATGTGGTCATACAAGCTATTTTGAAGATCTTTAAGTGTGAATGAGCAATTATAATGAAAAGTAGAGCCTTGTTAGGGCGAAATGAAGAGACAGTCTCATTTTTTAATATTTAAGCATCAAAGACTTGTGAGAAAAGTTAAAAATCATCAAAGACTCTTTGTTTAATGCAATTCAATAGATTCCTAGTCCTAAGAAAGTATATATATACGGTTGTTGTAATGAATATAGTGCTTAATGCGGTCATACAAGCTATTTTCAAGATCTTTAAGGGTAAATGAATCATTATAGTGAAATGTCGAGCCTTGGTTGGAAGAGATGAAACGACGGTCTCATTTTTAAGTAATTAAGTATCAAATACTTATGAGAAATGTCACAAATCATCAAAGACTCTTTGTTTAATGCAATTTAACAAATTCCCATTTCTAAGAGAGTATAGATGAAGTTGTTCTAGCGAATATAGTGCATGATGAGTTCATACAAGTTATTTTCAAGATTTTTAAGTGTGATATGACATATTGGCACAAATATATGACACTTTCCTAATATAATACTACACTTCATTTCATTAGTTTTCGTTTTGATTAACTTATGACATCTAAACTGGAACACATTAGTCCAAAGCAATCATGAGCTAAGTCCAATTCACAATAAGACACCAAATGAGATGCATATACAAAGTCGTATCCTATAGAGCAGGTACAAAATAAGTCCAAGTGGAACAGAGAGGATTGACCTAGCACCATTAGGCCTAGACTAGGAAAGGCCCTAAGGGAAAAGCCTAGTTAACAAAATATTTAACGTTGGACTACACCGCGAGATTTGCTGAAAAATAAAGGACATGTGTCAGCCTCCAGTCGTCCCAAAAAAAAAAAAAACTGGCACTTATGTATGAAAAGATGCATTATGTTCCTTGTCGCAACGTATGGCTATTGTGTCATATATGTTATAGTTTGATTAAATTATCAGCACATTACTTCTCTGTCATTATGCTGACCTCATTCTTGGTTAGCTTGCTTGGTCTATATCCAAGGTGATGGGAATAGATGGCTTGCCATGCATCCCTATACAGTGCATTGATGATGGAGAGGTCACTGTCAAGCTTGTTGGACAAATTTGTACTCTCGGCATATCATTGAAATCGGCTTGGCACATTAATTGCATCAAACGCAATGTCATCAACATAGCCGCAATCCTTTGAATCCGATTGTGTAGCCAAAATCAAGCCAATTTATAGTAGCTAATGACATGCTATCATTTTGTTACAAATAATCATATATTCTTCTCCTCCTTAGAATGAGAAAAGTAAGGACACACAATTAATAAATAAAACTCGACCGTACAAGTACAGTGCGATGAAATTCAATCTCACTTTACATTTATTTAAGAAAATGGCGACTGAATGAGTTCGATGAGAGTAAACATATTTGGGCCTAATACCACTTTCTTACACTTTGTCACTAAGTTCATACTTGACCTACCTACAGAACTTTGTTGTGAACAAGTTAAAGTCAATCGAGATAGGTGACTAGGGAAAAGGTTGAAATCCAATTGCAATGACCCAAGTGGGTCCTCTTGCAACCTTGGGTTTTTAAAGAATCTCGTTCTCGTGTCGAGGGACTTGTAGCCATTTAGTCCATGGTCCATTTGATGATAGGAATGAGGCTAAAAATTGGAACACAATGATTCTGTTCATTCTTGTTCTTTGGTTCAGGGCCTTTCCCTCGATGTGGTTAGTACTCCATACTATCAGGTAGCGAAGTTTACAATTGTTCACTAATTATGATGGTCCCCTTGGGCCTTGTTCCTCCTCCATTTTCTGCTCTTTCGTAGGGGTTCGGAGCCCGACAAAGAGAGAGGGAATCAACTGAACATCTCAGACATTGGTGGGAATTTTGCTTGAATTCGATTCCCGATTCTTGTTCACCTCGGATGATCGTGTTGCGTGAGTTATGACCTCGTATGATTGTGCCGAGTGAGCAACAGCTGCTTCGTCACAATATCGACTTATGGGCTAATGGGTCGCACTCTGGCCAAGTGTTCTACAAAGAGACTCTCGGGAGCAAGAAGTACTAAACGAATGGCCATAGGAATGGGTGTATCCTGACATCTTACGATGTCTCTCGCCTGAATGAATTTATGTACTAGAATTCTGAGAAAAAGTGAACAAAAGGAGTAATAAGAAGTGAAAAGGACAGACACTTCCTAACCAGAAAGCAAAGTTCCCGCTAATGGTATACCTAGTGTAAGCGAGCTCTAAGGTCATATCTTTGGAAAATAATCCAGTGAGAAAATGAAATTCAATTAGAGATAAGTTGCCTGTGAGCATCATGGCATAGGCAAAAGGGAACGAGGCAAGCCCCCTTCTACATATCTTGCTCAACTGACATGGCATTAATCACTGAACAAGCACTTAGGAATACTAATGCTTTGAAAAATGCACGATTCGTTAAGTGAAAGACATTAGAGATGCCGCAAGCAAAAATCATATTGCCTAATTGATTTGAAGTTGAATAAGCTATGACCCCTTTAGATTGTTCTTTAATATTCTAGTGGTTGTCGTAAGGAATGATGTCATTGCTATTGCGAAAGTAATAACAATCAAAGCTATAGGTGAGTATTCAAATAAGGGGAGAACCTTGCTATCATGAAAACTCCAACCGTTACCATAGTAGTTGTATGAATCGAAGTGAATATAGAAGTAGGACACTCCATAGCATCGGGTGACCAAGTATGTGATCCTATCTATGCAGATTTCCTAGTAGCACCAATAAGAAATAAAATACAAATAAGAGTAATGGCATTCAATGTCATATTGCAAAAAATCCAAAAATTTTCGGGCGCTCTAACACAAGCAAAATGGATGAAAAGTCTACTATTTGAAAGAGAGTAAAACAACCGCAATTCCCAAGAGCTAATCCAAAATCATCTACTCAATTGACAGGCATAGCTTTTATAGCTGCTTTATCTACTTGAAGTATAGACTAGAAAAGAATTAACAAATATGAAGTAAGATCTACTCCCTCCCATCCCAAGAATAACTGAAGAGAGTAATCTCTAGTCACCAACATTAGCATAAAAAAGTAAAAATGGATAAATAACACATAAATCAAGGGCTACGTGGATTCTCATACACTTATGAAATGGAATATAGATGAAACAAACTACTTATCAATGTGACCACAATTAACATAATGATGGTTAGGCTATCAAACATGGAGTCTGAAGTGAATTATGACTCGGACCAATTTGGGAATCAGAGTGAGCTCCCCTTGCAAGAAATAATATGGTGGTAACCTCTCATTCTAATTCAATGCTCTCCAAACCATGCGGGTGGGTTTCCCATCACACGGCTCACCAACTTGATCTTTCAGGGAAATCGTATGTCTGAACCGACCTAGAAAAAGATGTACTATCCTACTTTTCTTTGTAACTAAAGTGTCAACATCTGTCGTGCTTAGTCCCTTCTTCCCTTATTAAAAGAGTCCACATCCTGTCTTAATAATCTCAGCGTGCAAGCTGCCTCTTATTTTAGTAGTTGATTCACTATCGAAGTCAAGGAAAGGCTGGATCAAGAAAAGGGGTACTAGGATTCTTTTGCCCCACTCATCTGACCAACTCAAGTGATTCACTGGTTCCACTGACTAGACCCTTAGAGTGGCTTAATTGATCCACAGGTGCACTTGAAGTGGGGGCGTGTTAACCCCATTGGGTTGGACGTTTCCCCATAGGGCCCTCTCGGGATGCGAAGTGCCATCTTAGCCTTCCCTAACCAAGAGCGCTCACACTTGCAGTGTACATGTCGACCTACTCAATTGTTTACCAATTGAAAGGCAGGGCAACACAGCCCAGCCCCTAACCAAGAGAGTGAATACATCTAGTATGCTCCCCCTTATTTTCAACATGTTATGGTACCTCAAGGTGGGTATGAATAGGTCAAGCCCGTATCATTATGGAGCAATAACTGCATCTAGATCTAATCTATCGACTCAAATCTTCATTCGGTGACTTCATAGTAGCCAAAGAAACCCTATCGAACATTTTTGATGAAATCTATGGAGCAATTCTTACATAGCAAGCATTAGTTCTTGGTGCGACTTCATACAAAGCAATCAAAGATAAGATCAAAGAGAATGAAATGCGCATAATGGTCATTATAAAGGTTACTTTTAATCCTACAAAAGTCTAAAAAGATTTGCTATAAAACTAAAAGAACAATAAGTAGATACATAATTTTTACTGAGATCATACAAGCAAAAATTAGACAATGACAAAGAAAAGCATCAAGAAAGATGAGGAAACTTGACTTGCCTACAATCCAATCTTCCTCCTAAAAAGAGAGGTTGAATAAATCAATTTATCAAAATGAAAGATTGAGGTTTTTGCAAGCTCGTTGTACCCAAAGATGGGAAATACTTGCTCGCGTGCCATTTTCTTCTATCTGTCTTGTAGGAAACATACAACCATAGTGACCTATCCTCCCTAAGAAGATATTGACTTATTTGGTTTCTATTAGTGAATAGGGCATTAGGATCTACTTCATCATGGACTAAAATGATGTTGATGCATCTTTCAATTTGGACATAAAGTTCTAGAATCTTAAAGAAATCATGTAATTTGTAAGGCATTCTTATTTCAATTACATAGAAACATAAGCAGTTATAAGGTTCTAGCCTCTGCTTTTGATCAGAAATCAAATGTTGTTCCAATTCTCTAATTTATGCTTAACTCTACTACTTTTGCTCCTTGAAAGAAAGTGAAAAAAATTTCCTTGGTTGTCTTTTCTATTAGTAGTCTATTTAGGCTTCTTTCTACAAGAGAATTAATTGCCTCTAATGAAAGGGCAAGGGTAGACCTATTGATACAAACTCCAATTATTTGTAAATGGAACCCAACACCAATGTTGGTATAGGATTGTTCTAACAAAGGTTAAGGGATTTGAAGTTCTGATCCAATAATTATAAACAACCACGAATCAAAACTATAAAATTTAGACGTCACTCCTAACAACAACAATGTTGAAGAAGATAAATCTATTGAACCAACATGCTCAAGTACGAAAGTTCAAAATTAGTTCTCAAAAAACCAGAGAAAATAGCTCATACACTCATCTATCTGCCGTCCTCCCCTCCAGCCACCCTTTTTATATACTAACCCCCCAAAACCCTACAAAATAAGATGGGTTTATTAAGGAAATTCGTCCAACCCATTAAATAATAATAAAAACCCAGGAAAATAACCCATTTAAATGCCCAAACATGGGTTTCCAAATCCAACTTCCTTCTCAAAGTCATAGTTCTCAAATTCCTCCACAGATGACACATTCATAAGCCTTGGTGAAGCCTTCATCATCCTTAACTCGTACTTAGCGACTTCCTGATAGTAAATGTCACACAACAAGTTGTTGAGAGCTTCCTTTATTTTCGTTGACCTTGCCCTTGTCACTGATCCTCTAAGGTTTTGCAAAGTATCAACTCCCTTGTTGATTTAAACTAGTACAATATGATTTCCATCACCTATTATCCTTATAATCTCGAACCCAAATCTTGAATTCTTTAGCTTTAAGTATTATACCTAAGTTAGTTCGTCTTCCTTCAATTTTGGTCAAGGATCTTATCTTACATCTAACATCCAATTCTTTTTTAATAGATTATATGACTTTAGTTTGGTCTCTAGTTTTAGACCTTGGTTTATATGTGAACCTTTCCCTAAAGGTCTTATCTCTTCACTCTTTTAATACTTATACCTCTTGGTTGAATTAGTACCATATTTAGATGTCTAACTCTAGCAATTAGGTCTTTGTCTTTAATTGAAATAGGATATAAGGTTCACTCATCTCTCCCTTTAGCCTAAAGACTAGGGTTTGAGTTTAGAAAGGAGTTCTTCTTCTTTATCTTTATATTGACCAAAAAGAGATTTCTTTGTTTGATTTAAAATTTGAGACTAAAGTATCATCAAAAGGATCTTTCAATGTTGGAATCACAACCTTAATTGAATAAAAATTAAAAGAAGGTTGACTCTAGGTCATGAGTTTTTATTTCCTTATGTAGCAAAAGAAGATAAGGTTACTACTTTAAGAGTCATATTATAAGGTAATAAACTCTCTGTCTTTGTTGAGTAGTTTTTAACTCTAAAATTCAAACCCCTTTCTACTAAAGTTAGAGTTAGATGTAGATCAACTCCTCTACTAGCTTTACTCTAAGAATGATTCTCATATCTCAAAGGCTTTTATGCTCCTTATTGTACGCAATACCGATCAAG
This sequence comes from Bruguiera sexangula, assembly GCA_020141445.1. NCBI lineage: Eukaryota > Viridiplantae > Streptophyta > Magnoliopsida > Malpighiales > Rhizophoraceae > Bruguiera > Bruguiera sexangula. The sequence continues at coordinate 8,101,198 of JAHLGP010000084.1, read as the reverse complement.
TTCCTTAAGAGTGAAACTTAAAAAAGAGATTCTTCATTCCACCATTACCCTAAAATTTAGAAAAGTGACTCATTAAAGAAACTTTCATTTTTATTCTAACTCTATTTTTCTATTTTTCTCCTTAGAAGGATGTATTCAATTAGCTATTAGCTCGAGGATAGGTGGATTAGTTTGCCTAATCAAGTTCATCCCATGTTAGCTACTATTAATGATAGGCTTAATTTTCAAAACCTTTTCTCTCTCTTATTGTACATATTTGTTGATTTTTTCCTCCCTCTCTCAACAAATTTCTTTCCATAATAACTTCCTATGTTACTAAACTTTCTTCTAAGCTACCCCTTCCCTTAGTCTCAAGTGTTGAAAATTTTCTTGTATGTAAGGTTGATTCTTCAATCAATAAAAGGAATCCCCTAATCTTTTCCTTAGCCTTTCTTTATAATTACTCTTTAATTATTGAGTTAACTTTTGCCCTTTTCTCAACAATAGTTTTCATCCTCTCTTTTCAATCTTAGTCAAGTTGTTTCCTATTTCAACTCCTATAACTTCTTAAAAAGTTGTCTTAGATTCTTTGAAACTAGTCTTTCCTTGCCTCTCTAATTTTGCTTCTTCTAGCCATATTTCATAATCTTCAAACTAATTTGTCTCTTTGGTTATACTAGTTTAAACACCTTCTTTTGTTGCTTAAGATTAAGACTAAGTTAGATTGGAAATCCACTTCTTTAAGTCTCTTTTGTCTCATCCCTTTGGTTCCTATCCCTTCAATTTGGGTGTACCCTATCTAATTATCTTACCTCAATTGATGCCCTTTCTTTCAATTACTACTTTATTGTTTGGAAGCAATGGAGTATAAAGTTATCCAACAAGGGATGTTTATATAGTTGTTATCATATTTGTAAGGAATAGGTAAAACTTGCAACCCAAACATCCAAGAGAGGAGAGAGTCATAACACACTCACCTTAATATCGTGGATAATGTTACAAGCACTCCCATTTTATTCTAATGCCTTTATTAAAGAGCTAATAGTTAGTCTTAAAGGCCTACCTTTCTTATCTTATTGTGTTTAATAGGCCCCTTACTCCTTTTAGTCCAAACAAGTTAAGTGGTGTAATAATCTAAGGGGCTTCTATGTCAATTCATCCAAGCTATCTTTAAGTAAGATGATATATCTTTAAGTAAGATGATATATCTTTTGGAGTTGCAATTCAAGTCCTTGGTACTCCTATTACCTTTTGAAGTGGTTTTTACAGTTATCAAATGCAAGTCATCCTATGTTAGTTCCTTACTAGTACATTGGAAGTACTTTTGCTTTCGAGCAAGAAAGTGTAATAATTGTCCATAAGTGCAAGAGTTCCACTCTTCTTATGAAGAAAGCCAAGGGACATATTAAGAAAATTTGGAAAGGGAAAGTAGATATGAGTTTACCAATGTTTGATTTTTTGATGTTTAGAAAGAAATATTTGAAGTGGAAGTCAATATAGTAGGAAGGGTCGTTCTATTTCTACTAATCTTACTCATCCAATTCATTTATTTGGGTTAATAAGAGTTTTCTATCTCTCTAGGAATGTGACCAACTAGCAATTGAAACAAGAAGTTTCAAAATATTGCAAAAATTCAACTTCTTTATCGAAAGTTCTTAAGTTTTTTTTAGAACCTTATTGAAGAAAACCAGAATTTTGGAATACATGCAAATTTGCAGCTCTAGTGTTTGAAGTTATTCATTTGTATTTTGATTTAAGATTTCATGGTTTAGACTGAATTATTCTATGAAATTATGTCAATAATTCCACATATTGGGGGTTACTTAAGAGACATTTCTATTCTATTTTTCCCTCAGGGAATTGTTAGAATTCCTATTTCTTTATTTTCACTCCATCTCTAATCATCAAATGAAATGTGAATATCTAGTCCTTTTCTCTTTGAAAAAGGGGCACTTCTAATATTGTCAGCACTTGAAACAATTTTGTCTTCTCATTATTATTATATCTATAAAGTAAATAAATTTATATAAGAAACTATTGAACTCAACCACTTGTTGTCATTACTTTTGAGTTCTCTATTGAGGTATAGAGTTCTCAAATTGAATTAGTGATCAATTTCTAAGTTTCATCATAAACTAAATTGGTTACTTCCAATGATAACCCCTTTGAGATGTAAAATATCTCTTCTAACCATGCCATAATGTATGAGATGAATGTTTGCATTTTGATTAGGGTCATATTCTATGGTTACAATTCCACCAAGTATGTCTTTTTCATTCCATTATGTCTTTTTCATTCCATTGAAAATCAAATTTACAATATAGACATTTATGACCTACCCCTCTATGCCTTGTGGTAATGATTCCTTTGGCATTATGGCCTTTACTATAGTGATGCATTCCATAAATCAAATTATTTCTTGTATTAGATTTCACTTGATTGTCTATAGTTCTATTATGTGTGATCGGGGCAGAAGTTTTGTATAATGTATTGACATATTATTAAGTATTTTGATTTTAGTTCTTTTTAAGGTGGAATAAAATAACCCATTTGAAGGGTAATAGCCATATGCCTATAATGCATTGTATGTTCATATGTATGTAATGAATTGTATGTTCCATAATATGTCCCATTCTTCTACCCTTTCGATGGCTATTCATAGTGTTGATTTATAGGTTCAGATATCTTCTCATGACGCATTGGTTGGTCCAACTAGACTCAATAAATATAACATAAGTGGGTAAATTAATAGGCAATAATTACATAAAAGAGAGAAGTTGAAAGGGTCTAAATTACTCCTATATAAAATGCTCTCTATTAGCCTTAAGAAATTAGAGTATAAGTAAAACAAAAACGAGACAAAACAGTGAAGAGAGAGGAAACTTAGATTGTTCTCACATCTTATGTTATTTTGGTTGTGAAAAATGAGTGATTTTCATTTTAACCTCACTTAAACCATTTGATGATTGTGATGATTAAAAATTGATGATTTAACTCCAAAATTCTAAACTATAGATAAATTTTTGTTAAGGTATTTTATACTTTTACATCTAAATTTTATATGAAAATTATATATTTAATTTCTAACATTCATATCAGAGTATGTATGGGTTGTTTCCTTACCTCTTCTTGTTTCAATTTCAAGTATTTGTTGGTGATTCCGTTGTTTTTGTGAAAATCTCGATTTTTGACCTATTAATGGTAACTCCATGTACAAAGGGTTTCAAGGCCCGAAACTTTACATGGAAGTAGTTCATATGCAGTGGAATAATCTTACAAAATATGGAGGACTGATTCTTTTTAAGATGAGAGAATTTGAAGATTGAAATTTCCAGGAAGGAAACTTTTAAACCCAATTATTCTTGGCTCCTTTAGTTTAAAAAAAGTGAAAATTATATAGACGTGCAGTGCCAGTCATAAGCTTCTCAACGCTATATAATTTGTCCCATTTCGATTTCTATAGAGTAAGAATCGAGTTTCTAAAGTTTTCGACGAAAACAAAAAATTCTGCAAAAGAGAATTGTCGAGCAAGTCGATTGAAGATGACGCGTGAAAAGCAGCACATGGTGCGGGAAATTGCATAGGGCAGTTGTTTTCAGTTGTCCTATGGAATAATGCGCCGTAAGTGCCCATTAAAACGTCAGTTTATTATTAGTTCATCTGGGATGTGTGCATAGAGACAATTGCTAAATAACAACTAAACTTATCTCAAACCTTTCTATTTTTGCGGCAACCGCTGCGTGATTGTTCCGTGGCCAATATTTATTCTTTGGTATGGTCAGACTGCCTGATCACATGATAATCAATAAGTACATAATATTTGAGCAATGGCACACTAACGTTTAAAATAATAAAATAAATAAATAAATAAAAGACTACTTTTCTTTCTATGTTTTGATGCCACGTGCATCATATGGACAATGTAATTCTCTGGGTATGTACATGACATATGTATTGTTACGGCGCCAAAAGAGTGAAAGGCATAATATAATAGTATAAAATTTATGATAAAATGTCCATTGACTCATCAATAATATGTATGAGATTACATAATCGCACGACGTTATTATTATTTTTTTTAATAGGCCTTGTAGAATTGCTTTTGAGTATATGACAAAATTAATTATAAGATGTTGATGACATGCTTTATATATATTTATGTGAAGTTTACACAATGTGCCATGCTTATTAATATGCTTTTGTAAATGACTCGAACATACTATGGAATACGAAATTATATACTTTAGAGTCATAAGCAAAATTATATGAGTTAATTTTTATTATAATGTGATTGATATATGTCATGTTTATATTATGTAATTTGTATGTTCAAAGAAAATAATATGATCAATTTTAATTTTATTTGGAGATCTAAATTCTAGTGGAAGTTTATAAATTGAAAAATTGAAAGAATTCTTATCTATAAAATTAAAATTTTTTGAGAATTAACTAGAATAATGATAATTAGACATTGGAATATGAGATGAACTTTTGATCTCATATTACCATTAGTTTAGTTAAGTTCGTTGCAAAATTAATGTACGTGTGCGGTTTTATTAACATCATTATATGTAAGTATCTCTTTATCCATAAATCATAGCAATAAAGTTTTCTTGTCAATAGATTGCTTATGTAATTGGAAAAAATTAAGAAATCTGACTCCATAAAATCCAGTATAATTATAAGAGAGGAATATACTAATAAAATTTATACCACATCATGTTCTAGATTTGAAAATAAAATTATTACTTGTCATAAGGAGATCAAGAGACTTATTGAGTTTTAAAGAAAACTAAAGGTTAATAATATTCACATAACAATATTGAGAAATATATAAATCAATTTTATTAAAGGATTTAAGAAGTATTTCACTTGGTTTGCCTTTCAACAATTTTTGAAGGTGTATTTATGATTGAATGAAAAGAGTTAATATGAGTATAAATCTTTACTAAATGTTTATGCGATAAAGCTAATAAAATGTGTAAAATAAGAGTTGATTGACATTAATTCAAACCTCCCTTCAAGCAGTAAATGTGAGTTGCAATTCGATTTTATCCAAAAGTTATGAGCACATATAAACCATGATACGCAATGATTGCATTTGGTAATTTTATGATACTAAATTTCATATAAGATAAGCACCTAGAAATTGTTCAATCTGAGTATATGACTTAACCCACTAAGCAAATGTTTAATACTCCTGTATAAAACAAGTGGTTAGTTTTCTTATAGAAGTAATTTGGAAAAGAGTTAAAAATGGTAAAATTAATTGACATAAGAGGTGAACATGTCAATAAATAGAAGGAAAATACTAATTGTTAGGTTATGGCAAGAAGGGTTAAATGCTCTTAAACACATAGAGTGCATTAAGCTAATAAAGAAAATGACCTATTGCTTACTTTTTGTGCTTAAGATTCTCAATTAGTATTACTTATTGGATCCTATTCTAAGTGGATAATAGATTTTGAGTAATGAACTATATGGTATGAGAACTTAGAGCATAAATGAAGCATCGATGAATACTATTATGACCTAATAGATATGTAAAGAATTGTTTGAATATCAAGGGGTATTATTGCTTGCAAATGAGATTGCATGATTGTTAATTTCAATTCTTACATGAGATTCATTATGTGCCAAAGTTTGGTAAGATTCGGTTTTTCATAGTCCTTCTTGATTTGATGGTAGTATAAATGTTTAAACTAATACTATTTACTATAGCTTTTGCCTAATGGATTCAATGATAGTCAACTCCATGATATTGATTGTTTTTCCATGGTTACATCAACTTGATGGGAATATTGATGTCAATATAGTGTATAAGAGGCTTGGTCATGTTGGGCAATAAAGGATTGAAAGTTAAGTTAGAGAAAAGTCTCGTTTATGCTAATTAGCCCATGTACAAGTATCACATAATTAAGAAAACAAAATGAATCAATCTAAAAGCTAATTAAAGCTATCTTTTTATTACTATCAATTCACTTTGATATCTATGAGCTAATAAATGTAAGGACAAGGTATTAGATTCATATTACATTATATTTATAGATGACTTCAAGCATTTAGTCATATATTTGATCTCCTACTAGTTTTTTTGTGGTTAAGAATCACTAAATATAAAAAGAAGGGCTAACAAAATGATAAAAGTTGACTAAATGTATGATTATTTGTTTAAGTATTACAATGGGCTCTATAATGAAAATAGATAAATAAGGTCATTAGTTATTCAAAAAATTTGCAATAAAGTGTTTTTGTAATGGTGGAATAGCAAGTCGTAGAAGCTTGTATGGTTAATGATAATGTAAGGAAGAAACTTGCAAATATCATACTTATAAGATGTATAAGAGAATGAATCATACCATTCCCTACCTTATGAGCTAAAGGTAAGTGAACAAAATTACTTAAGCAATTTATAACTCTAAAGGTCAGTTGCTTTTGTTTATATCATTTCATTAAAGAATGAAACTTATTTCCAAAGATACAAAATGTATCTTTAACAACTTGATGAACATGAGATGAATATGAATAAATTAAACTTATAAGATATCACATTCTGAAGAAAGCAAAATTTTTAGTAAAGGTATAATTGAATAAGCCTTTTAATTTATAATGAATTAAGTTGTGTACTAAGCTATTGAGTTGAGATATGTGATGACTTGTCTCATCCCACTTAAGTTAGTGGGAGCATTTTGGTTCTTAGGAAGTTTAGCTACATACAAGTAATCATAAAGTCATTCCAATTAAAAGATTTAAATAATTAAATGGATGCTAATTTAGTTACTGGCCAAGATGATTGAGAGATTAAAGAGATTTGAGATGTTTTCTTATACTCTACTTATCATGAATGAAAGATAGGAAAAAAAAAATAAGAAATCAATAAAATCTAATTATGTCTAAGACATGATAGATTTGCATTTAGACATAAAATGGTAGAAAATGAGTAGACTCTGAGATATATACCAACTAGATAGATACAAAGATATAAGACTCATTAAAGGTGAAGAAAATATGCCTAATAAAAGGCCATGCCATATTATAAATCTCAATAGTTTATATTAAATTCACCTAATTCTCATCATAATTGCACATTTAGATTTAAAATTACATGAAATATACTAAAAATTAGTTCTCTTATGTGGAGAATTAACTAAAACATACATGCATAGAATGCATGTTAATATTCATTGTAATATGTTAAGAGTGAAAACATTACAAACTCTAACATTTAATGTTTAACCTAAAATAATCAACTACTATGTGGTATTGAAATTGCAATATGAAAATTTTATATGTGGATTTGTGTTGCTCCATTATGACTAATATATGCATGTTAATCATTTAAGTGCTTGACTTGTAATCTATATCTTTATGTTGGCAGCATACAAGCAATTATAGATTATAAGGAGTTTGTAAAAATTATTGAATAACAAGAGTGAGCTACATGGACAACATTATATTTTGTTTAATGATTAAAATTGATAAATTGTTTAAGGAAAATTCTTGAACAATTTCACTAAAGAAATGTAGCTTCATTAACACTCCTCAATAAAGTCAAAAGATTTAAGCCTTATAATGTATCTATTGATTTCTTAAGTAAAATAGTAATAGTATCACAATTCAATACAATCAAAGATGAACAATATTATAGGTTTGAGTTATACCATAGATTTTCAAGTCAATAAAAGTTTAGATCACATACATGCATAACAAATGCAATCAAAATGATATTGGGATGCTTAATAAGCATTGCAAGTTACTTTTTATGTCACTAAAAGTGATACAAAAAGAGAAATTATACTTAATGTGGTGCTAAGTTATTATCCAAAATAATAACTTGATTAAGTGCAAAATAGTAGGAGAACTTACTTGTTTGTTTCCTTCCTTGTTTGTTTGCTTAATGGTGAGACTCATTTTATGAAAAGTAAGAAGCATAAGTGTATAGCCTTATGTAAATAAAGGCAATATTTGTTGCATATATTTTAATTGCAATAAGTGATAATGTTTGCTTGGAAATATCTATAAAATATTAAAATTATCATAGACTGTAAGAGTCTTTATATGATGATTTAGTATAATGGTACCTATTTTAAAAGATCTTGAGCAAAACATTAAACCTAATTATATTGACTTGAAATACAACTCAACAAAAAACATTATAATTTAAATGAAAGTCTCTTATTAAGTCTTTGAAAATTTAGTAAAAACTTATAAATTTGCATCAAGTGCAATGTGTTAATGCTAATAAAAAATTACAACAACAATTAAATATGTAAGTGATACATGCACAATATTTAAATATATTGCTAAAGAAAGTATGCCAATGAGGTTGAAATTGACCCTTTCACGCGAGCAATTATCTTTATCTCTTGGGAGTGAGTGAAGATGAGACTATTTGAGTGAAAGGAATGATTTAAGGAAATCATACTCAAAATTGCTAGTCACCTTGAAATAATAAAATGAGGCCTTAAAGATTAAAATGAAAAGTAAGGTTAGTATGGATTGCCCACTATATATATAACTTGTGAAAAGCTAGATGTGAGATCTCAATTTAATACTTTGAAAATTAAGTACATGGAGAACTCATGTTAAATGTTTGAGAGCAACTAGATCAAGATCCATATGGTGAATTATCAAGAAACAAGTAAAAATGGCATACACTATGAGTAGGAGAAAACTCATTATAACACATGATTAGTCCATGTGCACTAATTAAATGACTAATAAAAGAAGTAAAAGAATTCATTCCTACTGTTTTATTGTATGAGTCCCATAAAGTAATAACAAAGCCTTTTTGTGTACCTTATGTTACTTACAACTATATTTTAATGTGCCAATTTAATGATTGCTACTTTAACATGTTATTTACAGTTATGAAAAATCCATCTTCTTCGAAGAAGTCTAGGAAAACAATTGGATTAACACTAATAGTTTTAAGTATAGGAGAAAGATTATTGTTATAAGACATTTACTATACCTATTCATTAGCTAGTTAGTTATGTCATTCAATAAGGATTGAATGTAACTATTGATACATGATGAGGAAAAATGTCAAGTTTAGCCTTAGAGGGGTTAAGGTGAATTGTAATTGATATGACAAAATAAATCTAGAGTACTATAAGACATAGTTATAATTGTTATTTTTTCCTTAATAGTTGTAGCCACTATGTTGTCTTTAACATATGCATAATTTGAGCTCTCAAATGCATGTGAACTTGTAAATCATATAGCTCATTTACTAAGTATGAAAAAAAATTTGAGGAAATCAAATGGATATATGGTCGAGTAATGGAAACTCATCATGTGCAAATGAAAGATGATGATTTATATGTTTAGGTATCCACCTATGATGGGTTGGTTAGTCCAACTCAATCCAATGAATATAACATAAGTGAGTAAACTAATGGGCAATAATTACATAAAAGAGGAAAGTTGAAAGGTCCTAAATCACTCATATATAAAAGGCTCCGATTTGTCTTTAAGGAATTATCATATAAATAAAACAAAAATGAGGAGAGAGAGAAAGAGAGAGAAAGAATAGTAAAGAGAGAGGAAGACTAGATTGTTCTCACATCCTCTATTATTTAGGCTATAAAAAATGAGTGATTTTGTCGTGATCTCACTTAGACTATATGATAATTGGGATGATTAAAGGTTTATGGTTTAACCCCAAGATCCTTGACTATAGACAAATTTTTGTTGAAGTATTTTATAGTTTTAGAGTTAAATTTCATATGGAAATTATGAATTTAATTTCCAACACATAGCTATTACATTGGCCCCAAATAGAGAGTTTAATGCAATGTTTTATTTTTGTCCTAGTTGATCTTGATTCCATATTAAAAGTATATTGATTTTCTCCAATAACCAAAACTATTGTCAATAAATGCTGCATATTTGATTCAATCCATAAATCTATTTTCTTCCTTATAAGTTCTAGTCTCAATAAAAATGCTAGTTCTTACAGTTTATACGTTATGATATGAATATACCACACCAATTCATTTTGTATGGGTGTTGAGATTCCATTGATACAGGGCCAATTCTAATAAATATATTAGAAGGTCACATTAATGTGCATCTAGTAGGAATTAAACCTATGAATTTTCTATAAAACAATAAATTAAAAAGATGAAATTGAGTGGCAATTGCCAATAAGTATTTTGTATTTTACTACTAGGATTTGTATATATTTTGGCCATACATCAATTATGTAGTATGGTGTATTTTTATAGTGCAAGTTAGGATTACATCACTAATGTAAGACATAATCATGATCTTTTCTTTTTAGAAAGAATTGAGCTTGACAGATGAGTAATCGATGAAGAGATTGTAGTTGATAGAAATTGAGCAATTGATGGAGAGCTAATAGTGATGGAGATTGAGTAATTGATGGAGAGATTGTAACTAATGGAGATTGAGCAATTAGTGGCAGGATTGTAGCTAATGGAGATTGAACAATTAATGGAGAAATTATAGTTAAATCAGGACACATCATCATTTTCTTTGACACTCTTAGGAAGCTAATGTGGAGGAACACATAGTAAGCTTGGATTGTAGAAGTTAAAATCAAGTCGTGGAGAGCCCTTTGGTGAAGATATTAGTTGGTTGATCGGTGGTGGAGATGTACTAAACATGCAATTGATTTTTGATAATCCGTTCTTGTACAAAGTGGTAATCCATTTTCATGTGCTTGGTTTAAGTATAAAAGATAGGATTCCCTGTAAGATAGATGGAAAAGATGTTGCCACACCAAAGAACTAGAGGGCTTTGCCAAAAGACACCAATATCATGTAAAATAGCCTTAATCCAAATGAGTTCAACAATTCTGTTAGCTAAACTTTTGAATTCTTCTTCTATGCTGGATTGGGCAGCCATTCATTGTTTACAAGAATTCTATGAGATGAGATTAGAGCCAAGGAATATGCTAAAGCTGCCAACTAATTGTTTAATGTCATGGCTCTAGCCCAACTTGCATCTGAAAAAGTTTAGAGATAGAAATTGCTATTGCAGGTAAAGATGATGCCATGGTGTAGTGTACTATGAACAAAGCACAATATGCATTTGACAAATTGCCAATGGACCTTTATGAGTGCATGTATGAACTAACAAATAGTGTTGAAAACAAAGGTAATGTCGGGCCAAGTAAGAGTAAGATACTGCAATGTTCCCATCGTGCTACGATAAAATGTCGAATGCGAAAACAGCTCACCATAATGGATAGATGGAATATCTAAGCTGACGACATAAGACGTAATGATAAGCTTCACATCTTGCATTTTTGCTTATGCAAGAAGATCCGCTGCATATTTTTTCTAATGAAGAAGACCATTATAAGTGCATTGTACTTCAATCCCAATGAAATAACTAAGTTCACCTAAATGTTTGATAGCAAAGAGTAGAAAATGGTATTCTAAGGGATCCTGTAAGAATTATGTCATCGACATAGATGAGCAAAAAGATATTGTATTGTACTATATGCAATATAAACAATGATGAGTTAGCAGATGAAGCTACAAAACTAGGGGAGATGAGAAAGTTATTGAGATGTTAGTGCCAAGCATAAGGTGCTTCTTTTAGGCCATAAAGAGATTGTTTTAAATGACAAATATGATAAAGATAGTAGGGATCAACAAAACTTAGTGGTTGATCCATGAATATTTTTTTCGTTAGATGGCCATAGAGAAAGACATTTTTAACATCAAGTCATTGCAGTTGCTAACCCCTAAAAAATATAGTCACGAGGACTATGAACTATGATATGTTTAACCACTATACTGAAAGTTTCATTATAATCGATTTCCTACTGTTGATATCTTTTGCGATTAATCTAGCCTTGTATCATTCGAGAAAGTCGTTTACATAAAATTTGAAATGAAAAACCCATTTGTAACCAATGGTCTTACAAATTAGAGGAAATGGTACAAGGTCTCATGTTTGATTTTTCAAAAGTGTGGTGTACTCTTTAGCCATAGCTATTGTAAATTCAGGTCCTTTACCATCTAACTACAATAAGATGGTATGGATGAGATTGCTAATAAAGTAGGAAGTGCATAAGTGTGATCCTTTTGTACATGGCGGTAGGGAATTACATTGCCTCAAAATCTAGTCACCATAGGGTGGGCTAATGGTGCCTATTATAAAGGCAACCTTGTAGCTTATGGAATGGTGGTTTGTAAGATGGTTTCAATGGTAAGATAGGGCACTATAGGTTGCAGTTTGAGAGACATGGAGTGGAAAGTAGTGAGACTACTTTGTAAAATTGTCAATATATGAGATGTATTAGTCCTTGACCTTTGTATATGTGAATCATTATGTTGCAAATGCATTGGTGGAGGAACATAAAGGGTAACTCCAATGATGTTAGTGGGGACATATTTGATGGTATATTGATGACAACAGCTACAAATGGATAAACAGTCTCATCAAAGATTATATCTACAACTATATAAAATCATCATTGTTGTGGAAAATAACATTGATAGCCCTTGACATCTGAGAGATGTCTTAAGAAAATACACTAATGTGACTTAAAGTCTAGTTTATACTTGGTATGGAGTCATAGGTTTAAGTATATAGCATAGCCAAAAACCTAAGGATGCTTAATTGGTGGTGTAGTAAAAAAGAGTAAGGGCTACACTGCTACAAAATTGGAGTAGGTGGTTAGTTGATAATGTGAATTGCAATTTTAAAAGCAAAATCCCAAACGTGAGAGGTAACAAACACATTATGCATCATTATTAGACTTATTTTAACCACATGTTTATATTTACGCTTGGTTGAACCACTTTGAAAGGCCAAATGTGGATAGGATGTCCATTTATAAATGCTATGCTCCTACAAAAATATATTAAAAGATGCAAAAAAAAAAATCTCTAGCACAGTTACTTTAAATAGCTTTAACTCAAGTATTGAGTTGGTTTTCAACAAATTTTAGAAAGACAACGAACATATGTAAAAATTAATCATAAGAATTGAGCACATAAAATCAAATAAATTTGGAATAATTATCGATAAAACAAACATAATATTTATTATTTTGGTGAGATGTTACTAGAGCTAACTCCTAAATGTCAAAATAAATTAATTTTAAGGGAATTGTGGATGTATGAAAAGTGGGAGGATAAGGATGACAATGAATCTTACTATATGCACATGTCGAGCAAGTTGATTGTGTAACTAATGACTTGTTAAACATATGAGTAATAGTTGAATATGCAATATGACCTAAACAATGGTGCTAGTAAATAAGAGAACTGGATTAAGACAGGTAATAAGTTGAAGGAGAAAATTTAATTGAACTGATAGTTGATAAAGTTCCTGATTAAGATTTTCTTAGAAGAGAATATTACTCATGCAATGACACTTCACAAAAAAATAATTGGGTGAGAAAATGAAATCATAATTATTTTTTTATGAAAATTAATGAACTGAAAGTAAATTTTTCTTTATAAAGGAAACAATTAGGACATTAGAAAAATGAAAATTTTGAGAAATAAATGTATTGGTTATCAGGAGGTTAGACTTATTACCTATAGTAATATGTTGGTTGCTTGTGTAAGGCTGAAGAGAGGACAATTGAGATGGATTATTTGTGACGTAGCATATGGCATAAGAATTTAGATACCATAGGTCTAAAAATACTGATGGTGGTGGTGGAATTTCAGCAATATGGAATTGAAATACTAAGTTTAAAGATTGTGGTAAAGATCCATGATCACAGCACACATTAGCTCAGTGAGCAAAACAATTGTAGAGTTGACATCAAACATTACTCCTCCTTTGTTTTCTATAATTACTTGTATTTGTAAGTAATTTGGGGCTGAATTTTATAGGACAAAGTCTTGTTTACTTTGCAGAATTTGTTGCATAGGCCATGGTAACCTATTCATGTAAGAAAGCAACTATTGTGATGATCTATCTGTTTGGTGTACTATCCCTATCATGAATGCTACTAGGGTAGAAGATGAGATAATGGGTGAATATAATTGGTTTGTCATTTATACTTTCACAAGAGATGACTTTGATATTATATAAAACAATAAACTAACAAGATGAAATTGCTAATAAGTATTTTGGATTTTATTTATAGAATTTTGTATATACTTTGGTCATACATCAATATATAGTATGGTGTTTTTTTGTAGTACAAATTAAGATTACATCATTAATATGAGATATAATCATGATCTTTTTTCTTTAAAGAGAATTGATCTTAATTGATGAGTAATTAATAGAAAGATTGTAATTAATAGCGATTAAGTAATTGATAAAGATAATAGGTGATGTAGATTGAGAAATTAGTGGAAATATTGTAGTCAATGGAAATTGAGTAATTGGTAAACAAATTGTAACTAATGAAAATTGAACAATTGATGAAGAAATTATAACTATTAAAGATTGAATAATTGGTAGCAAGATTGTAACAAATAAAGATTGAACAATTGGTATAAAAATTGTAATTAAATCAAGACATGTTATCATTTCTTTTGACATATGCTAATTAAGAGTTGGGGGCTTTAACCATTCAGCCATGTACGAAAAGAAACTCAGTGGTGAACTAGTGGCATCAAACTTTTTTGAGCTTTTATTTCTTCCATTAAAGGAGATTATAGGAAGGATAGAATAGGAAGACATGTTTCCATGAACAAAAAAAGGTACGGGTTGGTGAGGAGGAGTTAGCAAAGTTAGACAAGATTGGAATAGGCATAGGAAGATGTATTGATGTACTAGATCAGCTAATGCTCCCAAGTTGATGTGATGCATTCCACTAGTTGATTGAAGACTTGATTATTGGTATATTAATCGGCCTAGCAGGGATTGAAATGGAAGCCAATTCGATAAGAAACTTTTGAAAATGTAGTGCACCCAAGTAAACATGGAACAAGATGAATACGAAAGTTTAACTAATTATCCCACACCGAAAAGGTGTCCTACATAGGTCTTCCCTGAAACCCCCTATTAACTAAGGCAAAATAAGTGAAAAGGCCACCTATTTCTATAACGGTTCTAGAAGAGTGAAGAAAGGGGGGTTTTTGGTTACTAGGAACAAGAAAATGTTTATAGCCATAGTGATATAAACAAAAATATTCAACAATTATGTAGAGAATACTTCTAAGAAATGCTAGTCATCATCAAAGACTCATTGATTAATGAAATTCAATGAATTCCTTGTCCCAAGAGAGTATAGATGTGGTCATTGCCATGAATATAGTGCCTGTTGTGGTCATATGAGTTATTTTGAAAATCTTTAAGGGTGAATGAGTTATTACACCAAAATACGGAGCCTTGTTAGGAAGAAAACAAGAGACATTCTCTTTATTCAGTAATTATGTAAAGAACACTTCTAAGAAATGCTAGTCATCATCAAAGACTCCTTGATTAATGGAATTCAACGGATTCCTAGTCCTAAAGGAGTATAGATGTGGTTGTTGCCATGAATATAGTGTTTGTTGTGGCCATACAAGCTATTTTCAAGATCTTTAAGTGTGAATGAGTTATTATAATGAAAAATGGAGCCTTGTTAGGAAGAAACAAAGAGATAGTCTCATTTTTCAGTAATTATTTAGAAAGTACTTATGAGAAATGCTAGAAACCATGAAAGACTCATTGTTTAAAGCAATTTAACAGATTCCTAGCCCTATGGGAGTATAAATGTGGCAATTGCCATGAATATAGTGCCTAATGTTGTCATACAAGCTATTTTCAAGATCTTTACGTGTGAATGAGTTATTGCAATGAAAAGTGGAGCCTTGTTAAGAAGAAATGAAGTGACGGTCTTATTATTTAGTAATAAAGTAGAAAATACATGTAGGAAATTCAAGTCATCATCAAAGACTCCTTCTTTAATGAAATTCAACGGATTCCTAGTCCCAAGAGAGTCTAAATGTGGTTGTTGCCATCAATATAGTGCTTGATGTGGTCATACAAGTTATTTTCAAGATTTTTAAATGTGAATGAGTTATTACAATGAAAAGTGGAGCCTTGTTAGGAAGAAATGAAGAGACGATCTCATTATTCAATAATAAAATAGCAAATATTTGTAGGAAATGTAGGACATCATCAAAGACTCCTTGTTTAATGAAATACAATGAATTTTTAGTTGCAAGAGAGAATAAATGTGGTTGTTGCCATGAATATAGTGACTGATGTGGTCATACAAGCTATTTTCAAGATCTTTAAATGTGAATGAGTTATTACAATCAAAAGTGGAGCCTTGTTAGGAAGAAATGAAGAAAGGTCTTGTTATTCAGTAATAAAGTAGCAAATATTTGTAGGAAATGCTGGACATGATTAAAGACTCCTTGTTTAATGAAATTCAAAGGATTCCTAGTCCCAAGGAAGTATAAATGTGGTTGTTCCCATTAATATCATGCATGAGTTATAATAACGAAAAGTGCAGCCTTGTCAGGAAGAAAAGAAGAAATGGTCTATTTATTTAGTAATTTTGTAGAGAATACTTCTAAGAAATGCTACTAATTATCAAAGACTCGTTGTTTAAAGAAATTCAATAGATTTCTAGTCAGAGGAGAGAATAGATGCAGTTGTTGCCATCAATATAGTGCCTGATGTGGTCATATAAGCTATTTTCAAGATTTTTAAGTGTGAATGAGTTATTACAACGAAAAGTGGAGCCTTGTTAGGAAGAAACAAAGAGCCGATCTCATTATTCAGTAATAAAGTAGCAAATATTTGTAGGAAATGCAGGACATCATCAAAGACTCCTTGTTTAATGAAATACAACAAATTCCTAGTCTCAAGAGAGTATAGATGTGGTTATTGCCATGAATATAATGCCTGTTGTGGCCATAAAAGCTATTTTCAAGATCTTTAGGTGTGAATGAGTTATTACAATGAAAAGTGGAGCCCTTTTAGGAAGAAATGAAGAGACGGTCGCATTTTTTAGAAATAAAGTAGCAAATACTTGTTGAAAGTGTTCGTCATTATCAAAGACTCTTTGTTTAATGAAATTTAATAAATTCCTAGACACAAGAGAGTATAGATGTGGTTGTTGCCATGAATAAAGTGCATGAAGTGGTCTTAGAAGCTATTTTCAAGATGTTTAAGTGTGAATGAGTTATTACAATGAAAAGTAGAGCCTTGTTAGGAATAAATTAAGGGGCAGTGTCATTATTCAGTAATAAAGTAGCAAATACTTTTAGGAAAAGCTAGTCATCATCAAAGACATCTTACTTAATGAAATTCAATGGATTCCTAGTTCCAAGAGAGTGTAGATGTGGTAATTGCCATGAATATGGTGCCTAATGTGGTCATACAAGCTATTTTCAAGATCTTTAAGAGTGAATGAGTTATTACAAAGAAAAGTGGAGCCTTGTTTAAAAGAGATGAAGAGACAGTCTCATTATTCATTAATAAAGTAGCAAATACTTGTAGGAAATATTAGTCACTAACAAAGACTCCTTGTTTAATGTAATTCAACAGATATCTTGTCTCAAGAGAGTGTAAATGTGGTTGTTGCCATGAATATAGTGCCTGTTGTGGTCATAAAAGCTATTTTTAAGATCTTTTTGTGTGAATGAGATATTACAACAAAAAATGGGGCATGAAGAGACGATCTCATTTTTCAGTAATTAAGTATCCAATACTTGTGAGAAATGCTAGAAATCATCAAAGACTCTTTGTTTAATGCAATTCAACGGATTCCTAGTCCCAAGAGAGTATAGATGTGGTTGTTGCCATGAATATAATGCATGATGTGGTCATACAAGTTATTTTCAAGATCTTTAATTGTGAATGACTTATTATAATGAAATGCGGAGCCTTGTTGGGAAGAAATGAAGAGATGACCTCATTATTTTGTTATAAAGTAGCAAATACTTGTAGGAAATGCTAGTCATCATCAAAAAGTTCTTGTTTAATGAAATTTAACAGATTGCTAGTCCCAAGAGAGTGTAGATATGGTTGTTGCCATGAATATAGTGCATGATGTGGTCATAAAAGCTATTTTTAAGATGTTTAAGTGTGAATGAGTTATTACAACAAAAAGTGGAGCATTGTTAGGAAAAAATTAAGGGTCGGTCTCATTATTCAGTAATAAAGCAGCCAATACTTGTAGGAAATGCTTGTCATCATCAAAGACATCTTGCTTAAAGAAATTTAATGGAGTCCTAGTTCCAAGATAGTGTAGATGTGGTTATTGCCAAGAATATGGTGCCTATTATGGTCATACAAGCTATTTTTAGGGTTTTTAAGTGTGAATGAGTTATTACAACGAAAAGTGGAGCTTTGTTAGGAAGAAATGAAGAGACGACCTCATTATTTAGCAATAAAGTAGCAAATACTTGTAGGAAATGCTAGTCATCGTCAAAGAGTTCCTGTTTAATGAAATTTAATGGATTGCTAGTCCCAAGAGAGTGTAGATGTGGTTGTTGCCATGAATATAGTGCATATTGTGGTTATATAAGCTATTTTCAAGATCTTTAGGTATGAATGAGTTATTACAACGAAAAGTAGAGCCTTGTTAGGAAGAAATAATGAGACAGTTTCATTTTTCAGCAATTAAGTATCAAATACTTGTGAGAAATGCTAGAAATCATCAAAGACTCTTTGTTTAATGCAATCCAATGGATTTCTAGTCCCAAGAAAGTATAGATGTGGTTGTTGCCATGAATATAGTGCATGATGTGGGCATACAAGCTATTTTCGAGATCTTTAATTGTGAATGAGTTATTATAATGGAAATTAGAGCCTTGTTAGAAAGAAATAAAGAGACAATCTCATTTTTCAATAATTATTTATAAAATACTCATTGAAAGACTCACTGCTTAATGCAATTCAACAGATTCATATGGGAGTATAGATGTGATAATTGCCATGAATATAGCGCCTGAAGTTGTCATACAAGCTATTTTCAAGATCCTTACATGTGAATGAGTTATTGCAACGAAAAGTGGAGCCTTGTTATGTAGAAATGAAGGGACAGTCTCATTATTCCATAATAAAGTAGCAAATACATGTAGGAAATTCAAGTCATCGTCAAAGAGTTCTTATTTAATGAAATTCAATAGATTGCTAGTCCCAAGAGAGTCTAGATGTGGTTGTTGCCATGAATATAGG
The DNA here is from genome assembly GCA_020141445.1 of Bruguiera sexangula. NCBI lineage: Eukaryota > Viridiplantae > Streptophyta > Magnoliopsida > Malpighiales > Rhizophoraceae > Bruguiera > Bruguiera sexangula. The sequence continues at coordinate 8,082,145 of JAHLGP010000084.1, read as the reverse complement.
GCAAGATGTGGTCATACAAGCTATTTTCAAGATCTTTAAGTGTGAACGTGTTATTACAACGAAAAGTGGAGCCTTGTTAAGAAGAAATGAAGAGATGACCTCATTATTCAATAATAAAGAAGCAAATATTTGTAGGAAATGCTAGTCATCATCAAAGACTCGTTGTTTAATGAAATTCAATGGATTACTAGTTGTAAGAGAGAATAGATGTGGTTGTTGCCATGATTACTAGTCATACAAGCTATTTTCAAGATCTTTAAGTGTGAACATGTTATTACAATGAAAAGTAGAGCCTTGTTAGGAAGAAATGAAGAGATGACCTCATTATTCAGTAATAAAGAAGCAAATATTTGTAGGAAATGCTAGTCATCATCAAAGACTCCTTGTTTAATGAAATTCAATGGATTACTAGTTGCAAGAGGGAATAGATGTGGTTGTTGCGATGAATATAGTGACTGATGTGGTCATAAAAGCTATTTTTGGGATCTTGAAGTGTGAATGAGTTATTACAATGAAACGTTGAGCCTTATTAGGAAGAAATGAAGAGGGGATCACCTTATTCAATAATTAAGTAGCAAATATTTGTAGGAAATGCTGGACATCAACAAAAACTCCTTGTTTAATGAAATTCAATGGATTTGTAGTCGCAAGAGAGAATAGACATAGTTATTGCCATCAATATAGTGCCTAATGTGGTCATACAAGCTATTTTTAGGATTTTTAAGTGTGAATGAGTTATTACAATGAAAAGTGGAGCTTTCTTAGGAAGAAACGAAGAGACGATCTCGTTAATCAGTAATAAATTAGCAAATATTTGTAGGAAATGAAGGACATTATCAAAGACTCCTTGTTTAATGAAATATAATGGATTTCTTGTCCCAATAAAGTATAGATGTGGTTATTGCCTTGAATATAATGCTTATTGTTTTCATATAAGCTATTTTCAAGATCTTTCAGTGTGAATGAGTTATTATAGCAAAAAGTAGAGCCTTGTTAGGAAGAAATGAAGAGACGGTCGCATTATTCAAAAATAAAATAGCAAATACTAGTAGGAAGTGCTCATCATCATGAAAGACTCCTTATTTAATGAAATTCAATAGATTCCTAGTCCCAATAGAGTATAAATGTCATTGTTTTGATGAATATAGTGCATGACGTGGTCTTAGAAGCTATTTTCAAGATGTTTAAGTGTGAATGAGTTATTACAAGGAAAAGTGGAACCTTGTTAGGAAGAAATAAAGGGACGGTGTCATTATTTAGTAATAAAGTAGCAAATACTTCTAGGAAAAGCTAGTCATCATTAAAGACATCTTACTTAATGAAATTCAACAAATTCTTCATCTCAAGAGAGTATGGATGTGGTTATTCCATGAATATGGAACTTGTTGTGGTCATATAAGCAATTTCAAGTTCTTTAAGTGTGAATGAGTTATTACAACGAAATGTGGAGTCATGTTAGAAAGATATGAAGAGAAAGTCTCATTATTCTTTAATAAAGTAGCAAATACTTGTAGGAAATGCTAGTCATCAATAAAGATTCCTAGTTTAATGCTATTCAATAGATACCTAGTCTCAGGAGAGTCATGTGGTTGTTGCCATGAATATAATGCATGATGTGTTCCTAGAAGCTATTTTCAAGATGTTTGTGTGAATGGGTTATTACAATGAAAAATGGAGCCTTGTTAGTAAGAAATGAAGGGAGGTTCTCATTATTCAGTAGTAAAGTAGCAAATACTTTTAGGAAAAGCTAGTCATCATCAAAGATATCTTACTTAATGAAATTCAACATATTTTTAGTCCCAAGAGAGTATAGATGTGGTTGTTCCATGAATATGGAGCCTGTTGTGGTCATACAAGCTATTTTCAAGATCTCTAAGTGTGAATGAGTTATTACAACCAAAAGTGGAGCCTTGTTAGGAAGATATGAAGAGATGGTCTCATTATTCATTAATAAAGTAGCAAATACTTGTAGGAAATACTAGTCATCAACAAAGATTCCTTATTTGATGCAATTCAACAGATACCTAGTCTCAAGAGAGTGTAGATGTAGTTGTTGACATGAATATAGTGGGTGTTATGGTCAAACAAGCTATTTTCAAGATCTTTAAGTGTGAATGAGTTATTACAACAAAAGGTGGTGCCTTGTTAGGAAGAAATGAAAAGACGGTCTCATTTTTCAGTAATTAAGTATGAAATACTTGTGAGAAATGCTAGAAATCATCAAAGACTTTTTGTTTAATGCAATTCAACGGATTCTTAATCCCAAGAGAGTATAAATGCGGTTGTTGTTGTGAATATAGTGCATGATGTGATCATACAAGCTATTGTCAAGATCTTTAAGTGTGAATGAGTTATTATAACAAAAGGTGGTGCCTTGTTAGGAAGGAATGAAGAGACGGTCTCATTTTTCAGTAATAAAGTAGAAAATACTTGTAGGAAATGCTAGTTATCATCAAAAACTCTTTGTTTAATGAAATTCAGCAAATTCCTAGTCTCAAGAGGGTATAGGTGTGGTTATTGCCATGAATATAGTGCATGATGTCATAGAAGCTATATTCAAGATCTTTAAGTGTGAATGAGTTATTTCAATGGAAAGTGGAGCCTTGTTCGGAGGAAATTAAGGGACGGTGTCATTATTCAATTATAAAGTAGCAAATACTTGTAGGAAAAGCTAGTAATCATGAAAGAGATCTTGGTTAACAAAATTCAACGGATTGCTAGTCTCAAGAGAGTGTAGATGTGCTTGTTGCCATGAATATAGTGCCTGTTGTAGTCTTACAAGCTATCTTTAAGATCTTTAAGTGTGAATGAGTTATTACAACAAAGAGTGGAGCCTTGTTAGGAAGAAATAAAGAGACATCTCATTATTCAATAATAAAGTAGAAAATACTTGTAAGAAATGCTAGTCATCAACAAAGACTCCTTGTTTAATGAAATTCAACATATTCCTAGTCTCACGAGTGTATAGATATGGTTGTTGCCATGAATATAATGCCTATTGTGGTCATACTTGCTATTTTCAAGATCTTTTTTTGTGTATGAGTTATTACAACAAAAAGTGGAGCCTTGTTAGGAAGAAATGAAGAAATGACCTCATTATTCAAAAATAAAATAGCAAATACTTGTAGGAAATACTGGACATTATCAAAGAGTTCTTGTTTAATGAAATTCAACTAATTACTAGTCCCAAGAGAGTGTAGTTGTAGGAAGTGCAAGTCATCATCAAATACTCCTTGTTTAATGAAATTCAATATATTCCTAGGAAGAAATGAAGGGATGTTGTCATTATTCAGTGGAGCCTTGTTAGGAAGAAATGAAGTGACGTTGTCATTATTCAGTAATAAAGTAGCAAATACTTGTCAGAAATGCTACTAATCATGAAAGACATCTTGCTTAATGAAATTCAACGGATTCCTAGTCCCAAGACAATATAGATGTGGTTGTTGCCATGAATATAGTGCTTGATGTGGTCATAGAAGCTATTTTCAAGATCATTAAGTGCGAATGAGTTATTACAACGAAAAGTGGAATCTTGTTAGGAAGAAATGAAGAGATGGTCACATTATTCAGTAATAACGTAGCAAATAGTTGTAAGAAATGCTAGTCATAATCAAGGACTCCTTGTTTAATCAAATTAAATAAATTGCTAGTCCCAAGAGAGTGTAGATGTGGTCGTTGCAATGAATATTGTGCCTGTTGTGGTCCTACAAGCTATTTTCAAGATCTTTAAGTGTGAATGAGTTATTACAACAAAAAGTGGAGCCTTGTTAGGAAGAAATGAAGTGACAACCTGATTATTTAGTATTAAAGTTGCAAATACTTGAAGGAAATGCTAGTCATCATCAAACACATCTTGCTTAATGATATTTAATAGATTCCTAATGCCAAAAGAGTGTAGATGTGGTTGTTGCCATGAATATGGTGCCTATTGTGGTAATACAAGCTATTTTCAACATCTTGAAGTGTGAATGAGTTATTACAATGAAAAGTGGAGCCTTATTAGGAAGAAATAAAGAGACAGCCTGATTATTCAATATTAAAGTTGCAAATACTTGTAGGAAATGCTAGTCATTATCAAAGACTCTTTGCTTAAAGCAATTCAATGGATTCCTGGTCCCAAGACAGTATTGATGTGTTTGTTGCGATAAATATAGTGCATGATGTGGTCATACAAGTTATTTTGAAGATCTTTACATGTGAATGAGTCATTACAACGAAAAGTGGAGCCTTGTTAGGAAGAAATGAAGAGACGGTCTCATTTTTTAGTAATTAAGTATCAAATACTTGTGACAAATGCTAGAAATCATTAAAGACTCTTTATTTAATGCAATTCAATGGATTTCTAGTCCCAATAGAGAAGAGATGTGGTTATTGCCATGAATATAGAGCATGATGTGGTCATATAAGCTATTTTCAAGATCTTTACATGTGAATGAGTCATTACAACGAAAAGTGGAGCCTTGTTAGGAAGAAATGAAGAGATGGTCTCATTTTTTAGTAATTAAGTATCAAATACTTGTGACAAATGCTAGAAATCATTAGAGACTCTTTGTTTAATGCAATTCAACAGATTGCTAGTCCCAAAAGAGTAGAGATGTGGTTATTGCAATGAATATAGTGCATGATGTGGTCTTACAAGCAATTTTCAAGATCTTTAAGTGTGAATGAGTTAATACAATGAAAGGTGGTGCCTTGCTCAGATGAAATGTATGGATGATCTCATTTTTTAGTAATTAAGTATCAAATACTTATGAAAAATGCTAGAAATCATCAAAGACTCTTTGTTTAATGCAATTCACTGGATTCCTAGTAACAAGACAGTACAGATGTGGTTGTTGCAATGAATATAGTGCATGATGTAGTCATACAAGTTATTTTCAAGATCTTTAAGTGTAAATGAGTTATTACAACAAAAAGTGGAGTTTTGTTAGGTAGAAATGAAGAGACGACCTTATTATTCAATAATAAAGTAACAAATACTTGTAAGAGATGTTAGTCATCATCAAAGATCTCTTGTTTAATGAAATTCAATGGATTGCTAAGAGAGTGTAGATGTGGTTGTTGCTATGAATATAGGGCACGATGTGGTCATACAAGCTATTTTCAAGATCTTTAAGGGTGAATGAGCTATTGCAACTATAAGTGGAGCCTTCTTAGGAAGAAATGAAGAGATGACCTTATTATTCAGTAATAAAGTAGCAAATACTTGGAGGAAATGCAGTCATCATCGAAGAGTTCTTGTTTAATGAAATTCAACAAATTGCTACTCCTAAAAGAGTGTAGATCTGGTTGTGGCCATAAATTTAGTGCCTCTTGTGGTCATACAAACTATTTTCGAGATCTTTAAGTGTGAATGAGTTATAGCACAGAAAAGTGGAGCCTAGTTAAGAAGAAATGAAGAGATAGCCTCATGATTCAGTAAAAAAGTAGCAAATACTTGTAGGAAATACTAATCATCATCAAAGACACCTTGTTTAATGAAATTTAATAGATTCCTAGTCCCAAGAGAGTGTAGATGTGGTTATTGCCACAAATATAGTGCCTATCGTGCTCATATAAGTGATTTTCAAGATCTTTAAGTGTGAATGAGTTATTACAATGAAAAATGGATCCTTGTTAGGAAGAAATGAAGAGATAGTCTCATTATTTAGTAATAAAGTGGCAAATACTTGTAGGAAATACTAGTCATCATCAAAGATTCCTTATTCAAATAAATTCAACAGATTCTCAGTCCTAAGAGAGTACTAGTTGCAATTTAGTACTAATCGTCCTAAGCGATTTTCAAGATCTTTAAGTGTGAGTGAGTTATTACAATGAAAAATGGATACTTGTTAGGAAGAAAAGAAGAGACAACCACTTTATTTAGTAAAAAAGTAGCAAATACTTTTAGGAAATGCTAGTCATGAGCAAACACTCATAGTTTAACAGATTCCTTGTCCCAAGAGAGTGTAGATGCGGTTGTTGCCATGAATATAGGAAGAAATGATGAGATAGCCTCATTATTAAGTAAAAAAGTAGCACATGCTTGTAGGAAATGCTAGTCATCAGCAAAGAGTTCTTGTCTAAAGAAATTCAATGGAATGGTAGTCCCAAGAGAGTGTAGATATGGTCGGTGCCATAAATATAGTGCATGATGTGGTCATACAAGTTATTTTCAAGATCTTTAAGTGTGAATGAGTCATTACAACGAAAATTGAAGCCTTGTTTGGAAGAAATGAAGAGACGAATGCATTATTCAATAATAAAGTAGAAAATACTTGTAAGAAATGCTAGTCATCATCAAAGAGTTCTTGGTTAATGAAATTCAACGGATTGGTAGTTTGAAGAAGTGTAAATGTGGTTGTTGCCACGAATATAGTGCATGATGTGGTCATAAAAGCTATTTTCAAGATCTTTAAGTGTGAATACAATGAAAAGTGGAGTCTTATGAGGACAAAATGAATAGACGACCTCATTATCTAGTAATAAAGTAGCAAATACATGTAAGAAAATGTAGTCATCATCAAAGAGTTATTGTTTAATGAAATTCAATGGATTGTTAGTCCTAAGAGAGTGTAGATGTGCTTGTTGCCATGAACATAATGTCTATTGTGGTCATACAAGCTATTTTCAGGATCTTTAAGTGTGAATCAGTTATTACAACAAAAAGTGGAGCCTTGTTAGGAAGAAATGAAGAGAAAATCTCATTTTTTAGTAATTAAGTATTGAATACTTGTGACAAATGCTAGAAATCATCAAAAACTCTTTGTTTAATGCAATTCAAAGGATTCCTAGTCCTAAGAGAGTAGAGATGTGGTTATTGCTATGAATATAGCACATGTTGTGGTCCTACAAGCAATTTTCAAGATCTTTAAGCATGAATGAGTTATTACAATGAAAAGTGGTGCCTTGGTAGGAGGAAATGAAGAGACGATCTTATTTTTCAGTAATTAAGTACCAAATACTTGTGAGAAATGCTAGAAATCATCAAAGACTCTTTGTTTAATGCAATTCAATGGATTCCTAGTCCTAAGAGAGTATAGATGTGGTTGTTACAATGAATATAGTGCATGATGTGGTCCTACAAGCAATTTTCAAGATCTTTAACTGTGAACGAGTTATTAGAGCGAAAAGTGGTGCCTTGCTAAGAAGAAATGAATGGATGGTCTCATTTTTCAGTAATTAAGTGTCAAATACATGTGAGAAATGCTAGAAATCATCAACGACACTTTCTTTAATGCAATTCACAGGATTCCTAGTCCCTAGAGAGTATAGATGTGGTTGTTGCGATGAATATAGTGCATGATGTGTTCAAACAAGCTATTTTCAACATCTTTAAGTGTGAATGAGTTATTACAATGAAAAGTGGAGGCTTATTAGGAAGAAATAAAGAGACAACCTCATCATTCAGTAATAAAGTGCCAAATACTTATGGGAAATGCTAGTCATCATCAAAGAGTTCCTGTTTAATGAAATCCAATTGATAACTTGTCCCAAGAAAGTGTAGATGTGCTTGTTGCCATGTGTATAGTGCATGTTGGGGCAATGCAAGCTATTTTCAAGATCTTTAAATGTGAATGAGTTATTACAATGAAAAGTGGAGCCTTGTTGGGAAGAAATGAAGAGTCGGTCTCATTTTTGTGCAATTATGTATGAGATACTTGTGAGAAATGGTAGAAATCATCAAAGACTCTTTGTTTAATTCAATTCAATGGATTGCTAGTCTTGAGGGAGTAAAGACATGGTTGTTGCAATGAATATAGTGCATGATGTGGTCCTACAAGCAATTTTCAAGATCCTTAAGTGTGAATGAGTTATTACAGCGAAAAGTGGTGCCTTGCTCGGAAGAAATGAATGAACGGTCTCATTTTTCAGTAATTAAGTGTCAAATACATGTGAGAAATGCTAGAAATCATCAAATACACTTTGTTTAATGTAATTCACTGGATTCTTAGTCCCAAGAGTGTATAGATGTGCTTGTTGCGATGAATATAGTGCATGATGTTTTCATACAAGCTATGTTCAAGGTCTTTAAGTGTGAATGAGTTATTACAATGAAAAATGGAGCCTTGTTAGGAAGAAATGAAGAGAAAACCCTATCATTCAGTAATAAAGTGGCAAATACTTGTGGGAAATGCTAGTCATCATTAAAGAGTTCTTTGCTTAATGCAATTCAACGGATTCCTAGTCCCAAGATAGTATAGATGTGTTTGTTACGATAAATATAGTGCCTGATGTGGTCATACAAGCTATTTTCAAGATCTTTAAGTGTGAATGAGTTATTAGAATGAAAAGTGAAGCCTTACTAGGAAGAAATGAAGAGACGACCTCATTATTTGGTAATAAAGTAGCAAATACTTGTAGGAAATGCTAGTCATCATCAAAGAGTTCTTGTTTAGCAAAATGCAACGGATTGCTGATCCCAAGAGAGTGTAGATGTGCTTGTTGCCATGAGTATAGTTCATGATGTGGTCTTGCAAGCTATTTTCAAGATCTTTAAGTGTGAGTGAGTTATTACAACGAAAGGTGGAGCCTTGCTAGGAAGAAATGAAGAGATAGTCTGATTTTTCATTAATTGCGTATCAAATACTTATGAGAAATGCTAGAAATCATCAAAGACTCTTTATTTAATGCAATTCAACAAATTTCTAGTCCCAAGAGAGTATAGATGTGGTTGCTGCAATGAATCTAGTGCATAATGTGGTCATACAAGCTATTTTCAAGATCTTTAAGTATGAATGAGTTATTACAACGAAAAGTGAAGTCTTGTTAGGGAGAAATGAAGAGAGGGCCTCATTATTCGGTAATAAAGTAGGAAATACTTGTAGGAAATGGTAGTCATCATCAAACAGTTCTTGTTTAATGAAATCCAACAAATTGCTAGTCCCAATAGAGTGTAGAGGTGCTTGTTGCCATGAATATAGTGCATGATGTGGTTTAAAGATCTTTCAGTGTGAAAGAGTTATTTGGTAATAAAGTAGGAAATACTTGTAGGAAATGGTAGTCATCGTCAAACAGTTTTTGTTTAATGAAATCCAACAGAGTGTAGAGGTGCTTGTTGCCATGAATATAGTGCATGATGTGGTTTCAAGATCTTTCAGTGTGAAAGAGTTGTTACAATGAAAAGTGGTGCCTTCCTAGGAGGAAATGAAGAGACGGTCTCATTTTTCAGTAATTAAGTATCAAATACTTGTGAAAAATGCAAGAAATCATCAAAGCCTCTTTGCTTAATGCAATTCAACGGATTCCTAGTCCCATGACAGTATAGATGTGTTTGTTACGATGAATATAGTGCCTGATGTGGTCATACAAGCTATTTTCAAGATCTTTAAGTGTAAATGAGTTATTAGAACAAAAAGTAAAGCCTTGTTAGGAAGAAATGAAGGGACGACCTCATTATTGGGTAATAAAGTAGCAGATACTTGTAGGAAATGCTAGTGATCATCAAAGAGTTCTTGTTTAGTGAAATACAACGGATTGCTAGTCTTAAGAGAGTGTAGATGTGCTTGTTGCCATGAGTATAGTTCATGATGTGGTCTTGTAAGCTATTTTCAAGATCTTTAAGTGTGAGTGAGTTATTACAATGAAAGGTGGAGCCTTGCTAGAAAGAAATGAAGAGATAGTCTAATTTTTCATTAATTACATATCAAATACTTATGAGAAATGCTAGAAATCATCAAAGACTCTTTGTTTAATGCAATTCAACAAATTTCTAGTCCCAAGAGAGTATAGATGTGGTTGTTGCAATGAATATAGTGCATGATGTGGTCATACAAGCTATTTTCAAGATCTTTAAGTGTTGATGAGTTATTATAATGAAAAGTGGTGCCTTGCTCAGAAGAATGAATGAACGGTCTCATTTTTCAGTAATTAAGTGTCAAATACATGTGAGAAATGCTAGAAATCATCAAAGACACTTTGTTTAATGCAATTCACTAGATTCTTAGTCCCAAGAGAGTATAGATGTGCTTGTTGCGATGAATATAGTGCATGATGTGTTCATACAAGCTATGTTCAAGGTCTTTAAGTGTGAATGAGTCATTACAATGAAAAGTGGAGCCTTGTTAGGAAGAAATGAAGAGACAACCTTATCATTCAGTAATAAAGTGACAAATACTAGTGGGAAATGCTAGTCATTATTAAAGAGTTCTTGTTTAATGAAATCTAACTAGTTGCCTGTCCCAAGAGAGTGTAGATGTGCTTGTTGCCATGAGTATAATGAATGTTGTGGCGGTACAAGCTATTTTCAAGATCTTTAAGTGTGAATGAGTTATTACAATGAAAAGTGGAGCCTTGCTGGGAAGAAATGAAGAGTTGGTCTCATTTTTGGGCAATTATGTATCAAATACTTTGAGAAATGGTAGAAATCATCAAAGACTCTTTGTTTAATGCAATACAATGGATTGCTAGTCTTGAGGGAGTAGAGACGTGGTTGTTGCAATGAATATAGTGCATGATATGGTCCTAAAAGCAATTTTGAAGATCTTTAAGTGTGAATGAGTTATTACAATGAAAAGTGGTGCCTTTCTAGGAGGAAATGAAAAGATGGTCTCATTTTTCAGTAATTAAGTATCAAATACTTGTGAGAAATGCGAGAAATCATCAAAGACTCTTTGCTTAATGCAATTCAACAGATTCTTAGTCCTAAGACAGTATAAATGTGTTTGTTGCGATGAATATAGTGCATGATGTGGTCATACAAGCTATTTCCAAGATCTTTAAGTGTGAATGAGTTACTACAACGAAAAGTGAAGTCTTGTTAGGAAGAAATGAAGAGAGGGCCTCATTATTCAGTAATAAAGTAGGAAATACTTGTAGGAAATGCTAGTCATCATCAAACAGTGCTTGTTTAATGAAATCCAACAAATTGCTAGTCCCAATAAAGTGTAGAGGTGCTTGTTGCCATGAATATAATGCATGATGTGGTCCTATAAGCAATTTTCTAGATCTTTAAGTGTGAAAGAGTTATTACAATGAAAAGTGGTGCCTTGCTAGTAGGAAATGAAGAGATGGTCTCATTTTTCAGTAATTAAGTATCAAATACTTGTGAGAAATGCGGGAAATCATCAAAGGCTCTTTGCCTAAAACAATTCAACGAATTCATAGTCCCTAGACAATATAGATGTCTTTGTTGCGATGAATATAATGCATGATATGGTCATACAAGCTATTTTCAAGATCTTTAAGTTTGAATGAGTTATTACAACGAACAATGAAGTCTTGTTAGGAAGAAATGAAGAGAGGGCCTCATTATTCTGTTATAAAGTAGGAAATACTTGTAGGAAATGCTAGTCATCATCAAACAATTATTATTTGATGAAATCCAACGAATTGCTAGTCCTAACAGGGTGTAGAGGTGCTTGTTGCCATGAATATAGTGCATGATGTGGTCCTACAAGCAATTTTCAACAGATTCCTAGCCCCAGGGGCATGTAGATGTGGTTATTGCCATGAATATTGTGCCTATTGTGGTCATACAAGCGATTTTCAAGTAGAGCCTTGTTTGGAAAAAATGAAGAGATGTTCACATTTTTCAGTAATTAAGTATCAAATACTTGTGAGAAATCCAAGAAATCATCAAAAACATTTTGTTTAATGCAATTTAACGGATTCCTAGGCCCAAGAGAGAATAGATTTGATTGTTGCCATGAATATAATGCATGATATGGTCATACAAGCTATTTTCAACATCTTTAAGTGTGAATGAGTTATTACAACGAAAAGTGGAGCCTTGTTAGGAAGATACGCTCTCATTTTTTAGTAATTAAGTATCAAATAATTGTGACATATGCTAGAAATCATCAAAGACTGTTTGTTTAATGAAATTCAACGTACTCTTAGTCCCAAGAGAGTGTAGATGTGGTTGTTGCCATCAATATATTGCATGATGTGGTCATACAAGCTACTTTATACATCTTTAAGTGTGAATGTGTTATTACAATGAAAAGTGGAGTCTTGTTAGGAAGAAATAAAGAGACTGTCTCATTTGTTTAGTAATTAAGTTCAAATAGTTGTGAGATATGCTAGAAATCATGAGAGACTCTTTGTATAATGGAATTCAATGGATTCCTAGTCCCAAGAGGGTATAGATGTGGTTGTTGCCATGAATATAGTGCATGATATGGTTATATAAGCTATTTTCAACATCTTTAAGTGTGAATGAGTTATTACAATGAAAAGTGGAGCCTTGTTAAGAAGAAATGAACAAACGACCTCATTATTTAATAATAGAGTAGCAAATTCTTGTAAGAAATGCTAGTCATCATCAAAGAGTTCTTGTTTAGTGAAAATCAATGGATTCCTAGTCCCGAGATAGTGTAGATGTGGTTGTTGCCATGAATCTAGTGCATGATGTGGTCATACACGTTATTTTCAAGATCTTTATGTGTGAGTGACTTATTACACCAAAAAGTGGAGCCTTGTTATACATAAATGAAGAGACAGTCTTATTTTTCAAGAATTAAATATCAAATACTTGTGAGAAATGCTAGAAATCATCATAGACACTTTCTTTAATGCAATTCAACGGATTCCTAGTCCTAAGAGAGAGTAGATGTGGTTGTTGTCATGAATATAGGGCATGATGTGGTCATACAAGCTATTTTCAACATCTTCAAGTGTGAATGAGTTATTACAACGAAAAGAGGTGCCTTGTTAGGAAGAAAGCAACAGACGACCTCATTATTCAGTAATAAAGTAGCAAATTCTTGTAAGAAATGCTAGCCATTATTAAAGAGTTCTTGTTTAGTGAAAATCAATGGATTCGTAGTCCCCAAGATAGTGTAGATGTGGTTGTTGCCTTGAATATAGTGCATGATGTGGTCATACACACTATTTTTAAGATCTTTATGTGTGAATGAGTTATTACACCAAAATGTAGAGCCTTCTTATGAAGAAATGAAGAGATAGTCTCATTTTTCAACAATTAAATATCAAATACTTGAGAGAAATGCTAGGAATCATCATAGACACTTTCTTTAATGCAATTCAATGGATTGCTAGTCCCAAGAGGGTGTAGATGTGGTTGTTGCCTTGAATATAGGACATGATGTGGTCATACAAGCTATTTTCAACATCTTTAGCTATGAATGAGTTATTGCAACAAAATGTGGAGCCTTGTTACGAAGAAATGAATAGAGGACCTCATTATTCAGTAATAAAGTAGCAAATTCTTATAAGACATGCTAGTCATCATCAAAGAGTTCATGTTTAACGAAATTCAACAGACTCCTAGGCCCAAAAATGTGTAAATGAGGTTATTGTGATGAATATAGTGCATGATGTGGTCATACAAGCTATTTTCTACATCTTTAAGTGTGAATGCGCACCGAAAAGTTGAGCCTTGTTAGGAAGAAATGAAGAGATGGTTTCATTTTTCAATAATTAAATATCAAATAGTTGTGAGATGTGCTAGAAATCATCATAAACTCTTTGTTTAATGCAATTCAATGGATTCCTAGTCCCAAGAGAGTACAGATGTGGTTATTGCCATGAATATAATGCATGATGTGGTCATACAAGCTATTTTTAACATCTTTAAGTGTGAATGAGTTATTACAACGAAAAGTGGAGCCTTGCAAAGAAGAAATGAATAGACAACCCCATTATTCAGTAATAAAGTAGCAAATTCTTGTAGGAAAAGCTAGTCGTCATCCAAAAGTTCTTGTTTAGTGAAAATCAATGGATTCCTAGTCCCAAGATAGTGTAGATGTGGATGTTGTATAGTGTATGATGTGGTCATACACATTATTTTCAAGACCTTTATGTGTGAATGAGTTATTACATCAAAAAGTGGAGCCTTGTTATGAAAAAATGAAGAGATGATATCATTTATCAATAATTAAATATCAAATACTTGTGAGAAATGCTAGAAATCATCATAGACTCATTGTTTAATGCAATTCAATGGATTACTAGTCCTAAGAGGGAGTAGATGTGGTTGTTGCCATGAATATAGTGCATGATGTGGTCATAAAAGCTATTTTCTACATCTTTAAGTGTGAATGAGTTATTACAACGAAAGGTGGAGCCTCGTTAAGAAGAAATGATTAGATGACCTCATTATTCTGTAATAAGGTAGCAAATTCTTGTAGGAAATACTAGTCATCATGAAAGAGTTCTTGTTTAATGAAAATCAACAGATTCTTAGTCCCAAGATAGTGTAAATGTGGTTGTTGGCATGAATATAGTGCATGATGTGGTCATACAAGCTATTTCAAGATCTTTAAGTGTGAATATGTTTTTACAAAGAAAAGTCGAGCTTTGTTAGGAAGAAATGAAGAGATGTTCACATTTTTTACCAATTAAGTATCAAATACTCGTGAGAGATTCTAAAAACTGGGAATAAGTGTGAATGAGTTATTACAATGAAAAGTGGAGCCTTGTTAGTAAGAAATGAAGAGACAGCTTCATTATTTAAAAATAAAGTAACAAATACTTGTAGGAAATGCTAGTCATCATCAAAGAGTTCTTGTTTCACGAAATTCAACGAATTGCTAGCCCTAAGAATGTAGATGTTGTTGTTGCCATGAATATAATGCCTATTGGGGTCATACAAGCTATTTTCAAGATCTTTAAGTGTGAATGAGTTATTACAACGAAAAGTGGAGCATTGTTAGGAAGAAATGATGAGACAATCTCATTTTTAAGTAATTAAGTATCAAATACTTGTGAGAAATGCTAGAAATCATCAAAAACTCTATGTTTAATGCAATTCAATACATTCCTAGTTCCAAAAGAGTATAGATGTGGTTGTTGCAATGAATATAATGCGTGATGTGGTCATACAAGCTATTTTCAAGATCTTTAAGGGTGAATGAGTTACTAGAACGAATAATGGAGCCTTGTTAGGTGGAAATGAGGAGACGACCTTGTTATTCAGAGATAAAGTAGCAAATACTTGTAGCAAATACTTGTAGCAAATCCTAGTCATCATCAAAGAGTTCTTATTTAACAAAATTCAACGGATTGCTAGTCCTAATAGAGTGTAGATATGGTTGTTGTCATGAATATAGTGCCTATTGTGGACATATAAGCTATTTTGAAGATCTTTAATTATGACTGAGTTATTACAATGAATAGTGGAGCAATGTTAGGAAGAAATGAAGAGACGACCTCATTATTTAGTAACAAAATAGCAAATACCTGTAGGAGATGCTAGTCATCATCAAAGAGTTCTTGTTTAATGAAATTCAATGGATTGCTAGTCCTAACAGAGTGTAGATATGGTTGTTGCCATGAATATAGTGCCTATTATGGTCATTTAAGCTATTTTGAAGATCTTTAAGTGTAATTGAGTTATTACAACGAATAGTGGAGCCTTGTTAGGAAGAAATGAAGAGATGGCCTCATTATTAAGTGACAAAGTAGCAAATACTTGTAGGAAATGCTAGTCATCATCCAAGACTTCTTCTTTAATGAAATTGAACAGATTGCTAGTCCTATTAGAGTGTAGATATGGTTGTTACCATGAATATAGTGCCTTTTGTTGTCATATAAGTTATTTTGAAGATCTTTAAGTGTTACTGAGTTATTACAACAAATAGTAAAGCCTTGTTAGGAAGAAATGAGGAGACGACCTCAGTATTAAGTAATAAAGTAGCAAATACTTGTAGGAAATGCTAGTCATCATCAAAGACTTCTTCTTTAATGGAATTGAACGGATTGCTAGTCCTATCAGAGTGTAGATATGGTTGTTACCATGAATATAGTGCCTTTTGTTGTCATATAAGTTATTTTGAAGATCTTTAAGTGTGACTGAGTTATTACAATAAATAGTGGAGCCTTGTTAGGAAGAAATGATGAGACAACCTCAGTATTAAGGAACAAAGTAGCAAATACTTGTAGGAAATGCTAGTCATCATCAAAGACTTCTTCTTTAATGGAATTGAACGAATTGCTAGTCCTAACAGCGTGTACATATGGTTGTTACCATGAATATAGTGCCTCTTGTGGTCATATAAGGTATTTTGATGATCTTTAAGTGTGACTGAGTTATTACAATGAATAATGGAGTCTTGTTAGGAAGAAATGAGGAGACGACCTCAGTATTAAGTAACAAAGTAGCAAATACTTGTAGGAAATGCTAGTGATTATCAAAGACTTCTTCTTTAATGGAATTGAATGGATTGCTAGTCCTAACAGCATGTAGATATGGTTGTTACCATGAATATAGTGCCTCTTGTGGTTATATAAGCTATTTTGATGATCTTTAAGTGTGACTGAGTTATTACAATGAATAGTGGAGCCTTGTTAGGAAGAAATGAGGAGATGACCTAAGTATTAAGTAACAAAGTAGCAAATACTTGTAGGAAATGCTAGTCATTATCAAAGACTTCTTCTTTAATGGAATTGAACGGATTGCTAGTCCTAACAACGTGTAGATATGGTTATGGTCATATAAGCTATTTTGATGATCTTTAAGTGTGACCGAGTTATTACAATGAGTAGTGGAGCCTTGTTAGGAAGAAATGAGGAGATGACCTCAGTATTAAGTAACAAAGTAGCAAATACTTGTAAGAAATGCTACTCATCATCGAAGACTTCTTCTTTAATGGAATTGAACAGATTGCTAGTCCTAGTAGAGTATAGATATGGTTGTTGCCATGAATATAGTGCCTCTTACGGTCATATAAGCTATTTTGAAGATCTTCAAGTGTGACTGAGTTATTACAAAGAATAGCAGAGCCTTGTTAGGAAAAAATGAAGAGACAGCCTCAATATTCGGTTATAAAGTAGCAAAATCTTATAGCAAATGCTAGTCATCATAAAAGAGTTCTTGTTTAATGAGATTCAATGGATTGTTAGTCCTAACAGAGTGTAAATGTGGTTGTTGCCACAAATATAGTGCCTGTTGCGGTCATACAAGCTATTTTGACGATCTTTTCGTGTGATTGAGATATTACAACGAATAGTGGAGCCTTATGTGGAAGAAATGAAGACACGACCTCATTATTCAGTAATAAAGTAGCAAATACTTATAGGAAATGATAGTCATCATAAAAAATTCTTGTTTAATGAAATTCAATGAATTGCTAGTACCAAGAGAGTGTAGATGTGGTTGTTGCCATGAATATAATGCATGTTGTGGTCGTACAAGCTATTTTCAAGATCTTTAAGTGTCAATGACTTATTACAAGGAAAAGTGGAGCCTTGTTTGGAAGAAATGAAGAAAGTATCTCATTTTTCAGTAATTAAGTATCAAATACTTGTGAGAAATGCTAGAAATCATCAAAGACTCTCTGTTTAATGCAATTCAACAAATTCCTAGTCCCAAGAGAGTATAGATGTGGGTGTTGCAAAGAATAAAATGCACGATGTGGTCATATAAGCGATTTTCAAGATCTTTAAGGGTGAATGAATTATTACAACGAATAATGGAGCCTTGTTAGGTGGAAGTGAGGACACGACCTTCTTATTCAGAAATAAAGTAGAAAATCTTTGTAGAAGATGCTAGTCATCATCAAAGAGTTCTTGTTTAATGAAATTCAATGGATTGCTAGCCCCAAGAGAATGTAGATGTGGTTGTTGCCATGAATATAGTGCATGATGTCGTCATACAAGCAATTTTTGAGATCTTTAAGTGTGAATGGGTTATTATAATGAAAATTAGAGCCTTGTGAGGAAAAAATGAAGAGATGGCCTCATTATTCAGTAATAAAGTAGCAAATACTTGTATGAAATGCTACTCATCATTAAAGAGTTCTTGTTTAATGAAATTCAATGGATTGCTAGTTCTAAAAGAATGTAAACATGGTTGTTGACAAGAATATAGTGCTTGTTGTGGTCATACAAGCAATTTTCAGGATATTTAAGTGTGAATGAGTTATTACAACAAAAAGTGGAGCCTCGTTAGGAAGAAATGAAGAGACGGCCTCATTATTTAGTAATAAAGTAGCAAATACTTGTAGGAAATGCTATTCATCATCAAAGAGTTTTTGTTTAATGAAATTCAATGGATTGCTTGTCCCAACAGAGTGTAGATGTGGTTGTTGCCATGAATATAGTGCCTGTTGTGTTCATACAAGCTATTTTGAGCATCTTTAAGTTCGAATGTGTTATTTCAACAAAAAGTGGAACCTTCTTAAGAAGAAATGAAGAGGTGGCCTCATTATAAAGTAATAAAGTAGCAAATACTTGTAGGAAATGCTAGTCATCATCAAAGAGTTTTTGTTTAATGAAATTCAACGGATTACTAGTTCTAATAGAGTGTAGATGTGGTTGTTGCCATTAATATAGTGCCTGTTGTGGTCATAGAAGATATTTTGATGATCTATGAGTGCGAATGTGTTATTTCAACGAAAATTGGAGCCTTGTTAGGAAGAAATGAATTGACAACATCATTATTCAATAATAAGTAGCAAATACTTGTAAGAAATGCTACTCATCATCAAAGAGTTCTTGTTTAATGAAATTCAATGGATTGCTAGTCCCAACATAGTGTAGATGTGGTTGTTTTCATGAATATAGCTCCTGTTGTGGTCATACAAGCTATTTTGAAGATCTTTATGTGTGGCTGAGATATTACAACGAAAAGTGGAGCTTCGTTATGAACAAAGAAAGTCACGACCTCGTTATTTAGTAATAAGGTAGTAAATAGTTGTAGGATATGCCAGTAATCATCAAAGAGTGCTGGTTTAATGAAATTCAACGGATTGCTAGTCACAAAAGAGTGTAAATGTGGTTTTTAACTTAAATATAGTGACTATCGTGCTTAAACAAGCTATTTTCAAGATCTTTAAGTGTGAATGGGTTATTACAACAAAAATTGGAGCCTTGTTAGGAAGAAATGAAGAGATGGCCTCATTATTCAGTAATAAAGTAGCAAATACTTATAGGAAGTGCTAGTCATTATCAAAGAGTTCTTGTTTAATGAAATTCAATGGATTACTTGTCCCAACAGAGTGGAGATGTGGTTGTTGCCATGAATATAGTGCCTATTGTGTTCATAGAAGCTATTTTGAAGATCTTTAAGTGTGACTGAGATATTACAGCGAAAAGGGGAGCCTTGTTATTTGGAAATGAAGAGACAACCTCATTATTCAGTAATAAAGTAGCAAATACTTGTAGGAAATGCTAGTCATCACCAAAGAGTTTTTGTTTAATGAAATTTAACAAATTGCTAGTACCAAAAGAGTGTAGATGTGGTTGTTGCCATGAATATAGTGCCTGTTGTGTTCATAGAAGCTATTTTGAAGATCTTTAAGTGTGACTGAGATATTACAACGAAAAGTGGAGCCTTGTTAGGAGGAAATGAAGAGACGACCTCATTATTCAGTAATAAAGTAGCAAATACTTGTAGGAAATGCTATTCATCGTCAAAGAGTTCTTGTTTAATGAAATTCAGTGGATTGCTTGTCCCAACAGAGTGTAGATGTGGTTGTTGCCATGAATATAGTGCTTGTTGTGTTCATACAAGCTATTTTGAAGATCTTTAAGTGTGACTGAGATATTACAATGAAAAGTGGAGCCTTGTTAGGAGGAAATGAAGAGACGACCTTATTATTTAGTAATAAAGTAGCAAATACTTGTAAGAAATGCAAGTCATCATCAAAAAGTTCTTGTTTAGTGAAATTCAATGGATTGCTAGTCCCAATAGAGTGTAAATGTGGTTGTTGCCATGAATATAATGCCTGTTGTGGTCGTACAAGCTATTTTCAAGATCTTTCAATGTGAATGACTTATTACAAGGAAAAGTGGAGCCTTGTTTGGAAGAAATGAAGAAAGGGTCTCATTTTTCAGTAATTAAGTATCAAATACTTGTGAGAAATGCTAGAATCATTAAAGACTCTCTGTTTAATGCAATTTAACAAATTCCTAGTCCTAAGAGAGTATAAATGTGGTTGTTGCAATGAATATAATGCATGATGTGGTCATATAAGCTATTTTCAAGATCTTTAAGGGTGAATGAATTATTACAACGAATAATGGAGCCTTGTTAGGTGGAAGTGAGGAGATGACCTTCTTATTAAAAAATAAAGTAGAAAATCTTTGTAGGAAATGCTAGTCATCATCAAAGAGTTTTTGTTGAAATTCAAAGGATTGCTAGTCCCAATAGAGTGTAGATGTGGTTGTTGCCATGAATATTGTGCCTGTTGTGGTCATAGAAGCTATTTTCAAGAACCTTACATGTGAATGAGTTATTACAATGAAAAGTGGAGCCTTGTTGGGAAGAAATAAAGAGACATCCTC
>JAHLGP010000084.1:8007349-8061966 GCA_020141445.1 Bruguiera sexangula | reverse complement strand
ACAATGAAAAGTGGAGCCTTGTTGGGAAGAAATAAAGAGACATCCTCGTTATTCAATAATAAAGTAGCAAATACTTGAAGGAGATTTTAGTCATCATCAAAGAGTTCTTGTTTAATGAAATTCAATGGATTGCTGGCCCCAAGAGAGTGTAAATGCGGTTGTTGCCATGAATAAAGTGCATGATGTCGTCATACAAGTAATTTTCAAGATCTTTAAGTGTGAATGGGTTATTACAATGAAAATTGGAGCCTTGTGAGGAAGAAATGAAGAGATGGCCTCATTATTCCGTAATAAAGTAGCAAATACTTGTAGGAAATGCTAATCATCATTAAAGAGTTCTTGTTGAATGAAATTCTATGGATTGCTAGTTCTAAAAGAATGTAAACGTGGTTGTTGACAAGAATATAGTGCTTGTTGTGGCCATACAAGCAATTTTCAAGATATTTAAGTGTGAATGAGTTATTACAATGAAAAGTGGAGTCTCGTTAGGAAGAAATGAAGAGACGGCCTCATTATTCAGTAATAAAGTAGCAAATACTTGTAGGAAATGCTATTCATCATCAAAGAGTTCTTGTTTAATGAAATTCAATGGATTGCTTGTCCCAATAGAGTGTAGATGTGGTTTTTGCCATGAATATAGTGCCTATTGTGTTCATACAAGCTATTTTGAAGATCTTTAAGTGTGACTGAGATATTACAACAAAAAGTTGAGCCTTGTTAGGAGGGAATGAAGAGACGACCTTATTATTTAGTAATAAAGTAGCAAATACTTGTAAGAAATGCAAGTCATCATCAAAGAGTTCTTGTTTAGTGAAATTCAACGGATTGCTAGTCCCAACAAAATGTAAATGTGGTTGTTGCCATGAATATAGTGCCTGTTGTGGTCATACAAGCTATTTTGATGATCTTTTAGTGTGACTGAGATATTACAACGAATAGTGGAGCCTTGTTAGGAAGAAATGAATTGACAGCCTCATTATTCAATAATAAAGTAGCAAATACTTGTAGGAAATGCTAGTCATCATCAAGGAGTTCCTATTTAATGAAATTCAATAGATTGCTTGTCCCAATAGACTGTAGATGTGGTTGTTCCCATGAATATAGTGCCTGTTGTGTTCATACAAGCTATTTTGAAGATCTTTAAGTGTGACTGAGATATTACAACGAAAAGTGGAGCCTTGTTAGGAGGAAATGAAGAGACAGCTGTATTATTTAGTAATAAAGTAGCAAATACTTGTAAGAAATGCAAGTCATCATCAAAGAGTTCTTGTTTAGTGAAATTCAATGGATTGCTAGTCCCAACAGAGTGGAAATGTGGTTGTTGCCATGAATATAGTGCCTGTTGTGGTCATACAAGCTATTTTGATAATCTTTTAGTGTGACTGAGATATTACAACAAATAAAGGAGCCTTGTTAGGAAGAAATGAATTGAAGGCCTTATTATTCAGTAATAAAGTAGCAAATGCTTGTAGGAAATGCTAGACATCAGCAAAGAGTTCTTGTTTAACTAAATTCAACTGATTGTGAGTCCCAAGAGAGTGTAGATGTGATTGTTGCCTTGAATATAGTGCCTGTCATGGACATACAAGCTATTTTCAGGATCTTTAATTGTGAATGGGTTACTACAATGAAAATTGGAGCTTTGTTTGGAAGAAATGAAGAGACGGTCTCATTATTCACTAATAAAGTAGCAAATACTTGTAAGAAGTTCTAGTCATCATCAAAGAGTTATCGTTTAATGAAATTCAACGAATTACTAGTCCCAAAAGAGTGTAGATGTGGGTGTTGCCTTAAATAGAATGCTTGGTGTGGTCGTACAAGCTCTTTTCAAGATCTTTAAGTATAAATGAGTTATTACTACGAAAAGTGGAGTCTTGTTAGGAGAAAATGATGAGTTGACCTCATTTTTCAGTAATAAAGTAGCAAATACTTTGAGGAAATACTAGTCGTCATCAAAGAGTTCTTCTTTAATGAAATTCAACGGATGGGTAGTCCCAAGAGTTGTTGCCATGAATATAATGCTTGTGGTCATAGAAGCTATTTTTAAGATTTTAAAGTGTGAATGAGTTATTACAATTAAAAGTGGAGCCTTGTTAGGAGGAAATGAAGAGAAGACCTCATTATTCAGTAATAAAGTAGCGAATACTTATAAGAAATGCAATTCATCATCAAAGATTTCTTGTTTAATGAAATTCAATGGATGACTAGTCCCAAGAGAGCGTAGATGTGGTTTTTGCATTAATATAATGCCTGTTGAGGTCATACAACCTATTTTTAAGATCTTTAAGTGTAAATGAGTTATTACAACAAAAAGTGGAGCCTTGTTAGAAAGAAATGATGAGACGACCTCGTTATTCAGTAATAAGGTAGCAAATACTTGTAAGAAATGTTTTTCATAGTCGAAGAGTTCTTGTTTAATTAAATTCAAAAGATTACGAGTCCCAATAGAGTGTAGATGTGGTTGTTGCCATGAATTTAGTGCCTATAGTGGTAATACAAGCTATTTTTAAGATCTTTATGTGTAAAAGAGCTTTACGACGAAGAGTGGGGCCTTGTTAGTGAGAAAATGAAGGGACGGTCTCATTATTCAGTAATAAAGTATTAAATAGTTGCAGGAAATACTAGTCATTATTAAAGAGCTCTTATTTAATGAAATTCAACTGATTGCTAGTACTAAGAGACTATAAATGTCATTATTGCTTTAGATATTGTGCCTGTTGTGGTCATACAAGCTATTTTTAATATCTTTAAGTGTGAATGGGTTATTACAACCAAAATTGGAGTCTTGTTAGGAAGAAATGAAGACACGATGTCATTATTCAGTAATAAAGTAGCAAATACATGCAGGAAATGCTAGTCATTGTCAAAGAGTTCTTGTTTAGTGAAATTCAACAGATTGCTAGTCCCAGCAGATTGTAGATGTGGTTATTGCCTTGAATATAGTGCTTGTTGTGGTTATAAATATATTTTCATTATCTTTAAGTGTGGCTAGGATATTACAATGAAAAGAGGAGCCTTGTTAGGAACAAATGAAGAGACAGCCTCATTATTCAGTAAAAAGGTAGCAAATACTTGAAGGAAATGCTAGTCGTCATCAAAGAGTTCTTCTTTAATGAAATTCAATGGATGGCTAGTCCTAATAATGTGTAGATGCGGTTGTTGCCATGTATATAGTGCATGTTCTGGTCATACAAGTTATTTTTAAGATCTTTAATTATGAAGGAGTTATTACGATGAAAAGTAGAACCTTGTTAGGAAGAAATGAAGAGACGGCCTCATTATTTAGTAACAAAGTAGCAAATACTTGTAGGAAATACTAGTCAACATCAAAGAGTTCTTCTTTAATGAAATTCAAATGATTGCTAGTCCCAAGAGATTGTAGATGTGGTTGTTGCCTTGAATATAGTGCCTGTTGTGGTCATTCAAGCTATTTTTAAAATCTTTAAGCGTGAATGGGTTATTACAGGTAAAATTGGAGCCTTGTGAGGAAGAAATATAGAGGCAGCCTCATTATTTAGTAATAAAGTAGCAAATACTTGTAGGAAATGCTAGATATCATCAAAGAGTTATTGTTTAACGAAATTCATCGGATTGCTAGTCCTAATAGAGTGTAAATGTGGTTATTGCCACGAATATAGTGCCTGTTGTGGTCATACAAGCTATTTTTAAGATCTTTAAGTATAAAGGAGTTATTACAACGAAAAGTGGAGCCTTGTTAGGAAGAAATGAAGAGACGACCACATTATTTAGTTATAAAGTAGCAAATACTTGTAGGAAATGCTAGTCATCATCAAAGAGTTATTGTTTAATGAAATTCAACGGATTGCTAGTCCCAAGAGAGTGTAGATGTGGTTGTTGCGATGAATATAATGCTTGTTGTAGTCATACAAGCTATTTTGAAGATCTTTGAGTGTCAATGAGTTATTACAACAAAAACGGGAGCCTTGTTTGGAAGAAATGAAGAGATAGTCTTATTTTTCAGTAATTAAGCATCAAATACTTGTGAGAAATGCTAGAAATCATCACATATTCTGTCTAATGCAAGTTAACAGATTTGTAGTCCCAAAAGACTATAGATGTGGTTGTAGAAATGAATATAGTGCATGATGTGGTCATACAAGCTATTTTTAAGATCTTTAATTATGAATGAGTTATTACAATGAAAAGTGGAGCCTTTTTAGGAAGAAATAAAGAGACGACCTCATTATTTAGTAATAAAGTGGCAAATACTTGTATTTGCTAGTCATCATCAAAGAGTTCTTGTTTAATGAAATCCTACGGATTGCTACTCCCACCGGAGTGTAGATGTGGTTGTTGCCATCAATATAGTGCCTGTTGTGGTCATACAAGCTATTTTCATGATTTTTAAGTGTGAATGGGATGCTAGTCATCATCAAAGACTCCTTGTTTAAAGATAGTCAATAGATTCCTTGTTCCAAGGGAGTATAGATGTGCTTGTTGCCATGAATATAGTTCCTATTGTGGGCATTCAAGCTATTTTCAACATCTTTAAGTGTGAATGAGTTGTTACAACTAAAAGTTGAGCCTAGTTATGAGGAAATGAATAGATAGTCTGATTATTCAGTAGTCAAGTAGAAAATACTTGTAAGAAATGCTAGTCATCATCAAAGACTCCATGTTTAATAAAAGTCAACAGATTCCTAGTCTCAAGGGAGTATAGATGTTCTTGTTGCCATGAATATAGTGCTTGTTGTAGGCATACAATGTATTTTCAAGATCCTTAAGTGTGAATGAGTTATTACAACCAAAAGTGGATCCTTGTTTGGAAAAAATGAAGGGACAGTCCCATTATTTAGTAATTAGGTGGAAAATACTTGTAAGAAATGCAAGTTATCATCAAAGACTCCTTGTATAAAGAAATTCAAGGGATTCCTAGTTCTAAGGTTGTATAGATGTGCTTGTTGCCATGAATATAGAGCCTGTTGTGGGCATGCAACCTATTTTCAAGATCTCTTAGTGTGAATGAGTTATTGCAACAAAAAGTGGAGCCTAGTTAGGAAGAAATGAAAGGACGGTCTCATTATTCAGTAATTATTTAGAAAATACTTGTAACAAATGCTAGTTATAATCAAAGACTCATTATTTAATGAAATTCAACAAATTCCTACACCTAAGAGAGTATAGATGTTCTTGTTTCATTGAATAGAATGCCTGTTGAGGGCAGACAAGCTATTCTTAAGATCTTTAAGTGTGAATGAGTTATTACAAAAAAAAATGTAGCCATGTTTGGAAGAAATGTAAAGGCAGTTTGATTATTCAATAATTATGTTGAAAAACTTGAAAGAAATGCTAATTATCATCACAGACTCCTTGTTTAATGAAATTTAATAGATTCCTAGTCTCAAAGGAGTATAGATGTGCTTGTTACCATGAATATAGTGCCTATTGTGGCCATACAAGCTATTTTCAAGATATTTTAGTGTGGACGAGTTATTACAACAAGACATGGAGCCTTGTGTTAAGAGGAAATGAAGAGATGGTCTCCTTATTCAACAATTGAGTATAAAATATTTGTAAGAAATGTTAGTCATCATCGAAGACTCCTTATTTACTGAAATTTAATGGACTCCTAGTCCCAAGGGAGTATAAATGTGCTTGTTACCATGAATATAATGCCTATTGTGGGCATATAAGGTGTTTTCAAGATCTTTAAGTGTGAATGAGATATTACAACGAAAAGTTGAGCTTTGTTAGGAAGAAATGAAGAGACGGTCTCATTATTTAGCAAATAGTCCTAAGAAATGCTAGTCATCATCAAAGACTCCTTATTTAATGAAATTCAACAGATTCCTAGTCCCAAGGGAGAATAGATGTACTTGTTGCCATGAATATAATGTCTATTATGGGCATACAAGCTTTTTTGAAGATCTTTTGGTGTTAATGAGTTATTACAATTATTAAGAAATGAAGAAATAGTCTTGTTATTCAGTAATTAACTGGAAAATTCTTGTACGAAATGCTAGTCATCATCAAAGACACCTTGTTTAATGAAATTCAACAGATTCTTAGTTCCAAGGGAGTATAGGTGTGCTCATTGCCATGAATATAATGCCTGTTGTAGGCATACAAGTTATGTTCAAGATCATTTAGTGTGAATGAGTTATTGCAACAAAAGTGGAGCCTAGTTGGGAAGAAAGAAATGGATAGTCTCATTATTCAATAATTAATTAAAAAATACTTGTTAGGAATGGTAGTCATCATCTAAGACTACTTGCATAATGAAATCTAATGGATTCCTTGTTCCAAGGGAGTATAAATGTGTTTGTTGTCATGAATATAGTGTTATTGTGGGCATACAAGCAATTTTCAAGATCTTTATTTTTGAATGAGACATTACAACAAGAAATGGAGCCTTGTTAGGAAGAAATGAAGAGACGGTCTCATTATTCAATAATTATGTAGAAACTACTTACAAGAAATGCTAGTCATCATCAAAGACTCCTTGTTTAATGAAATTCAATAGATTCTTAGTCCCAAGGGAGTATAAAAGCGCTTGTTGCCATGAATATAGTACCTATTGTGAACATACAAGCTATTTTCAAGATTTTTAAGTGTGAATGAGTCATTACAACAAAAAGTGGAGCCTTATTAGGAAGAAATGAATAGATGGTCTCATTATATAGTAATTAAGTAGATAATATTTTGAAGATGTTTAAGTGTGAATGAGTTATTACAACAAAAAGTGGAGCCTAGTTAGGAAGAAATGAAGAGACAGTACTCAATAATATAGTAGAAAATACTTATAAGAAATGCTAATTTTCATCAAAAACTCCTAATATAATGAAATTCAATGGATTCCTAATTCCAAGGGAGCATAGATGTGCTTTTTTGCCATGAATATAATGTTGTTATAGGCATATAAGCTATTTTCAAGATCTTTATTTGTGAATGAGTCATTACAACAAAAAGTGAAGCCAAACTAGGAAGAAATGAAGGGATAGTCTCATTGTTCAGTAATTAATTAGAAAATACTTGAAAGGAAAGCTAGTCATGAATATAGTGCCTATTATGGGTATACAAGCTATTTTCAATATTTTTTAGTGTGAATGAGTTATTACAACAAGAAGTGGAGCCTTGCTAGGATGAAATGAAGAGATGGCTGCATTATTTAGTAAATTTGTAAAAATACTTATAGGAAATGCTAGTCATCCTAAAAAACACCTTGTTTAATGAAGATATGCTTGTTTCCATGAATATAGTGCTTGTTGTGGGAATAAATGCTATTTTCATGATCTTTTAGTGTAAATGAGTTATTATGACAAGAAGTGGAGCCTTGTTCAGAAGAAAGGAGGAGACGATCTCATTATTCATTAATTAAATAGAAAATACATGTGAAAAATGCTAATCATCATTAAAAACTCCTTATTTGATGAAATTCAATGAATTTCTAGTTCCAAGGGAGTATAGATGTGCTTGTTGCCCTAAATATAGTGCCTGTTATGGGCATGTAAGCTTTTTTCAAGATCTTTTAGTGTGAATGAGTTATTATGACAAGAAGTGGAGCCTTGTTAGGAAGAAATCAAGAGACAGTCTCATTATTCAGTAATTATGTAGGAAATACTTGTAAGAAATGCTAGTCATCATCAAAGACTCCTTGTTTGATGAAATTTAACAGATTCCTAGTCCCAAGGGGGTATGGATGTCCTTGTTGCCATGAATATAATGCTTGTTATGGGCATACAAGCTATTTTTGAGATCTTTAAGTGTGAATGAGTTATTATAACAAAATGTGAAGCCTTATTAGGAAGAAATGAAGAGACAATCTCATTATTTAGTAATGAAGTAGAAAATACTTGTGAGAAATACTGGTCATCATCAAAGACTCCTTTTTAATGAAATTCAATGGATTCCTAGTCCTAAGGGAGTATAAATGTGCTTGTTGCCATGAATATAGTGCCTATAGTGGGCATACAAGCTATTTCAAGATCTTTAAGTGTGAATGAGTTATTATAACAAAAAGTGGAGCCTTGTTAGGAAGAAATAAAGAGAAAGTCTCATTATTCAATAACTAAGCAAAAAATACTTGTGGGAATTACTAGTCATCATCAAGGACTCCCTATTTAATGAAATTTAACATATTCCTAATTCTAGGGGAGTATAGATGTGCTTGTTTTCATGAATATAGTGTTTGTTGTTGGCATACAAGCTATTTTGAAGATCTTTTAGTGTGAATGAGTTATTACAACAAGACGTGGAGCCTTGTTAGGAAGAAATGAAATGATGGTCTTCTTATTCAGCAATTAAGTAGAAAATACTTATGAGAAATGCTAGTCACCATCGAAGACTCCATGTTTACTAAAATTGAATGGATTCCTAGTTCCAAGGGAGTATGATGCGGAAAACTCCAAAAAGATGTGGCTTAGGGACCCAACACACACAATGAATCAAAGAGCAACCAGGAAAGCTAAATCAGAGTTTAATAACACAAACCCTAGACCCAATATTCGAAGGAACACGAACCTAGAGTATTCAAGAAGGATATGGACGCCACACTTCAGAAAAGGAAGGAATTGGGAGTGATAAGTCGATTTGAATGCCACAAGAAGAAGTACCTCTTGATAAGTTCTTTAGTTCTTAAAAGAACCGAGGGAGAAAAACTCTTGCTTTCTTTTTCACTCAAAGTTGTCTAATTTCTAGAACTTACAAGAGGTGCCTATTTATAGGCTAAGATAGCAATCCTAAAGAGGCATAAATTCCTAGTTAGGAGAAATCCTTATTTTGGAGGAATTTTCAGACAAATTCTAGCAAATACAATTAACTCCTATTTAGGAGTGATGCTATTACTTAGTTTGACCTATTAAGTAGTCCAATTATATTAATTAGGTCTGGACTCTCTTTAAAACTTGAATTTGCACCATTTGAAACTTGCTTGGCCAAAATGTCCTGAATCAGCCCATTTAGTGCCTCTTTAATCTTTTTGGCCCTAGCTCGTGTTATTGGGCCTTCTGGAATGTGCAATGGACCTCTTGCATCCATTGAAGCTCTAGCTCGTGTTATTGGGCCTTCTGGAATGTGCAATGGACCTCTTACACCAATTGAAGCTCTAGCTCCTATTATTGGGCCTTCTAGAATGTGCAATGGACTTTTTGCATCCTTTGAAGCCTTCCACCCTTCATGTCTATGGTTCTCATCAGAGTATAGATGTGCTTGTTGCAATAAATATAGTGCCTATTGTGGGCATACAAGTTATTTTCAAGATCTCTAAGTGTGAATGGGTTATTACAATGACAAGTGGAGCCTTGTTAGGAAAAAATGAAGAGATGGTCTCATTATTTAGTAATTAAGTAGAAAATAGGGTTAAGAAATGCTAGTCATCATCAAAGACTCCTTGTTTAATGAAATTCAACAAATTCCTAGTCCCAAGGAAGTATAGACGCACTTGTTGCCATGAATATAATGCCTATTGTGGGCATACAAGCTTTTTTGATGATTTTTTCGTGTAAATAAATTTTTACAACAAGACGTTGAGCCTTGTTAGGAAGAAATGAAGTGGTGGTCTCCTTATTTAGCAAGTGAGTAGAAAATACTTGTAAAAAATGCTAGTTATCCTTAAAGACTCCTTGTTTACTGAAATTTAACAAATTCCTAGTTCCAAGGGAGTATAGATGTGCTTGTTGCCATGAATATAATACCTGTTGGGGTCATATAAGCTATTTTCAAGAATTTTTAATTGTGAATGTGCTATTACAACAAAAAGTGGAGCCTTACTGGGATGAAATGAGGAGACGATCTCATTATTTAGTAATTAAGTAGAAAATACTTGTAAGAAATGCTCTTCATCATCAAAGACTCCTTGTTTAATGAAATTCAACTGATTCCTAATCCTAAGGGAGTATAAATGTTCTTGTAGCCATGAATATAATGCCTGTTGTGGGCGTACTAGCTATTTTTAAGATCTTTAAGTGTAAACGAGTTATTATGACGAAAAGTGGAGCTATGTTAGGAAGAAATGAAGAGACAATCTTATTATTCAAAAATTATGTAGAAAATACTTGTAGGCAATGCTAGTCATCATCAAAGACTCCTTATGTAAAGAAATTCAACAAAATCCTAGCCCATGGGAGTATAGATGCATTTTTTGCCATGACTATAGTGCGTTTTGTGGGCATACAAGCTATTTTTAAGATCTTATTTGGTAATTAAGTAGAAAATACTTATGAGAAATGCTAGTCATCATCAAAGACTCCTTGTTTAAAGAAATTCCATGGATTCCTAGTTCTAAGGGAGAATAAATGTGCTTGTTGCAATGAATATA
This sequence comes from Bruguiera sexangula, assembly GCA_020141445.1. Classification (NCBI taxonomy): domain Eukaryota; kingdom Viridiplantae; phylum Streptophyta; class Magnoliopsida; order Malpighiales; family Rhizophoraceae; genus Bruguiera; species Bruguiera sexangula. Next base: position 8,051,690 of record JAHLGP010000084.1, on the reverse strand, counting down.
TTATCTGCTATGGGCATACAAGCTACTTTTAAGATCTTTAAATGTAAATGAGTTACACAACAAAAAGTGGAGCCTTGTTAGGAAAAAATGAAGAGATGGTCTCGTTATTCAGTAATTATGTAAAAAATACTTGTAAAAAATGCAAGTCATCATCAAAGAGTTTTTGTTTAATGAAATTGAACGGATTATTAGTTCCAAAGAAGTATAAATGTGCTTGTTGTTATCAATATAGTGCTTGTTGTGGACATACAAGCTATTTTAAAGATCTTTTAGTATGAATAAGTTATTACAACATAAAGGGTAGTCTTGTTAGGAAGAAATGAAGAGACAATCTCATTATTCAGTAATTATGCAGAAAATACTTGTAAGAAATCCTAGTCATCATCAAAGACTTCTTGTTCAATGAAATTCAATGGATTCTTAGTCCCAACAAAGTATATATGTACTTATTGCCATGAATATAGTGCCTGTTGTGGCCATACAAGCTATGTTCAAGATCTTTATGTCTGAATGGATTATTACAACAAAAGGTGGAGCCCTGTATGGAAGAAATGAAGAAATAGTCTCGTTATTCAGTAATTAAATGGAAAATTCTTGTAAGAAATGTTAGTCATCATCAAAGACACCTTGTTCAATGAAATTCAATGGATTCTCAGTTCCAAGGGAGTATAGGTGTGCTTATTGCCATGAATATGGTGCCTATTGTAGGCATACAAGCTATGTTCAAGATCTTTTTAGTGTGAATGAGTTATTGCAACAAAAAGTGGGGCCTAGTTGGAAGAAAGAAATGGACGGTCTTATTATTTAGTAATTAAGTAGAAAATGCTTGTAACAAATGCTACTCATCACCAAAGACTGCTTGCATAATGAAATCCAATGGATTCCTTGTTCAAAGGGAGTATAAATGTGTCTATTGCCATGAATATAGTGTTGTTATGGGCATACAAGCTATTTTCAAGATCTTTATTTTTGAATGAGACATTACAATAAGAAGTGGAGCCTTGTCAGGAAGAAATGAAGAGATGGTCTCATTATTTAGTAATTATGTAGAAACTACTTATAGGAAATGCTAGTCATCATCAAAAGACTCCTTGTTTAATGAAATTCAATAGATTCTTAGTCCCAAAGGAGTATAGAAGTGCTTGTTGCCATGAATATAGTGATTGTTATGGGCATACAAGCTATTTTTGAGATCTTTAAGTGTGAATGAGTTATTATAACAAAATGTGAAGCCTTGTTACAAAGAAATGAAGAGACGATCTCATTATTTAGTATTGAGGTAAAAAATACTTGTGAGAAATACTAGTCATCATCAAAGACACCTTGTGTAATGAAATTCAATGGATTCCAAGTCCCAAGGGACTATAGATGTGCTTGTTGCCTTGAATATAGCACCTGTTGTGGGCATACAAACTATTTTCAAAATCTTTAAATGTGAATAAGTTATTACAACAACAAGTGGAGCCTTGTTAGGAAGAAATAAAGAGACGGTCACATTATTAAGTAATAAAATAGAAAATACTTCTAGGAAATCCTAGTCATCATCAAAGACTCCTTGTTTGATGAAATTCAACAGATTCCTAGTTCCAAAGGAGTATAGATGTGCTTGTTACTATGAATATAGTGTCTGTTATGGGCAAACAAGCTATTTTCAAGATCTTTTCAAGTGAATAAGCTATTATGACAATAAGTGGAGCCTTGTTAGGAGGAAATGAAGAGATGGTCTCGTGATTTAGACATTATGTTAAAAATACTTGAAAGAAATGCTAGTCATCATGAAAGACTCCTTGTATAATGAAATTCAATGGATTCCTAGTTCCGAGGGAGTATTGATGTGCTTGTTGCCAAAAATATAATATTGTCATTGGACATACAAGCTATTTTCAAGATCTTTATTTGTGAATGAGTCATTACAACAAAAGGTGGAGCTTAGTTAGGAAGAAATGAACAAACGATCTCATTATTCAGTAATTAAGTAGAAAGTACTTAAAAGAAATGCTAAGCATAATCAAAGACTCCTTGGTTAATGAAATTTAATGGATTCCTAGTTCCATGGGAGTATATATGTGCTTGTTACCATGAATATAGTGTTGTTGTGGGCATACAAGCTATTTTTAAGATCTTTATTTGTAGTAAGTCATTACAACAAGAAATGAGGCCTTGTTAAGAAGAAATAAAGAGACGGTCTCATTTTCAGTAATTATGTAAAAATATTTGCGGGAAATGCTAGTTATCATCAAAAACTTCTTCTTTAATGAAATTCAATGGATTCCTAGTCCCAAGGGAGTATAGATGTGCTTCTTGCCATGAATAAGTGCCTACTGTAAGCATACAAACTATTTTTGAGATCTCTAAGTGTGAATGAGTTATTACAACAAAAGGTGGAGCCTTTTCAGGAAAAAATGAAGAGACGGTTTCATTATTCTGTAACAGATTAGAAAATACTTGTAAGATGTGCTAGTCATCATCAACATCTCTTTGTTTAAAGAAATTTAATGAATTCCTAGTTCCAAAGGAGAATAGATGTGCTTGTTGTCATGAATATAGTGCTTGTTATGGGCAAGCAAGCTATTTTTAAGATCTTTTTAAGTGAATGACTTATTATGACAATAAGTGGAGCCTTGTTGGAGGAAATGAAGAGATAGTCTCATGATTCAGACATTATGTAAAAAAAACTTGAAAGAAATGCTAATTATCATCAAAGACACCTAGTATAATGAAATTCAATGGATTCTTAGTTCCAAGGGAGTATTCATGTGCTTGTTGCCAATAATATAGTGTTGTCGTGGGCATACAAGCAATTTTCAATATCTTTATTTGTGAATGAGTCATTACAACAAAAGGTGGAGCCTAGTTAGGAAGAAATGAGTGGACAATCTCATTATTCAGTAATTAAGTTGAAAGTACTTGTAAGAAATGCTAGTCATCATCAAAGACTCCTTATTTAATGAAATTCAACAAATTCCTAGTCCCATGGGATTACAGATTTTCTTCTAGCCATGAATATAGTGTTGTTGTGGGTGTACAACCTATTTTGCATACAACCTATTTTCAAGATCATTATTTGTGAATGAGTCATTACAACAAGAAATGAAGCCTTGTTAGGAAGAAATGAAGAGACGACCTCATTATTCACTAATTATGTAAAAATACTTGTAAGAAATGCTAGTCATCGTCAAAGACTTCTTGTTCAATGAAATTCAACGGATTCCTTGTCCCAGGGGAGTATAAATGTACTTGTTGCTATGAATAAGTGCCTATTATGGGCATACAAACTATTTTTAAGATCTTTAAGTGTGAATGAGTTATTACAACAAAAAGTGGAGCCTTGTTAGGAAGAAATGAAGAGACGGTCTCATGATTTGGTAATTAAGTATAAAATACTTGTAAGAAATGCTAGTCATCATCAATGCCTCCTTGTTTAATGAAATTCAATGAATTCCTAGTACCAAGGGAGTATAGATGTGCTTGTCACTATGAATATATTGCCTATTGTGGGCATACAAGCTATTTCCAAGATCTTTATTCATTAATGACTTATTACAACAAAATGTGGAGTTTAGTTAGGAAGAAATGAATGGAAGGTCTCATTATTCAATAATTAAGTCGAAAATACTATTAGCAAAGCTAGTCATCATAAAAAACTCCTTCTTTAATGAAATTCAATGGATTCCTAGTTTCAAGGGAGTATAGATTTGCTTGTTACCACGAATATATTGCCTATTATAGGCATACAAGCTATTTTCAAGATCTTTAAGTGTAAATGAGATATTACAACAAAAAATGGAGCCTTGTTAGGATGAAAGAAAGTGACAGTCTCATTATTCAATAATTGAGTAGAAAATACTTGTACGAAATGCTAGTCATTATCAAAGACCCCTTGTGTTAGCCCCTTAGAGTCCTTGATGCAAAATGCAAGCATTGCGAATGCCTTATGTCAGTGCTTGGCATGAAGCTGGCATGAGTTGGACACGTCAAAGGAAATAAGGCAGCTGGTTGGGCTAGCGTGAACCCACACAGCAACACTGGAGACTGGTGCATGGGCAGGAGTCCAGACCAGCAGTGAGCAAGACTGGTGCACGGGCAGGAGTCCGGACCAGCACACAAACTGGGCAGCAGGAGGACAGGTGGCGGCGTGGGCAAGGCTCTCGGCCATGCACCTTGAAACAAGGACTTCATGGGGGACATGGGGGGAGAACCCACTAAATCTCTGCAACCGTATCTGCAGAGAGCATGGGAGAAGCATGACTGCATGAGACTGATGTGTTGGCAGCCTCTCCTTGGGGCAAGGAACACATGACAGCCAGCAGGTGAAGGTTGAACCAGTCAAAGCGAGGTGGCAGGCTCTCCTTGATTGCACACCCATGTTCTGCCTAGCTTGTAGGAAGTAGTGGGGAATGCCCCACTAAGCATGATTGGCTTGGCAGCCAAGTCATGCAGCCTATATATAGGTGTGTAAGGTGTCTGCCAAGAGACACCAAGAATACTAGCATATATCCTGACATGAGAGAGAGAAAGTGTAGAGTGAGAAACACTTGTGAGTCTTGGCATTCCTTTGTACTTTGCGTTAAGTAGTAAAGGTTGGGAAGATTTCCTGTAAGAGTGCAGTTCTCTCTCTGTGTGTGAGTGTGTGTGAGTTTGGCTGAGACTAAGTGGGTTACTTAGTGCCATCACGAGGCCAAAAATTTATACGGAACGGTTGGCCCCGTGACACCTTGTATAATGAAATTCAATGGATTCCTAGTTTCAAGGGAGTGTAGATGTGCTTGTTGCCATGAATATAGTGTTGTCATGGGCATACAAGCTATTTTCAAGATCTTTATTTGTGAATGAGTAATTACAAAAAAAAAAAAAAATGCAGCCTATTATGAAGAAATGAACAGATCCTTGTATTATTCAGTAATTAAGTAGAAAATACTAGAAGACTCCAAGACTCCTTACTTGATGAAATGCAATGGATTCCTAGTCCCAATGGATTATAAGTGTGCTTGTTGCCATGAATATAATTCTTGTTATGGGTATACAAGCTATTTTCAAGATCTTTGTGTGTGAATGAGTAATTATAACAAGATGTGGAGCCTTGTTAGCATGAAATGAAGAGACGTTCTCATTATTTAATAATTAGGAAGAAAATACTTGTAAGAAATGCTAGTCATCATCAAAGACTCATTATTTAATGAAATTCAACAAATTCCTAGTCCCAAGGGAGCATAAATGTGCTTGTTGCTAGGAATATAGTGCCTGTTGTGGGCATACAAGCAATTTTCAAGTTCTTTAAGTGTGAATGAGTTACTACAACAAAAAGTGGAGCCTTATTAGGAAGAAATGAATGGATGGTCTCATTATTCAATAATTAAGTCCAAAATACTTATAGGAAAGGCTAGTCACCATCAAAGACTCCTTGTTTAATGAAATTCAAAGGATTCCTAGTTCCAAGGGAGTATAAATGTGCTTATTGCTAAGAATATAGTACTATTGTGGGCATATAAGCTATTTTCAAGATCTTTATTTATGAATGAGTCATTATAAAAGAAGAAGTGGAGCCCAATTAGGAAGATACTTGTGAGAAACGCTAGTCATCATCAAAGACTCATTGTTTAATTAAATTCAATGGATTTCTAGTCCCATAGGAGTATAGATGTCCTTGTTGCCATGACTATAGTGCTTGTTATGGGTATACAAGCTATTTTCAAGATCTTTGTGTGTGAATGTGTTATTACAATAAAAATAAAGCCTTGTTAGGATGAAATGAAGAGATGTTCTCATTACTCAATAATTAAGTAGAAAATACTTGTAAGAAATGCTAGTCATCGTCAAAGACTCCTTGTTTAGTAAAATTTAATGGATTCCGAGACCCAAGGGAGTATAGATGTGCTTATGACCTTGAATATAGCACTTGTAATGGGCATACAAGCAATTATCAAGTTCTTTAAGTGTGAATGAGTTATTACAACAAAAAGTGGAGCCTTGTTAGAAAGAAATGAGTGGACGGTCTCATTATTCAATAATTAAGTCGAAAGTACTTATATGAAAGGGTAGTCACCATCAAAGACTCCATCCTTAATGAAATTCAAAGGATTCCTAGTTCTAAGGGAGTATAGATTTGCTTATTGCTAAGAATATAGTGTTATTGTGGGCATACAAGCTATTTTACAGATTTTTATTTGTCAATGAGTCATTATAAAAAAAAGTGGAGCCTAGTTAAAACGAAATGAATGTTTGGTCTCATTATTCAATAATTAAGTAGAAAATACTTGTAAGAAATGCTAGTCATCATCAAAGACTCATTGTTAAGTTAAAATCAACGGATTCCTAGTCCTAAGGGAATATAGATGTGCTTGTTGTCATTAATATAGTGCCTGTTATAGGTATATAAGCTATTTTGAAGATCTTTGTTTGTGAATGAGTTATTACAACAAGAAGTGGAGCCTTCTTAGGATGAAATGAAGAAACGTTCTCATTATTTAGTAATTAGGTAGAAAATAGTTGTAAGAAATGCTAGTCATCATGAAAGACTCATTGTTTAATGAAATTCAACGGATTCCTGTCGTGGGCATATAACCAATTTTCAAGATCTTTAAGTGTGAAAGAGTTATTACGACAAGAAGTGGAGGCTTGTTAGGAAGAAATGAAGAGACAACCTCATTATTCAGTAATTATGGAGAAAATACTTGTAAGAAATGCTAATCATCATCAAAGACTACTTGTTTAATAAAATTCAATGGATTCCTAGACCCGAGGGAGTTTGGATGTGTTTGTTGTGATGAATATAGTGCATGTTGTGGCATACAAGCTATTTTCAAGATGTTTAAGCGAAAGAGTCATTACAACGAAATGTGGAGCCTTGTTAGGAAGAAATAAAGAGATGGTCTCATTATTAAATAATTAATTAGAAAATACTTATGAGAAATGCTAGTCATCATCAAGAACTTCGTGTTTAAAGAAAGTCAACGGATTCCTAATTCCAAGGGAGTATAGATGTGCTTGTTGCCATGAATATAGTGCCTCTTATGGGTATACAAGCTATTTTTAAGATCTTTTAGTGTGAATGAGTTATTATAACAAAAAGTTGAGCCTTGTTAGGAGGAAATGAATGGTCGGTCTCATTATTTAGTAATTAAGTTGAAAATACTAACAGGGAAGGCTAGTCATCATCAAAGACTTCTTGTTCAATGAAACTCAAGACAGTCCTAGTTCCAAGGGAGTATATATGTGCTTGTCACCATGAATATAGTGCCTGTTATGGTTACACAAGCTATTTTTAAGATCTTATTTTTGAAAGAGTCATTACAATAAAAAGTGGAGCCTTGTTAGGAAGAAATGAAAAGACAGTCCCATTTTTCAATAATTAAGTAGAGAATACTTGTGAGAAATGCTAATCATCATCAAAGACTCCTTATTTAATGAAATTCAACAGATTCCTAATTCCAAGGCAGTATAGATATGCTTGTCACCATGACTATAGTGCCAGTTGTGAGCGTACAAGCTATTTTCAAGATCTTTATTCGTGAATAAGTCATTCCAACAAAAACTGGAGCCTAGATAGGAAGAAATAAACAGACAGTTTGATTATTCAGTAATTAAGTTGAAAATACTTATAGGAAAGGTTGGTCATCATCAAAGACTCCTTATTCAATGAAACTCAAAAGAGTCCTAGTTCCAACAAGAAGTGGAGCCTTATTAGGATGAAATGAGGAGATGATCTCATTCTTTTTTAATTAGGTAGAAAACACTTGTAAGAAATGCTAGTCCTTATCAAAGACTCCATGTTTAATGAAATTCAACAGATTCCTTGTCTCAAGGGAATATTGATGTGCTTGTTTCAATGAATATAGTGACTATTGTGGGCATAAAAGCTATTTTCGAGATCTTTAAGTGTGAATGAGTTATTACAACAAAAAGTCAAGCCTTGTTAGGAAGAAATAAAAAGACGGTCTCATTATTGAGTAATACAATTGAAAATTCTTGTAAAAAATGCTAGTCATCATCAAAGACTCCTTGTTTAATGAAATTCAACAAATTCCTTATTCCCAGGGAGTACAAATGTGCTTCTTACCATAAATATAGTGTCCGTTGTGGGCATACATGCTATTTTCAATATCTTTTAGTGTGGGCATAAAAGTTATTACGACAAGAAGTTGAGCCATGTTAGGTGGAAATAAAGAGATGGTCTTATGATTTAGTAAGTATGCAGAAAATACTTGTAAGAAATGCAAGTCATCATCGAAGACTCCTTGTTTAATGAAATTTAATGGATTCTTAGACCTAAAGGAGTATAAATGTGCTTGTTACCATAAATATAGTGCCTACTATGGGCATACAAGCTATTTTCAAGATCTTTAAGTGTGAATGAGTTATTACAATAAAAGGTGGAGTGTTGTTTGGAAGAAATGAAGAGAAAGTCTCATTATTTAGTAATTAAGTAGAAAATACTTGTAAGAAATGCTAGTCATCATCAAGGACTCCTTGTTTAATGAAATTCAACGAATTATTAGTTCCAATGGAGTATAAATGTGCTTATTGCCATGAATATAGTCCCTATTGTGGGCATATAACCCTGTTTTCAAGATCTTTAAGTGTGAATGAGATAATACAACAAAAAGTGGAGCCTTTTTAGGAAGAAATGAAGAGACAGCCTCAATATACAAAAATACAATAGAAAATACTTATAAGAAATGCTAGTTGTCATCTAAGACTCCTTTTTTAATGAAATTCAATGGATTCCTAGTTCCAAGAGAGTATAGATGTGTTTGTTGCCAAGAATATAGTGCTATTCTGGGCATACAATCTATTTTCAAGATCTTTATTTATGAATGAGTCATTATAACAAAAAGTAGAGCCTTGTTAGGAAGAAATGAATGTATGGTCTCATTTTTCAATAATTAAGTATAAAATACTTGTAAGAAATGCTAGTCATCATCAAAGACTGCTTGTTTAACAACATTCAACGAATTCCCAGTCCCAAGGGAGTATAGACATGGTTGTTGACATGAATATAGTGTCTATTGTGGTTATACAAGCTCTTTTAGTGTGAATGAGTTATTACAACAAGAAGTGGAGCCTTGTTAGGATGAAATGAAGAAATGATCTCGTTATTCTCTAATTAGGTAGAAAATTCTAGTAGGAAATGTTTGTCATCATCAAAGACTCATTGTTTAATGAAATTCAATTGATTTCTAGTCTTAAGGGAGTATAGATGTGTTTGTTGCCATGAATATAGTGCCTATTGTAACCATATGGGCTATTTTTAAGATCTTTAAGTGTGAATATGTTATTAGAACAAAAAGTGGAGCCATGTTAGGAAGAAATAAGGAGACGGTCTCATTATTCTGTAATACAATAGAAAATACTTGTAAGAAATGCTAGTCATCATCAACGACTCCTTGTTTAATGAAATTCAATGAATTATTAGTTCCAAGGGAGTATAGATGTGCTTGTTGCCATGAATATAGTGCATGTTGGGGGCATACAAGCTATTTTTAAGATCATTTAGTGTGGATAAGTTATTACAACAAAAAGTGGAGTCTTGTTAGGAAGAAATGAGGAGACAGTCTCATTATTGAGTAATATAATAGAAAATACTTGTAAGAAAAGCTAGTCATCATCAAAGAGTCCTTGTTTAATGAAATTCAATGGATTTCTTGTCCCAAGGTTGTATAGATGTGTTTGTCACCATGAATATAGTGTCTATTGCAAGCATACAAGCTATTTTCAAGACCTTTTATTGTGAATGAGTTCTTACAACACAAAGTGGAGCCTTGGTAGGAGGAAATGAAGAGATGGTCTTATGATTCAGTAATTAAGTGAAAAATACTTATAAGAAATGCTAGTCATCATCAAAGACTCCTTGTTTAATGAAATTCATTGGATTCCTAGACCTAAGGGAGTATGGATTTGCTTGTTGCCATGAATGTAGTGCCTATTGTGGGCATATAAGCTATTCTCAATATCTTCATGTGTGAATGAGTTATTACAACAAAAAGTGGAGGCTTGTTTGGAAGAAATGGAGAGACAACCTCATTATTTAGTAATTAAGAAGATGATACTTGTGAGAAATGCTAGTCATTAACAAGAACTCCTTGTTTAATGAAACTCAACAGATTCCTAATTCCAACAAAGTATAAATGTGCTTGTTGCCGTGAATATAGTGCCTATTATGGCCATATACGCTATTTTTAAGATCTTTAAGTGTGAATGAGTTATGACAATAAAAAGTGGAGCCTTGTTAGGAAGAAATGACGAGACGGTCTCATTATTCTGTAACACAGTAGAAAATACTTGTAAGAAATGCTAGTCATCATCAAGGACTCCTTGTTTAAAGAAATTTAATAGATTATTAGTTCTAAAGAACTATATATATGCTTATTGCCATGAATATAGTGTCTCTTATGGGCATACAAGCTATTTTAAAGATCTTTTAATGTGAATGAGTTATTACAACTAGAAGTGGAGCCTTGTTTGGAAAAAATGAAGAGACAGTCTCATGATTCATAAATTCTGTACAAATTACTTGTAAGAAATGCTAGTCATCATCAAAGACTCTTTGTTTAATGAAATTCAACGGATTCCTAGTCCTAAAGGAGTATAGATGTGCTTATTGCTATGAATATAGTGTCGGTTATAGGCACCAAGCAATTTTGAAGATCTTTAAGTGTGGATGTGTTATTATAACCAAAAGTGGAACCTTGTTAGGAAGAAATGAAGAGACGGGCACATTATTGAGTAATACAGTAGAAAATACTAGTAAGAAAAGCTAGTCACCATCAAAGACTCCTAGTTTAATGAAATTCAATGGATTCCTAATCCCAAGCGAGTATGGATATGCTTGTTGCCATGAATATAGTGCTTGTTATAGGCATACAAGCTATTTTTAAGATCTTTAATTGTGAATTAGTTATTACAACAAAAAGTGTAGTCTAGTTAGGAAGAAATGAAGAGATAGACTCTTCTTTTAGTAATACAATAGAAAATACTTGTAAGAAATTCTAGTCATCATCAAACACTCCTTGTTTAATGAAATTCAATGAATTTTTAGTCTTGAGGGAGTATAGATGTGCTAGTTGCTATCAATATAGTGTCAATTATGGGGATACAAGCAATTTTAAAGATCTTTAAGTGTGGATGAGTTATTACAACAAAAAGTGGAGGCTTGTTAGGAAGAAATGAAGACATGATTTCAATATTTAAAGACTCATTGTTTAATGAAATTCAATGGATTATTAGTTTCAGGGGAGTATAAATGTGCTTGTTGCTAAGAATATAGTGCCTACGATGGGCATACAAGCTATTTTCAAGATCTTTTAGTGTGAATGAGTGATTATAAAAAGAAGTGGAGCCTTGTTGGGAAGAAATGAAGAGACAGTCTCATGATTCAGTAATTATGCAGAAAAAACTTGTCAAAGATGCTAATCATCATCAAAGACTCCTTGTTTAATGAAATTCAACGAATTCCTAGTCCCGAGGTCATATAGATGTGCTTGTTGCTATGAATATAGTGCTGGTTATGGGCATATAAGCACTTTTCATGATTTTTAAGTGTGAATGAGTTATTACAACAAAAAGTGGCACCTTGTTAAGAAGAAATAAAGAGATGGTCTTGTTATTCAGTAATTAAATAGAAATATTCATGAGAAATTCTAGTCATCATCAAAAACTTCTTGTTTAATGAAACTCAATGGATTTCCAGTCCAAAGGGAGTATAGATGTGCTTGGTACCATGAATATGGTGCCTGTTGTGAGCATACGAGCTATTTTCAAGACCTTTAAGTGTGAATGGACTATTACAAGAAATAATGGAGGCCTATACAAAATTGTTGTTCCCACAGCCTTGTATGGGTTGTAATTGTTGTCAACTAGGGTTAAGTGTACAAGAAAATAAAGTCACATGGAAGGGCAAGAAAGTAAATCCGCTGCGTAAGGGCAAGAACGTAAATCTGTCACGTAAGCCTTATTAGGGTTTCATAGAAGAGAGTATATAAAGACCTTGGAAGATAAAACTAGGGCAGAGGGGGCCAACACAATTGAATAAACAGCAACCCTACAGCAACCGGCCAAAAGGAAGAGAGAGCAGAACGGCAAGAGATCAGAAACAACACCACCAGGAGAGCAAACCAGAAACGTCACCACTGGGAGAGCAAACCAGAACGTGTGACCTCCTGCAAGCAAACCAGAAACGCCTCCTGCAAGCAAACCAGAAACACATCCTGCAAGCAAACCAGAAATGCCTCCTGCAAGCAAACCAGAAACACATCCTGCAAGCAAAACCAGGAACGCACAACCAGCAAGAGGAGAAATAAGAAACAGACCACCCGGAAGAAAAGACAGCAGACCTGGTATCCGTGAGACCACCTGGAAGAGAAGACAGCAGACCAGAAGCATGAGGCAGGCCGAAAGACGTGAACCAGAAAAACCAATAACGTGAGGGAGGCCAAGAGACGTGAAACGACAGACCAGAAACGTGGGTGTACGTCAGGAGACGGCGTGAGACCAGAACGTGCAACAGTGTGACAGACCAGAAGTGTGAGGACAGGCAGTGAAACGGTAAGACCGTGAAATAGGAGATGGGTGAGACCGTGAGACGGTGAAAGCAGGAGTTGTGTAAAACAACCTAGAGAAGGAATTCAGCGAAACATCGGAAAGAACTCAACGTATTTCCAGATTTCTTCAAGAGAGGTTAGAGAGCGTTGCGGTGAACTTCTAAGCGGCAGCGGAGCAGCCTTTTAATTCAACAGAGGCAAGACAAGCTAGAAGAAGGGTAGACACGGTAAGTGACACTCTTTGTATTGTACTTGCTTAGTAATTGCAATAGTGAAAGGAGCAGAAGATTAAGACATCAATTGTAACTAGAATTCTCAAGTATAGTGGATAGTCTCGGTAAGGGAGAGTCCCTACCACCGTGGATGTACGTCACATTGACGGAACCATGTAAATCTCGTGTGTCCTTAATTTGCTTTACGTTATGTGTTTTGAATTGAGTTGTGAACGTAGCTAAAGTATCAGCCAACCCATAACCTAACGAAGACCTAAACAAGAACATTTGAATTGTCTATTAGGCAAGGTGTTTGAAAGGTGACTTTGGGGACTATTGTGATTAGTAGGTAGCAATAAATCTACCTTAGTCAAATCTAAGAAAGAGTTCGCTTTTAAGAAGAGATTGAAGTTGTTCACTTTCCTGTGAATTGCGAATTGTGGTGATACTGATTCACCCCCCCTCTCAGTATCACAAACTAGTAGATCCTAGGGTGAAGTTGGGAACTTCAAAAATGCTTATAAGAAATGCTTATATAAAAAGTGGAAAATGTAAGCATACGATCTCATTATTCTATAACACAATAAAAAATACTTATAAAAAATGTTAGTCATCATCAAGGACTCTGTGTTTGATGAAATTCAATGGATTATTAGTTCCAAAGGAGTATAGATGTGCTTGTTGCAAGGAATATAATGTTGTTGTAGGCATACAAGCTATTTTCAAGATCTTTAATTGTGAATGAGTTATTACAACAAAAAGTGGAGCCTAGTTAGGAAGAAATGAAAAGACGATCTCTTTATTCAATAATACAATAGAAAATACTTGTAAGAATTACTAGTCATCATCAAAGACTCCTTGTTTATCGAAATTCAACAAATATTTAGTCTTGAGGGAGTAGAAATGTGTTAGTTGCTATCAATATAGTGTTAATTATGGGCATACAAGCAATTCTAAAGATCTTTAAGTGTAGACGAGTTATTACAACTAAAAGTGGATGCTTGTTGGGAAGAAATAAAGACACAATTTCAATATTCAAAGACTTCTTGTTTAATGAAATTCAATAGATTATTAGTTCCAAGGGAGTATAAATGTGCTTGTTCCCATGAATATAATGCCTATTGTGGGCATACAAGCTATTTTCAAGATCTTTTAGTGTGAATGAATTATTACAACAAGAAGTGGAGCCTTGTTGAGAAGAAATGAAGAGACGGTCTCATGATTTAGTAGTTATGTAGAAAAAACTTGTAAGAGATGCTAGTCATCATCAAAAACTCCTTGTTTAATGAAATTCAACAGATTCCTAGTCCAGAAGGCATATAGATGTGCTTGTTACTATGAATATAGTGCTGGTTATGGGCATACAAGCACTTTTTATGATCTTTAAGTGTGAATGAGTTATTACAACAAAAAGTGGTACCTTGTTAAGAAGAAATGAAGAGATGGTCTTGTTATTCAGTAATTAAGTAGAAATATTTGTGAGAAATTCTAGCCATCATCAAAGACTTCTTGTTTAATGAAACTCAACGGATTTCTAGTCCAAAGGGAGTATAGATGCGCTTGGTACCATGAATATAGTGCCTATTGTAAACATACAAGCTATTTTCAAGACCTTTAAGTGTGAATGAGTTATTACAAGAAATAGTGGAGCCTTAGAGAAAATACTTATAAGAAATGCTTATAAAAAAAATGGAAGATGTAAGCATACGGTCTCATTATTCTGCAACACAATAGAAAATACTTATAAGAAATACTAGTCATCATCAAAGACTCTGTGTTTATGAAATTCAATGGATTATTAGTTCCAAGGGAATATAGATGTGCTTGTTACCATAAATATGGTGTTGTTGTGGGGATACAAGCTATTTTCAAGATCTTTATTTGTGAATGAGTCATTGCAACAAAAAGTGGAGCCTAGTTAGCAAGAAATGAACATACGGTCTCATTATTCAGCGATTAAGTAGAAAATATTTATAAGAAATGCTAGTCATCATCAAGGAGTTCTTGTTTAATGAAACTCAATGGATTCCTAGTCCCAAGGGAGTATAGATGTGTTTGTTGCTATAAATATAGTGCCTATTATGGGTATACAAGCTATTTTCAGGTTCCTTTAGTGTGAATGAGTTAATACAAAAAGAAGAGGAGCCTTGTTAGGATGAAATGAAGAGACGATCTCATTATTCTATAATTAAGTGGAAAATACTTATAAGAAATGCTAGCCATCAGCAAAACGCCTTGTTTAATGAAATTCAACAGATTCCTAGTCCCAAGGGAGTATATATGTGCTTGTTGCCAAGAATATAGTGCATGTTATAACTGTGAATGTGTTATTACAACAAAAGTAAAGTCTTATTAGGAAGAAATAAGGAGACAATCTCATTATTTTACAATACAATAGAAAGTACTTGTAAGAAATTCTAGTCATCATCAAGGACTCCTTGTTTAATGAAATTCAATAGACTCTTAGTCCCAAGGGAGTATAGATGTGCATGTTGCCATGAATATAGTGACTATTGTGGGCATACAATCTATTTTTAAGATTTTTAGTGTGAAAGAGTTATTACAACAAGATGTGGAGCCTTGTTAGGAAGAAATAAAGAGATGGTCTCCTTATTTTGTAATACAATAGAAAATACTTGTAAGAAATGCTAAACATCATTAAGGAGTCTTTGTTTAATGAAATTCATCGGATTATTAGTTCTAAAGGAGTATAGATGTGCTTGTTCCCATGAATATAGTGCTTGTTGTGGGCTTACAAGCTATTTTCAAGATCTTTTAATGTGAAGGAGTTATTACAACAAGAAATGGGGCCTTGTTAGGAAGAAATGAAGATATGGTCTCATGGCTCAGTAATTATGTAGAAAATACTTACAGGAAATGGTAGCCATCATCAAAGACTTTTTATTTAATGAAATTTAATAGATTGCTAGTCCTAAGGGAGTATGGATGTGCTTGTTGCAATGAATATAATGCTTGTTATGGGCATACAAGCTATTTTCAACATCTTGAAGTGTGAATAAGTTATTACAACAAAAGGTGGAGTCTTGTAAGAAATACAAGTCATCGTCAAAGACTCTTTGTATAATGAAATTCAATGGATTCCTAGTTCCAAGGGAGCATAGATGTGCTTGTTACAATGAATATAGTGCCTGTTGTGGGCATACAACTATTTTCAAGATCTTTTAGTGTGAATGAGTTATTACAACAAGAAGTGGAGTCTTGTTAGGAAGAAATGAAGAGACAGTCTCATTATTCCATAATTAGGTAGAAAATACTTGTAAAACATATCAGTCATCATCGGAGACTCCTTGTTTAATGAACGTTAAAGGATTCCTAGTCCCAAAAGAGTATAAATGTGTTTATCGCGCTTGTTGTAAGCATATGAGCTACTTTTAAGATCTTTAAGTGTGAATGAGTTATTATAACAAAAGGGGTGATTTGTCAGGAAGAAATAAAGAGACGGTCTTGTTATTTAGTAATTAAGTAGAAAATATTTGTAAGAAATGGTTGTCATCGTCAAAGACTCCTTGTTTAATGAAATTCAATGGATTCCTTGTTAATGAAATACTAATGGGCATATAATCTATTTTAAAGATCTTTAAGTGTGAATGAGTTATTACATTAAAAATTGGAGCCTTGTTAGGAAAAAATGAAGAGATGGTCGAATTATTTAGTAATGAAGTAGAAAATATTTGCATGAAATTCTAATCATCATTAAAGACTCCTTATTTAATGAAATTCAATAGATTCTTAGTCCCAAGGGAGTATGGTTGTGCTTGTTGCCATGAATATAGTGTTGGTTATGGCATACAAGCAAAATTAAAGATCTTTAAGTGTGAATGGGTTATTACAACAAAAAGTGGCACCTTGTTAAGACAAAATGAAGAGATGGTCTCATTATTCTATAATTAAGTAGAAAATACTTGTGATAAATGCTAGTCACAATCAAAGACTCCTTGTTTAATTAAATTCAACGGCTTTCTAATCCTAAGGGAGTATTGTTGTGCTTCTCGCCAATAATATAGTGCTTGTAGGTATACAAGCTATTTTCAAGATTTTTAACTGTGAATGAGTTATTACAACATAAAGTGGAGCCTTATTAGGAAGAAAAAGAGAGACAATCTCGTTATTCAATAATTTTGTAGAAAATATTTGTAACAAAATGCTAGTCATCATCAATGCCTTCTTTTTTAATGAAATTCAATAGATTCCTAGTCCCAAGGGAGTATAGATGTGCTAGTTGCCATAAATATAAGGCCTATTGTGGGCATACAAGCAATTTTCAAGATCTTTTAATGTGAATGATTTATTACAACAAAAAGTGGAGTCTTGTTAGGAAGAAATGAAGAAACAGTCTCATTATTCTATAATTAGGTAGAAAATACTTGTAAGAAATACTAGTCATGATTGAAGACTCCTGGTTTAATGAAATTCAACGAATTCTTAATCCCAAAGAAGTATAGATGCCCATGTTGACATGAATATTGTGCTTGTTGTAAGCATATGAGCTATTTTCAAGATCTTTAAATGTGAAAGAGTTATTACAATAAAAAGTGCAGCCTTGCTAGGAAGAAATGAGGTGACAATCTCATTATTCTATAATACAATAGAAAATACTTGTAAGAAATGCTAGTCATCATCAAAGACTCCTTGTTTAATGAAATTTAAGGGATTCCTAGTCCTAAGGGAGTATGGATGAGCTTGTTGCCATGAATGTAGTGCTTGTTATGGGCATACAAGCTATTTTCAAGATCTTTAAGTATGAATGAGTTATTACAACAAAAATTGAGGCCTTATTAGGAAGAAATGAAAAGATAGTATCATTATTCAATAATACAATAGAAAATACTTGTAAGAAATGCTAGTCATCATAAAAAATACCTTATATAATGAAATTCAATGGATTCCTAGTTCTAAAAGAGTATAGATTTGCTTGTTGCCTAAAATATAGTGCTGTTGTAAGCATACAAGCAACTTTCAAGATCTTTTAGTGTGAGTGAGTTATTATAACAAGAAGTGGAGCCTTGTTAGGAAGAAATGAAGAGACAATCTCATTATTCAATAATTAAAATACTTAAGAGAAATGCTAGTCATGATTAAAGACTCCTTATTTAATGAAATCCTAGGCCCAAGGGAGAGTAGATGTGCTTGTTGTCGTGGATACAGTGCCTATGGTGGGCATACAAGCTATTTTCTAGAACTTTAAGTGTGAATGAGTCATCACAACAAAAAGTGGAGCCTTGTTTGGAAGAAAAAAAAGACACAGACTCTTTATTCAGTAATTATGTAGAAAATATTTTTAGGAAATGCTAGCCTTTATCATAGACTCCTTATTTAATGAAATTTAATAGATTATTAGTTCAAAAGAAGTATAGGTGTACTTATTGCTATGAATATAGTGCCCATGGTGGCATACAAGTTATTTTCAAGATCTTTTAGTGTGAATGAGTTCTTACAGCAAGGAGTGGAGCCTTATTAGGAAGAAATGGAGAGTCTCATTATTCAGTAATTAAGTAGAAAATACTTATGAGAAATGCTAGCCATGATCAAAGACTCCTTATTTAATGAAATCCAACATATTCCTAGGCCTAAAGGAGTGTAGATGTGCTCGTTGACATGAATATAGTGTCTATGGTGGGCATACAAACTATTTTCTAGAACTTTAAGTGTGAATGAGTCATTACAACAAAAAGTGGAGCCTTGTAAGGAAGAAAAGAAGACACAGACTCTTTATTCAGTAATTATGTTGAAAATACTTGTAAAAAAAGCTAGTCGTCATCACAGACTCCTTGTTTAATGAAATTCAACAGATTATTAGTTCCAAGGGAGTATAGACGTGCTTGTTGCCATGAATATAGTGCTTGTTTTAGGCATACAAGCTATTTTCAAGTTCTTTTTGTGTGAATGAGTTATTACACCAAGAAGTGGAGCTTTGTTAGGATGAAATGAAGAGACGGTCTCACGATTCAGTAATTATGTAGAAAATACTTGTAAGAAATGCTAGTCATAATCAAAGACTCCTTACTTAATGAAATTCAATGGATTCCTAGTCATAAGGCAATGTAGATGTGCTTGTTGCTATGAATATAATGCCTGTTATGGGCATATAAGCAATTTCCAAGTTCTTTAAGTATGAATGAGTTATTACAAAAAAAAGTGGTGTCGTGTTAGGAAGAAATGAAGAGACAATCTCATTATTTAGTAATTATGAGGGAGTATAGATGTACTTGTTGCCATGAATATAGTTCCTGTTATGGGCGTATAAGCTATTTTCAAGATCTTTAAGTGTGAATGAGTTATTAAAAAAAAAAATTGAGTCTTTTTAGGAAGAAATGAAGAGACAATCTCCTTATTAAGTAATTATGTACAAAATACTTGTGAGAAAGGCTAATCATCATCAAAGACTCCTTGCTTAATGAAATTTAACGGATTCCTAGTTCTAAGGGAGTATAAATGTGCTTGTTCCCAAAGATAAAGTGGCTATTATGGGCATACAAGCTATTTTTAAGATCTTTAACCATGAAAAGGTTATTACAACAAGAAGCGGAGCCTTGTTAGGAAGAAATGAAGAGACAGTTTCATTATTTAATAATACAATTGAAAATAGCTATAGGAAAGGGTAGCCATCATTAGAGACTCCTTGTTTAATAAAATTCAATGAATTCCTAATTTTGTGGGAATACATATGTGCTTGTTGCCATGAATATAGTGCTTGGTATAGCATAAAAACTATTTTCATGATCTTTCTTTGTGAATTAGTCATTACAACTAATAGTGGAGCCTAATTAGGATAAAATGAACAGACGGTCTCATTATTCAGTAATTAAGTAGAAAATACTTGTCAGAAATGCAATTCATCGTCAAAAACTTCTTATTTAATGAAATTTAACAGATTTATAGTCCCAAGGGAGTATAGATGTACTTGTTACAATGAATATAGTGCCTATCGTGGGCATACAAGCTATTTTTAAGATCTTTTAGTGTGAATGAGTTATTACAACAAAAAGTGAAGCCTTGTTAGAAGGAAATGAGGATATGGTCTTATTATTCAATAATTAAGTCAAAAATACTTGTGAGAAATGCCAATCATCATCAAAGACTTCTTATTTAATGAAATTCAAGGGATTCCAAGTCCTAAGGGAATATAGATGTGCTTGTTGCCATGGATATAGTGCGTATTATGAGCATATAAGCTATTTTTAAGATCTTTAAGTGTGGATGAGTCATTATAACAAAAGTGGAGCCTTGTTAGGAAGAAATGAAGAAATGGTCTCATTATTCAGTAATAATGTTGAAAATACTTGTGAGAAATGTTAGTCATCATCAAAGACTCCTTTTTTAGTGAAATTCAAGGGATTCCTAGTCCCAAGAGAGCATGAATGTACATATTGCCATGAATATAGTGTCTGTTGTGGGCATACAAGCTATTTTTGAGATCTTTTTAGTGTGAATAAGTTATAACAAGAAGTAAAGCCTTGTTCAGAAGAAATGGAGATAAGGTCTCATTATTCAGTAATTATGTATTAAATACTTGAAAGAAATGCTAGTCATCATCAATGAATCATTGTTTAATGAAATTCAACGGATTCCTAATTCTAACGGAGTATAGATGTGCATATTGCCATGAATGTAGTGCCTGTTGTGGACATATAAGTTATTTTCAAGATCTTTAGGTGTAAATGAGTCATTGTAGCAAAAAGTGGAGCCATGTTAAGAAAAAATGAATAAACGGTCTCATTATTTAGTAATTATGTAGAAAATAATTGAAAGAGATTCTAGGCATCATCAAGGACCCATTGTTTAATGAAATTCAATAGATTCCTAGTTCCAAGGTAGCATAGATGTGCTTGTTGTCATGATAATAGTGCCTGTTATAGGCATACAAGTTGTTTTCAAGATCTTTATTTGTGAATGAGTCATTATAACAAAAATGGAGCCTTGTTGGGAAGAAATGAGGAGACCATCTCATTTTTCAGTAGTTATGTAAAAGTACTTGTAAGAACTGCTAGTTATCATCAAAGACTACTTGTTTAATGAAATTCAAAGGATTCCTAGTCCTAATGGAGCATAGGAGTGCTTGTTGTTATAAATATAGTGCTTGTTGTGGTCACACAAGCTATTATCAAGATCTTTAAGTGTAAATGAGTTATTACAACAAAAAGTGGAGCCTTGTTAAGAAGAAATGAATAGACGGTCTCATTATTCAATAATTATGTAGAAAATACTTGTAAGAGATGCTAGTCATCATCGAGGATTCCTTGTTTAATGAAATTCAATGGATTCCTAATTCTAAGGTAGCATAAATGTGCTTATTGCCATAAATATAGTGCCTATTGTGGGCATACAAGCTATTTTCAAGATCCTTTAGTATGAATGAGCTATTATAACAAGTGGAGCCTTGTTAGGAATAAAAGAAGAGATGATCTCATTATTCAATAATTAAGTAGAAAGTACTTGTGAGAAATGCAAGTCATGATCAAAGACTCATTGTTTAATGAAATTCAACGGAATCCTAGTCCTAAAGGAGTGTAGATGTACTTCTTGCCATGAATATAGTGCCTATAGTGGGCATACAAGCTATTTTCTAGAACTCTAAGTGTGAATGAGTCATTATAATGAAAAGTGGAGCCTTGTTAGGAAGAAATGAAAACACGGTCTCATTATTCAAAAATTATGTAGAAAATACTTGTAAGAAATGCTAGTCCTCATCAAAGACTCATTTTTCAAAGAAAATCAATGAATTATTTGTTCCAAGGAAGTATAGATGTGCTTGTGGCTATGAATATAATGCCTGTTGTGAGCATACAAGCTATTTTCAAGATTTTTTCATTTGAATGAGTTATTACAACAAGAAGTGGAGCCTTGTTAGGAAAAAATGAAGAGACGGTCTCTTATTTAGTAATTAAGTAGAAAATACTTGTGAGAAATGCTAGTAATGATCAAAGACTCCTTGTTTAATGAAATGCAATGGATTCTTAGTTCCAAAGGTGTGTAGATGTGCTTGTTCCCATAAATGTTGTGCCTATAATGGGCACATAAGCTATTTTCTAGAACTTTAAGTGTGAATGAGTCATTACAACAAAAAGTAGAGTCTCATTAGGAAGAAATGAAGATACGGTCTCATTATTCTATAATTATGTAGAAAATACATGTAAGAAATGCTAGTTGAAGTTCCCAACTTCACCTTAGGATCTATTAGTCTGTGATACTGAGAGGGGGGGTGAATTAGTATCACACCCCTTAAAACTTTGATAACTTAAGCCAAAGTATTCTACTTCTTTAATACTTTTGCTCTCGTCAATATGCAGGTATGTGAACAACTTCAACTTCTTCTTAAAAGTGAACTCTTTCTCAAATTCAACTAAGATAGATCTATTGTTACCTACTAATCACAATAGTCCCCAAAGTCACCTTTCAAACACCTTGCCTATTAGATAGATCGGATGTTCTTAATTAGGTCTTATTTAGGTTATGGGTTCAATGATACTTTGGCTGCGTTCACAATTCAATTCAAAATACAGAATGTAAATCAAAGTAAGGACACAAGAGATTTACGTAGTTCCATCAATGTGACGTACGTCCACGGTGGTAGAGACTCTTCCTTTATCGAGACAATCCACTATACTTGAAAATACCAGTGTGGTACTCCCTGTTGAATAAACATTAAATGTCCGTTTTTATTAGTACATTATTTCAGCAGTTTTACAAGAAAATGAAATGTCAAGAGTCAACAATTACTCTTACGGGTGATAATGGGTTTTAATTTTGATTTATGACTATTAATAGAATTACCTATAAATAAATCATTGTATTGCTTGTAAGCACAATACAGAACAGAGTCGAGAATAAAGTCTCTCTTCAGAAATTATTTCTCCACAAGTCCATAGTTTGCAGCCAAAAATATATTTCTTTTACAAATTGGTATCAGAGCCAATGGGGAGTGTAATCAATAATGTGCTGCTGCCCCGATTAACGAAGGTGAACTACGAGAATTGGAGCATCCAAATGAAAGCTCTTCTCGGTTCTGTGGATTGTTGGGAGGTGGTTCTAGAAGGTTTCGAAGAACCAGAATCTATCGCAGGATATACGACGGCTCAAAATAAGGCGTTGAAAGAAATGCGATCAAAAGATAAGACAGCATTGTACATGCTGTTCCGAGCTGTTGATGAGTCGGGCTTTGAGAAGATTGCGAGTGCGAAAACTTCAAAAGAAGCGTGGGACATCTTGGAGACTGCGTACAAAGGAGCTGACCGAGTTAAACAAGTTCGCCTTCAAACTCTTCGCAATGAGTTGGAAGGCATGAAGATGAAGGAGTCGGAAGGTGTGTCTGATTACATCACGCGTGTTCAAACCGTGGTGAATCAACTCAACCGAGACGGAGAAAAGTTGTCCGATGCGCGGGTCATGGAGAAGATTCTGAGGTCGTTAACCGACAGTTTCGAGAATGTGGTATGTGCCATAGAAGAGTCAAAGGATCTAGCAACGTTCACGGTCGATGAGCTTGCCGGTTCCCTTATGGCACATGAATATCGTAAGAAGAAGAAGAAGGAGGAGACACTTGAGCAGGCACTTCAAACCAAAGCATCGATCAATGACGAAAAGATATTATATTCTCAAAACTTTCGAGGTAAATGGCGTGGCCATGGTGGTCGAGGAAATAGTCGCGGTGGGAAAAACCGCGGTCAAGAAGGGTATCATGAGGAGAAGGGGCGATCAAACCAACAGAATTGGCGTGGAAGAGGACGCGGTCATGGAAGAGGCGGTCGGTCAAATTATTCCAACATCGAGTGCTACAAGTGTGGCAAATATGGTCACTATGCGAAGGATTGCAATTCCGATAAGTGTTACAATTGTGGAAAGGTGGGGCATTTTGCAAAAGAATGTCGAGTTGAGAAAAAGGTGGAAGAGACAACCAACCTAGCCACGGAAGACGAGGTGAAAGAAGGTTTTCTCTTAATGGCATATAACAAAGTCAACACCGACAATGACACGGTGTGGTACCTCGACACCGCTGCAAGCAACCATATGTGCGGGCACGAGCATTGTTTCAAAGAGATGCGAAAGGTTGAAGCTGTATTTGTATCATTTGGAGATGGCTCGAAGGTTGTGGTCAAAGGCCAAGGTACGATTTATTATTTACAAAAGGATGGTTTAGTTGGGTTAATCCAAGATGTGTACTACGTACCAGACCTCAAGAGCAACATTTTAAGTATGGGGCAACTCATGGAGAAAGGTTATTCGGTTTTTATGAAAGATCGGATATTACTATTGAAAGACAAGCAAGGGCGTTCAGTCGCTCAAGTTGATATGGGGAAAAATCGGATGTACAAACTAAATTTGAGAAGTGTACGAGAAAAATGTTTGCAAGTCAATGTAGAAGACAAGGCGTCACTGTGGCATCTTCGTTTTAGTCACCTACATCATAAAGGCCTAAACAAATTGGCAAAGAAGAACATGGTGTACGGATTACCGGACATGGAATACGAGGGAAAGTTTTGTGAAGACTGTGTGCTCGGAAAGTATGCGAGAATGTCGTTTCAAAAGAAGGCAGAATATCGGGCTAAGCAACCTCTTGAGTTGATTCATTCCGATATATGTGGACCAATCACCCCCGAATCTTTCAGTGGCAAAAGGTATTTCATTTCCTTTATTGATGATTTCTCACGAAAAACTTGGGTTTATTTTCTGAAAGAAAAATCCGAGGCGTTCGAGGTGTTCAAAAAATTCAAAGTGCTGGTGGAAAAGGCAACCGATAGACACATCAAATCTGTACGATCTGATAGAGGTGGCGAGTACACTTCGACAGTTTTCATGGAGTATTGTGAGGAGCAAGGCATAAGGAGATTTCTAACCGCACCGTACTCTCCACAGCAAAATGGTGTGGCCGAGAGGAAGAACCGGACCATTCTCGACATGGTTCGGTCAATGCTCAAGAGCAAGAAAATGCCGAAGGAATTTTGGGCGGAAGCCGTGCAATGCGCCGTCTATGTTCAAAATCGGTGTCCACATGCGAGGTTGTATGATCAAACACCGCAAGAGGCATGGAGCAGACAAAAACCGACAGTCTCTCATCTCAAAGTATTCGGCAGTTTGGCCTACGCACACGTGCCGGATCAGCAAAGAACAAAGCTCCGAGACAAAAGCAAAAGATATATTTTTATTGGGTATGATGAGAAAACAAAAGGATACAAGCTATTCGACCCGATAAGCAAGAAGATTTTAGTGAGCCGTGATGTACGAGTTCATGAAGCAAATGAGTGGGATTGGAATAAAGCAACAGAGGGTATCATCAAAGTTGGAGAATCATCAACTGCTATATCAACAACCATACCAGAAAATTCTGAAACTATTTATGATGAAGATGAACCACGACAACCCAAAATGCGAAGTTTACAAGATTTGTATGATTCGACAAATGAGGTACACCTTGTATGTCTTTTGGTGGATTTCGAGAATATAAGTTTTGAACAGGCAGTGCGAGACAAGAAGTGGCAAACTGCCATGGACGAGGAGATTAAAGCAATAGATCGCAACAACACATGGGAGTTAGCAGAATTGCAGAAAGGAACTCAGCCCATTGGTGTCAAGTGGGTGTTTAAGAGAAAGATAAATGCTCAAGGGGAGATAGAACGGTATAAGGCGAGACTTGTAGCAAAGGGATACAAGCAAAAGGTGGGAATCGACTATAACGAAGTGTTTGCTCCCGTTGCAAGAATGAAGACAATCAGACTGCTCATTTCACAAGCGGCTCAATTCAAATGGCCGATATTACAAATGGATGTCAAGTCGGCATTCCTGAACGGTGTGCTTGAAGAAGAAATTTATATCGAACAACCACCCGGGTACATGAAAATCGGAGAAGAAAAGAAGGTATTGAAATTGAAGAAGGCACTTTACGGGTTGAAGCAAGCACCATGGGCGTGGAATACTCGTATCGATACATACTTCAAGGAGAACGGGTTCGAGCAATGTCCCTATGAATATGCCCTTTATGTGAAGAAGAGTGGAGGTAATATGTTATTTGTTGCTCTTTATGTTGATGACCTCATTTTTATGGGGAATAATAATGAAATGATACAAAAGTTCAAGAGTACAATGACACGGGAATTCGAGATGACAGATTTGGGCTTGATGAAGTTTTTCCTTGGTCTGGAGGTAAGACAAGAAAAGACGGGTATCTTTGTATCCCAAGAGGCATATACAAAGGAGATTTTGAGAAGTACAAGATGGAGTCTTGCAATCCGGTTTCAACACCAATGGAACCGGGTGCAAAACTCTCTAAGTTTGACGGAGGAGAACGAGTCGACGCAAGCAAATACCGGAGTTTAGTGGGAAGCCTTCGCTATCTCACATGCACAAGGCCTGACCTTGCATTAAGTGTTGGCATTGTAAGTCGGTTCATGGAGGAGCCAATTTATTCACATTGGAAGGCATTGAAGCGAATCTTATGGTACCTCCAAGGTACAGTGTCACTTGGGTTATTCTATACAAATGCGGCAGATTACAAGTTGGTCGGGTACTCCGACAGCGATTGGTGCGGAGACTTGGACGATCGGAAAAGCACATCAGGTTATGTGTTTTTTATGGGTGACACGGCGTTTACCTGGCTCTCAAAGAAGCAACCGATCGTGACACTCTCGACATGTGAAGCTGAATATGTGGCAGCATCTTTATGTGTACGTCATGCAATATGGCTCAGAAATTTGTTGGGCAAGTTGGAGCAACAACAACTCGGTGCAACTGTGATACGAGTTGACAACAAATCAGCAATTGAATTGAGCAAGAACCCGGTGAATCATGAGAAAAGCAAGCATATTGACGTTCGCTTTCACTTCATCCGAGATCAAGTGAAGGAAGGAAGTGTGGAATTAGTACACGTGGCAAGTCAGGACCAAGTCGCGAATATCTTTACGAAACCGCTACCGACGATACTTCTCGACAACTGCAAAAGATTGGTTGGCATGAAAGATGGCAGAAACATTTAAGTTTATGGGGGAGTTTTGTTGAATAAACATTAAATGTCCGTTTTTATTAGTGCATTATTTCAGCAGTTTTACAAGAAAATGAAATGTTAAGAGTCAGCAGTTATTCTTACGGGTGATAATGGGTTTTAATTTTGATTTATGACTATTAATAGAATTACCTATAAATGAATCATTGTATTGCTTGTAAGCACAATACAGAACAGAGTCGAGAATAAAGTCTCTCTTCAGAAATTATTTCTCCACAAGTCCATAGTTTGCAGCCAAAAATATATTTCTTTTACACTCCCAATGTTCACAATGTAGTTACAATGGATATCTTAATCCTCTGTTCCTTTCACTATTGCAAATACAAAGTAAGTACAATACAAAGAGTGTTACTTATTGTATATACCCTTCTTCTAACTTGTCTTGCCTATGTTCAATTGAATAGGCTGCTTCACTGCCGCTTAGAAGTCTACCACAACTCTCTCTAACCTCTCTTGAAGAAATCTAGAAATATGTTGAGTTCTTTCCAATGCTTCACCGAATTCCTTCTCTAGGTTGTTTCACACAACTCCTGCTTTCATTGTCTCACCATCTCATGGCCTGCACTTACGCTTCAAGTCTGCCGTTTCACGTCTCACGCGCCTGTCTCATGCTACTGGTCTGCAGTTTCACGTCTCACAGACTGCCTCACGCTTCTGGTCTGCAGTTTCACGTCTCACGGATTGCCTCACTCTTCTGGTCTGCCGTTTCACGTCTCACGGCCTGCCTCATGCTACTGGTCTGCAGTTTCACGTCTCACAGACTGCCTCACGCTTCTGGTCTGCTGTTTCACGTATCTCGGCTTGCACCACGCTAGTGGTCTGCCGTTTCACATCTCTTGGCCTGCACCATGTTTCTGGTTTTGTTGGTTCACATCTCTCTGCCTGCACCACGCTCCTGGTCTGGCGTTTCACATCACATGTTCTGGTCTGTTGTCTTCTCTCCCAGGTGGTCTCACAGATACCAGGTCTACTATCTTCTCTTCCAGGTGGTCTCACGGATACCAAGTCTGCTGTCTTCTGTTCTGGGAGGTCAGTTTCTTATTTCTCCTCTTGCAGGTGGTGCATTTCTGGTTTGCTCTTCTGGTGGTGTCTCTGGTTTGCTTGCAGGTCATGTGGCTGCTGGGATGCTCTTCTTGTTTATATACTCCCTTCTAGGCAAACCCTAGTAGGGTTTATTGGAGCTGCGGCGAATTTCCTTTCTTGCCCCTCCATGTGGCTTCATATTACTGTTCCATACAAAATTCAGCATTATCCTCCTTAATTTATTTTTCTTGTTCTTTTCTTTCTACTGAAAACTCATCCCTTGAATGCTTGAACAAGCCACTTCTGCTTGCACACTTAAATCTGGTTGACAACAATTACAACCCATACAAGGCTGTGGGAACAACACTAGTCATCATCAAAGACTCCTTGTTTCATGAAATTCAACGGATTATTAGGTCCAAGGGAGTATAGAGGTGCTAGTCACCATGAATATAATGCCCATTGCGGGCATATAGGCTATTTTCTAGATCTTTTAGTGTGAAAGAGTTACTACAACAAGAAATGGAGCCTTGTTCAGGAGAAATGAAGAGATGGTCTGATGATTCAGTAACTACGTAAAAAATACTTCTAAGAAATACTAGTCATCATCAAAGACTCCTTGTTCGATGAAATTCAATGGATTCCTTGTCCCCAGGGAGTATAGATGTGCTTATTGCGATGAATATAGTGTCGTCTATCGACATGCAAGCAATTTTTAAGATCTTGAAGTGTGAACTAGTTATTACAACAAGAAGTAGCACCATCTTAGGAAGAAATGGAGAGATAGTCTTGTTTAATAGTTGAGTACAAAATACTTTTTAAGAAATGGTAGTCATCATCAAAAACTCCTTGTTTAATGAAACTCAATGAATTCTTAGTCCTAAGGGAGTATGGACATGTTTGTTTCCATGAATATAGTGCTTATTGACGACATACAAGTTATTTTCAAGACCTTTAAATGTGAATGAATTATTACAACAAAAAATAAAGCTTGGTCAAAAAGAAAAGAAGAGACAGTCTCATTATTTAGTAATACAATAGAAAATGTTTGTAAGATATGGTATTCATTGTCAAATACTCCTTGTATAATGAATTTCAATGGATTTCTAGTTCTAAGGGAGTATAAATGTACTTGTTGCCATGAATATAATGTTGTTGTGGGCATACAAGCTATTTTCAAAATCTTTATTTGTGAATGAGTCTTTACAACAAAAAGTGGAGATTAGTTAGGAAGAAATGAATAGACAGTATTATTATTTAGTAATTAGGTAGAAATACTTGTAAGAAATGCAACTCATCATCAAAGACTCCTTATTTAATAAAAGTCAATAGATTTCTAGTCCCAAAAGAGTATAGATGTGCTTGTTGTCATGAATATAGTGCCTGTCGTGGGCGTACAAGCAAATTTTAAAATCTTTACATGTGAATGAGTTATTACAACAAAAAGTTGCTTATTGTTAGGAAGAAATGAAGAGATGGACTCATTATTTAGGAATGGAGTTAAAAATACTTCTGAGAAATGCTACTGATCATAAAAAACTCCTTGTTTAATGAAATTCAATGGATTTCTAGTCCTAAAGGAGTATAGATGTGCTTATTGCAGAGAATATTGTGCTTGTTGTGGGCATACAAGCTAGTTTCATGAATGTTAAGTGTGAATGAGTTATTACAACAAAAAGTGGAGCCTTGTTATGAAGAAATGAATACACAGTCTCATTATTTAGTAATTATGTAGAAAATACTCATAAGAAATTCGAACCCTTACCAAAGACTCCTTGTTTAATGAAATTCAATAGATTATTAGTTCGAAGGGAGCCTAGGTGTGCTAATTGCCATGAATATAGTGCCTATTATGGGCATACAAGCTATTTTCAAGATCTTTTAGTGTGAATGAATTGTTACAGCAAGAAGTGGAGCCTTGTTAGAAAGAAATGAAGAGATGGTCTCATTATTCAATAATTAAGTAGAAAATACTTGTGAGAAATGCTAGTCATGATCAAAGACTCATTGTTTAATAAAATGTAACGGATTCCTAGTCCTAAGGGTGTGTAGATGTGCTTGTTCCCATAAATATAGTGCCTGTAGTGGGCATATAAGCTATTTTCTAGAACTTTAAGTGTAAATGAGTCATTACAACAAAAAGTGGAGTCTTATTAGGAAAAAATGAAGACACGGTCTCATTATTCTGTAATTATGTAGAAAATACATGTAAGAAATGCTAGTCATCATCAAAGACTCCTTGTTTCATGAAATTCAACGGATTCCTAGTCTCAAGGGAGTATAGATGTGCTTGTTGTCATGAATATAGTGCCTGTTGTGGGCATACAAGCAATTTTCAAAATCTTTACATGTAAATGAGTTATTACAACAAAAATTAGCATCTTGTTAAGAAGAAATAAAGAGACAGTCTCGTTATTCAATATTTAAGTAAGAAATACTTGTGAGAAATGCTAGTCATGAACAAAGACTCCTTGTTTAATGAAATTCAAAGGATTTTAAGTCCCAAGGGAGTGTAGTTGTACTTGTTGCACGAATATATTGCCTGTAATGGGCATACAAGCTATTTTCTAGAACTTTAAGTGTGAATGAGTCATTACAACAAAATATGGAGCCATGTTAAGAGGAAATGAAAAGACAGTCCTATAATTCAGTAATTATGTAGAAAATACTTGTAAGAAATGCTGGTAATCATTAAAGACTCTTTGTTTAAAGAAATTCAACAGATTTCTAGACCTAAGGGAGTATATATGTGCTTGTTGTCAAGAATATAGTGCTTGTAGTGGGCATATAAGCTATTTTCAAGATCTTTAAGAGTGAATGAGTTATTACAACAAAAAGAGGAGCTTGTTAGGAAGAAATGAAGAGATGGTCTCATTATTCTATAATACAATAGAAAATACTTATAAGAAATGCTAGTTTTCACTAAAGAGTCATTGTTTAATGAAATTCAAAGGATTTTGAGTCTGAAGGTTGTATATAGGTGCTTGTTGCCATTAATATAGTGCCCATTGTGGGCATACAAGCTATATACAAGATCTTTAAGTGTGCATGGGGCATTATAACAAAAAATGGCGCCTTGTTAAGAAGAAATGAAGAGACAGTCTCATTATTCAGTAATTATGTAGAAAATACTTGTAAGAAATGTTAAACATCATTAAGGACCCTTAGTTTAATGAAATTCAATAGATTCCTAGTTCCAAGTTAGCATAGATGTGCTTGTTACCATGAATATAGTATGTCTTAGGGGTAAACAAGCTATTTTCATGATCTTTTAGTGTGAATGAGTCATTGAATTGAGAAGTGAAGCCTTGTTTGAAAGAAATAAAGAGATGGTCTCATTATTCAGTAACTAGGTAAAAAATACTTGTAAGAAATGCTAGTCATCATTTAAGACTTTTTGTTTAATGAAATTGAATGGATTCCTAGTCCCAAGGGAAAATAGATGTGCTTGTTTCCATGAATATAATGTTGTTATGGGCATAGAAGCAATTTTGAAGATCTTAATTTGTGAATAAGTCATTATAACAAAAAGTGGAGCCTAATTAGGAAAATATGAAAGGACGGTCTCATTATTCAGTAATTAAATAGAAAATACTTGAAAGAAATGCAACTCATCTTCAAATACTCCTTGTTTAGTGAAATTTAAAGAATTCCTAGTCACAGAGTAGTATAGATGTACTAATTTCCATGAATATAGTGCCTCTTGGGGGTATACAAGCTATGTTGTTCCCACAGCCTTATATGGGTTGTAATTGTTGTCAACTAGGGTTAAGTGTGCAAGAGAGTAAAGTCACATGGAAGGGCAGTAAAGTCACATGGAAGGGCAAGAAAGTAAATCCGCCATCTAAGCCCTATTAAGGTTTCATGGAAGAGAGTATATAAAGGCCTTGGAAGACAAAACAAGGGCAGAGGCCAACACAATTGAAAAAACAGCAACCCTACAACAACCGGCCAAAAAGGAAGAGAGAGCAGAACGACAAGAGATCAGAAATGACACCACTGGGAGAGCAAACCAGAAACGTCACCACTGGGAGAGCAAACCAGAAACACATCCTACAAGCAAACCAGAAACGCCTCCTGCAAGCAAACCAGAAACACATCCTGCAAGCAAACCAGAAACACACAACCAGCAAGAGGAGAAATAAGAAACAGACCACCCGGAAGAGAAGACAGCAGACCTGGTATCCATGAGACCACCCAGAAGAGAAGACAGCAGACCTGGTATCCGTGAGACCACCCGGAAGAGATGACAGCAGACCTGGTATCTGTGAGACCACCTGGAAGAGAAGACAGCAGACTAGAAGCGTGAGGCAGGCCGAGAGACGTGAACCAGAAAAACCAGTAGCGTGAGGCAGGCTAAGAGACGTGAAACAGCAGACCAGAACATGCAACGGCGTGACTGATCAAAAGCGTGGGGCAGGCCGTGAGACGTGAAACGGCAGACCAGAAGCTTGAGTGCAAGCTGTGAAACCGTGAGACGGAGAAAGCAGGAGTTGTGTGAAACAACCTAGAGAAGGAATTCGGCGAAGCATCGGAAAGAACTCAACGTATTTCCAGATTTCTTCAAGAGAGGTTAGAGAGCATTGCGGTGAACTTCTAAGTGGCAGTGGAGCAGCCTTTCAATTCAACAAAGGCAAGACAAGCTAGAAGAAGGGTAGACACAGTAAGTGACACTCTTTCTATTGTACTTGCTTAGTAATTGCAATAGTGAAAGGAGCAAAAGATTAAGACATCCATTGTAGCTGGAATTCTCAAGTATAGTGGATAATCTTGGTAAGGGAGAGTCCCTACCACCGTGGATGTACGTCACATTGACGGAACCATGTAAATCTCATGTGTCCTTAATTTGCTTTACGTTCTGTGTTTTGAATTGAGTTGTGAACGCAGCTAAAGTATCAGCCAACCCATAACCTAACGAAGACCTAAACAAGAACATCTAAATTGTCTATTAGGCAAGGTGTCTGAAAGGTGATTTTGGGGACCATTGTGATTAGTAGGTAGCAATAGATCTACCTTAGTCGAATCTGAGAAAGAGTTCGCTTTTAAGAAGAGATTGAAGTTGTTCACTTTCCTGTGAATTGCGAATTGTGGTGATATTGATTCACCCCCCCTCTCAGTATCACAAACTAGTAGATCCTAGGGTGAAGTTGGGAACTTCAAGCTATTTTCAAGATCTTTTAGTGTGAATGAGTTAATACAACAAGAAGTGGAGCCTTGTTAGGAAGACAAGAAGAGACAGTCTTATTATTTAGTAATACAATAGAAAATACTTATAAGAAAGGCTAGTCATCATCAAAGACTCCTTGTTTAATGACATTAAATGGATTCTTAGTTCCATGGGAGTATAGATGTGCTTGTTGCCAAGAATATAATGCCTCTTATGGGCATACATGCCTTTTAAGGATCTTTAAGTGTGAATGAATTATTACAACCAAAAGTGGTGCCTTGATGAAATTCAATGGATTCTTAGTCCCAAAAGAGAATAGATGTGCTTGCTACCATGAATATAGTGCCTATTATGGGTACATAAGTTATTTTCAAGATCTTTAAGTGTGAATGAGTTATTACAACAAAATGTGGAGCCTTGTTAGGAAGAAATGAAGAGACGATCTCATTATTCAATAATTATGCAGAAAATACTTGTAAGAAATGCTAGTCATCATAAAAAATTCCTTGTTTAATGTAATTCAAAGGATTTCTAGTCCCAAGGCAGTATAGAAGTGCTTATTGCCATGTATATAGTGTTTGTTGTGGGCATACAAGCTATTTTTGAGATCCTTAAGTGAGCATGAGTTATTACAACAAAAAGTGGAGCCTTGTTAGGAAGAAATAAAGAGACGGTCCCATTATTTAGTAATAAAGTAGAAATACTTGTGAGAAATGGTAGTCATCATCAAAGACACTTTTTTTAACAAAATGCAACAAATTTCTACTCCCAAGGGATCATAGATGTGCTTGTTGCTAAGAATATAGCGCCTCTTGTGAGCAGACATGTTATTTTCGACATCTTTAAGTGTGAATGAGTTATTACAAAAAAAAAGTGTAGCCTAGTTAGGAAGCAATGAATGAAAGGTCTCATTATTTACTAATTATATAGAAAATAATTGTGAGAAATCCATGTCATCATCAACAAAGACTCCTTGTATAACAAAATTTAGTAGATTCCTTGTCCCAAG
This sequence comes from Bruguiera sexangula, assembly GCA_020141445.1. Lineage (NCBI taxonomy): Eukaryota > Viridiplantae > Streptophyta > Magnoliopsida > Malpighiales > Rhizophoraceae > Bruguiera > Bruguiera sexangula. The sequence continues at coordinate 8,017,732 of JAHLGP010000084.1, read as the reverse complement.
GGAGTATAGATGTGCCTATTGTCATGAATATAATGCTTGTTGTGGGCATAAAAGCAATTTTCAAGATCTTTTAGTGTGAATGAGTTATTACAACAAGAAGTAGAGTCTTGTTAGGAGGAAATGAAGAGATGGTCTCATTATTTAGTAATTATGTTGAAAATACTTGTAAGAAATGCTAGTCATGATCGAAGACTCCTTGTTTTATAAAATTCAATGGATTTCTAGTCCCAAAGGAGTATAGATGTGCTTGTTGCAATGAATATAATTCTTGTTGTGGGCATATAAGCTATTATTAAGATCTTTAAGTGTGAATGAGTTATTACAACAAAAAGTGGAGCCTTGTTAGGAAGAAATGAAGAGACGGTCTCATTATTCAATAATTATGTTGAAAATACTTATAAGAAATGCTAGTCATCATCAAAGACTCCTAGTTTAATAAAATTCAACGGATTCTTAGTCCTAAGGGAGTATAAATGTGCTTGTTACAATGAATATAGTGCTTGTTGTGGGCATATAAGCTAGTTCCAAGATCTTTAAGTGTAAATGAGTTATTACAACAAAAAGTGGAGCTTTGTTAGGAGCAAATGAAGAGACAATCTCATTATTTAGTAATTATGAAGAAAATACTTGTAAGAAATGTTTGTCATCATCCAAGACTCCTTGTCTAATGTAATTTAAAGGATTCCTAGTCCTAATGGAGTATAGATGTGCTTATTGCCATGAATATAATGCCTATTGTGGGCATATAAGCTACTTTCAAGATCTTTAAGTGTGAATGAGTTATTTCAACAAAACGTGGAGCCTAGTTTGGAAGCAATGAATAGAAGGTCTCATTATTCACTAATTATATAGAAAATAATTGCAAGAAATCCATGTCATCATCAACAAAGACTCCTTGTTTAATGAAATTCTGTAGATTCCTTGTCCCAAAGGAGTATAGATGTGCTTGTTGCCTTGAATATAGTGCTTGATGTGGGCATAAAAGCAATTTTTAAGATTTTTTTAGTGTGAATGAGCTATTATAACAAGAAGTAGAGCCTTGTAAAGAAGAAATGAAGAGATTGTCTCATTATTCAGAAATTATGTTGAAAAGACTTGTAAGAAATGCTAGTCATCACCAAAGACTCCTTGTTTTATAAAATTCAATGGATTTCTAGTCCCAAGGGAGTATAGATGTGCTTGTTGTAATGAATATAATGCTTGTTATGGGCATACAAGCTACTTGTAAAATCTTTAAGTGTGAATGAGTTATTACAACAAAAGTGGAGCCTTGTTAGGAAGAAATGAAGAGATGGTCTCATTATTCAATAATTATGAAGAAGATACTTGTAAGAAATGCTTGTCATCATCAAAGACTCCTTGTTTAATTTAATTTAAAGGATTCTTAGTCCCAAAAGAGTATAGATGTACTTGTTGCCAAGAATATAGTGTCTATTGTGGGCATACAAGCTATTTTAAGATCTTTTAGTGTGAATGAGTTATTACAACAAGAAATAGAGCTTTGTTTGGAAAAATGAAGAGACGGTCTCATTATTGGATAATTATGTTAAAAATACTTGTAAAGAACGCTTGTGATCATCAAAGACTCCTTGTTTAATGAAATTCAACGGATTCCTAGTCCTAAGAAAGTATAGATGTGCTTGTTGCTATGAATATAGTGCCTATTGTCGACACACAAGCTACTTTCAAGATCTTTAAATGTGAATGAGTTATTACAACAAAAAGTGAGGCCTTGTTAGGAGGAAAAAAAGAGATAGTCTCATTATTTAGTTATTAAGTAGAAAATACTTGTGAGAAATGTTAGCCACCTCAAAGACGCCTTTTATAATGAAATTTAATGGATACCTAGTTCCCAAGGAGAATAGGAGTGCTTGTTGCCTTGAATATAATGTTGTTGTGGGCATACAAGAACTTTTGAAGATCTTTATTTGTGCATACAAGAACTTTTGAAGATCTTTATTTGTGAATAAGTCATTATAACAAAAAGTGGAGCCTAATTAGGAAAAAATGAAAGGACGGTCTCATTATTCAGTAATTAAGTAGAAAATACTTGAAAGAAATGCAACTCATCTTCAAATACTCCTTGTTTAGTGAAATTCAAAGAATTCCTAGTCACAGAGTAGTATAGATGTGCTTATTTCCATGAATATAGTGCCTCTTGGGGGCATACAAGCTATTTTCAAGATCTTTTAGTGTGAATGAGTTAATACAACTAGAAGTGTAGCCTTGTTAGGAAGAAAAAAAAGAGACAATCTCATTATTAAGTAATATAATAGAAAATACTTATAAGAAATGCTAGTCATCACCAAAAGACTCCATGTTTAATGAAATTAAACGGATTCCTAGTTCCAAGGGAGTATAGATGTACTTGTTGCCAAGAATATAATGCCTATTGTAGGGATACAAGCATTTTTAATGATCTTTCAGCGTGAATGAATTATATTAGCAAATAATGGCGCCTTGTTAGGAAAACATGAAAAGACGGTCTCATTTTTCATTAATTAAGTAGAAAATACTTATAAGAAATGGTGGTCATCATCAAAGACTCCTCGTTTGATGAAATTCAACAGATTCCTAGTCCCAAGGGAGTATAGATGTGCTTGCAGCCATGAATATAGTGCCTGTTGTGGACATATAAGCTATTTTCAAGATCTTTAAATGTAAATGAGTTATTACAACAAAAAGTGGAGCCTTGTTAGGAAGAAATGAAGAGATGATCACATGAATCAGTAATTATGTAGAAAATACTTCTAAGAAATACTAGTCATCGTCAAAGAGTCCTTGTTTAATTTAATTCAAAGGATTCCTTGTCCCAAGAGAGTATAAATGTGTTTGTTCACATAAATATAGTACCTGTTGTGGTCATACAAGCTATTTTAAAGATCCTTAAGTGTGAATGAGTTATTACAATGAAAAGTGGAGTCTTGTTCGAAAGAATTGAAGAGACAACATCTTTATTCAGTAATTATGTAAACAATACAAATAAGAAATGCTAGTCATCTTCAAAGACTCCCTTTTTAATGAAATTTAATGGATTGCTAGTCCCAAGGTTGTATAAATGTGGTTGTTGCTTGAATATAACGCCTAATGTGGTCATACAAGCTATTTTCAAGATATTTAAGTGTGAATGAGGTATTTTAATGAAAGGTGGAGCATTGTTAGGAAGAAATCAATAGATGGTCTCATTATTTAGTAATAAAGTAACAAATACTTGTAAGAAATGGTAGTCATCATAAAAGACTCCTTGTGCAATGAAATTCAACAGATTCCTTGTCCTAAAGGAGTATACATATGGTTGTTGCCTTGAATATAGTGTTTGTTGTGGTCATACAAGTTATTTTCAAGATCATTAAGTGTGAATGAGTTCTTACAACAAAAAGTGGAGCATTATTAGGAAGAAATGAAGAGACGGTCTCATTATTCAATAGACGGTCTCATTGTAAGAAGTGCTAGTCATCATCAAAGACTCCTTGTTTAATGAAATTCAATGGATTCCTAGTCTCAAGGGAGTATGGATGTGGTTGTTCCCATGATAATAGTACCAGTTGTGGTCATACAAGTTATTTTCAAGATCTTTAAGTATGAATGAGTTATTACATCGAAAAGTGGAGCATTGTTAGGAAGAAATGAAGAAGCGGTCTCTTTATTCAATAATTATGTAGAGAATACTAGTAAGAAATGTTAGTCATCATCAAAGACTCCTTTTTTAAAAAAATTCAACGGATTCCTAGTCTCAAGGGAGTATAGTTGTAGTTGTTGCCATGAATATAATGCTTATTGTGGTCATATAAGCTATTTTCAAGATCTTTAAGTGTGAATGAGTTATTACAAAGAAAAGTGGAGCCTTGTTACAAGGAAATGAAGAGACGGTCTCTTTATTCAGTAATTATCTAAAGAATACTGCTAAGAAATGCTAGTCATCATCAAAGAATCCTTTTTAATGAAACTTAATGGATTCCTAGTCCCAAGGGTGTGTATATGTGGTTGCTGCCATGGATATAATGCTTGATAAGGTCATATAACCTATTTTCAAGATATTTAAAAGTGAATGAGTTATTACAACGAAAAGTGGAGCCTTGTTAGGAAGAAATTAAGAGACAGTCTCTTTATTCAGTAATGAGGTAGAGAATACAAGTAAGAAATGCTAGTCATCATCAAAGATTGCTTTTCTAATGAAATTCAATGGATTCCTTGTCCCAAGCATGTATAAATGTGGTTGTTGCCATGAATATAGCACTTGATGTGGTCATAAAAGCTATTTTCAAGATCATTAAGTGCGAATGAGTTATTACAACAAAAAGTGCAGCCTTGTTAGGAAGAAATGAAGAGACGGTCTCTTTATTCAGAAATTAGGTAGAGAATACTAGTAAGAAATGCTAGTCATCATCAAAGACTCCTTTTCTAATAAAATTCAATGAATTCCTACTCCCAAGGGGGTATACATTTGGTTGTTGCCATGAATATCATGCCTGTTTTGCTCGTACAAGCTATTTTCAAAATCTTTAAGTGTGAATGAGTTATTACAACGAAAAGTGGAGCCTTGTTCGAAAGAATTGAAAAGACAACATCTTTATTCAGTAATTATGTAAACAATACAAGTAAGAAAAATTAGTCATCATCAAAGACTCCCTTTTTAATGAAATTCAACGGATTGCTAGTCCCAAGGTTGTATAGATGTGGTTATTGCCATGAATATTGGACCATATGTGGTCAAACAAGCTATATTCAAGATACTTAAGTGTGAATGAGTTATTTCAATGAAAATTGGAGTGTTGATAGAAAGAAATGAGTAGAGGGTCTCATTATTCAATAATAAAGTAGCAAACACTTGCAAGAAATGATAATCATCATCAAGGACTTCTTATGCAATGAAATTCAACAGATTCCTTGTCCCAAGGGAGTATACATATGGTTGTTGCCTTGAATATAGTGTTTATTGTGGCCGTACAACCTATTTTCAAGATATTTCAGAGTGAATGAGTTATTACAATGAAAAGTGAAGCCTCGTTAGGAAGAAATGAAGAGATGGTCTCTTTATTTAGTAATGAGGTAGAGAATATAAGTAAGAAATGCTAGTCATCATCAAAGATTGCTTTTCTTTAATGAAATTCAATGTATTCCTTGTCCTAAGCATGTATAGATGTGGTTGTTGCCATGAATATAGCACTTGATGTGGTCATACAAGCTATTTTCAAGATTATTAAGTGTGAATGAATTATTACAACAAAAGTGGAGCCTTGTTAGGAAGAAAAATGAGGAGATGGTCTCCTTATTCATAAATTATATAGAGAATACTAGTAAAAAATGCTAGTCATCATCAAAGACTCCTTTTCTAATGAAATTCAATGGATTCCTAGTCCCAAGGGAGTATAGATTTGGTTATTGCCATGAATATAATGCCTGTTGTGGTTGTACAAGCTATTTTCAAGATCTTTAAATATGAATGAGTTATTACAACGAGAAGTGGAGCCTTGTTCAAAAGAATTAAAGAGACGACATCTTTATTCAGTAATTATGTAAACAATACAAGTAAGAAATGTTAATCATCATCAAAGACTCCCTTTTTAATAAAATTAAAAGGATTGCTAGTCCTAAGGTTGTATAAATGTGGTTGTTGTATGAATATAGCACCTGATGTGGTCATACAAGCTATTTTTAAGATATTTAAGTGTGAATGAATTATTTCAGCGAAAAGTGGAGTGTTGTTAGGAAGAAATGAATAAATGGTCTCATTATTCAGTAATAATGTTGCAAATACTTGTAAGAAATGGTAGTCATCATCAAAGGTTGTTTATTTAATGAAATTCAACAGATTTCTTGTCCCAAGGGAGTATAGATGTGGTTGTTCCCATGAATATAGTGCCTGTTGTGGTCATACAAGCTATTTTCAAGTTCTTTAAGTGTGAATGAGTTATTACAATGAAATGTGGATCCTTGTTAGGAAGAAATGAAGAGACAATCTCATTAATCAGTAATAAAGTAGCAAATACTTGTAAGAAGCACTAGTCATCATCGAAGACTCCTTGTGTAATGAAATTCAATAGATTCCTAGTCCCAAGGGAGTATGGATCTAGTTGTTCGCATGATAATAGTACCTATTGTGGTCATACAAGCTATTTTCAAGATCTTTAAGTGTAAATGAGTTGTTACAATGAAAAGTGGATCCTTGTTAGGAAGAAATGATGAGATGATCTCTTTATTTAGTAATTATATACAGAATACTAGTAAGTGATGCTAGTCATCATTAAAAACTCATTTTTTATGAAATTCAACGGATTGATAGTCCCAAGGGAGTATAGATGTGGTTGTTACCATGAATATAGTGCCTATTATGGTCATACAAATTATTTTCAAGAACTTTAAGTGTGAATGAGTTATTACAACAAAAGGTGGTTCCATGTAAGGAAGAAATGAAGAGACGGTCTCTTTATTCAATAATTATGTTAAGAATACTACTAAAAACTGCTAGTCATCATAAAAAAATCCTTTTTAATGAAACTCAATGGATTCCTAGTCCCAAGGGTGTATAGATGTAGTTGTTTCCATGAATTTAATGCCTGATGAGGTCATATAAGCTATTTTTATGATATTCAAGTGTGAATGAGTTATTACAACAAAAAGTGGAGCCTTGTTTGAAAGAAATGAGGAGACGATCCCTTTATTCTATAATGAGGTAGAGAATACTATTAAGAAATTATAGTCATTATCAATGACTGCTTTTTTAATGAAATTCAATGGATTCCTTGTCCCAAGCATGTATAGATGTTGTTGTTGCAATGAATATAGCACTTGATGTGGTCATACAAGCTATTTTCAAGATCATTAAGTGTGAGTGAGTTATTACAACAAAAAGTGGAGCCTTATTAGTAAGAAATGAAGAGGCAATCTCTTTATTATGTAATTATGTAGAGAATACTAGTAAAAAATGCTAATCATCATCAAATACTCCTTTTCTAATAAAGTTCAATGGATTCCTAATCCTATGGGAGTATAGGTTTGGTTATTGCCATGAATATAATGTATGTTGTGGTCATCCAAGCTATTTTCAAGATCTTTAAGTGTGAATGATTTATTACAATGAAGAGCGGAGCCTTGCTCGAAAGAATTAAAGAGACAATCTCTTTATTCAGTAATTAAGTAAACAATACAAGAAGGAAATGCTAGACATCATCAATGACTCCCTTTCTAATGAAATTCAATAGATTCCTAGTCCTAAGGTTTTATAAATGTCATTATAGCCATGAATATAACACCTGATGTGGTCATACAAGCTATTTTCAAGATATTTAAGTGTGAATGAGTTATTTCAATGTAAAGTGGAGCATTGTTACAAAGAAATGAATAGATGGTCCCATTATTCAGTAATAAACTAGCAAATACTTGTAAGAAATGGTAGTCATCATCAAAGACTTCTTATTTAATGAAATTCAGCAGATTTCTTGTCCCAAGGGAGTATACATATGGTTGTTTCCTTGAATATAGTGCCTATTAAGGTCATACAAACTATTTTCAAGATCTTTATGTGGGAATGAGTCATTATATCAAATAGTGGTGTATTGTTATGAAGAAATGAAGAGAAGGTCTCTTTATTTAGTAATTTTGCAGAGAATACTAGTAAGAAAAGCTAGTCATTATCAAAGACCTCTTTTTTAATGAAAAGTGGAGAATACTAGTAAGAAAAGCTAGTCATTATCAAAGATCTTTAAGTGTGAATGAGTTGTTACAATGAAAAGTGGAGCCTTATTAGAAAGAAATGAAGAGATGGTCTCCTTATTCAGTAATTATGTAAAGAATACTAGTAATAAATGCTAATTATGATCAAAAAAATCATTTTCAATGAAACTCAATGAATTCCTAGTCCCAAGGGTGTATAGATGTGGTTGTTGACATAAATATAGCACCTGATGTTGTCATACAAGCAATTTTTAAGATATTTAATTATGAATGAGTTATCATATCCAAAAGTGGAGCCTTGTAAGGAAGAAATGAAGAGATGGTCTCCTTATTCAGAAATTATGTAGAGAATACTAGTAAGAAATGCTAGTCATCATCAAAGACTACCTTTTTAATGAGATTGAATGGATTCCTTGTCCCAAGCTAGTATAGACGTAGTTATTGCCATGAATATAGCACCTGATGTAGTCATACAAGCTATTTTCAAGATCACTGAGTGTGAATAAGTTATTACAACAAAAGGTGGAGCCTTGCTAGGAAGAAATGAAGAGATGGTCTCCTTATTCAATAATTATGTAGAGAATACTAGTAAGAAATGCTAGTCATCATTCAAGACACCTTTTTTAATGAAATTCAATGGATTCTTAGTCTTAAGGGAGTATATAGGTGGTTGTTTCAATGAATATGATTGTGGTCATACAAGCTATTTTTAAGATCTTTAAGTGTGAATGAGTTATTACAATGAAAAGTGGAGCCTTGTTAGAAAGAAATGAAGAGACGGTCTCTTTATTCAATAATTATGTGAAGAATACAAGCAAGAAATGCTAGTCATCACCAAAGACTCTTTTTTTAATGAAATTCAATAGATTCCTAGTCCCAAGGGAGTATAGATGTGGTTGTTGCCATGAATATAGCGCCTGATGTGGTCATACAACTATTTTCAAGATATTTAAGAGTGAATGACTTATTTCAATGAAAAGTGGAACTTTGTTAGGAAGAAATGAATAGATGGTCTCATTTTTCAGTAATAAAGTTGCGAATACTTGTAGGAAATGCTAGTCATCATCAAAGACTCCTTGTTTAATGAAATTCAATAGATTCTTAGCGCCAAGTGAGTATAGATGTGGTTTGTCCGATGAATATAGTACCTGTTGTGGTCATATAAGCTATTTTCAAGATTTAAGTGTAGATGACCTATTACAATGAAAAGTGGAGCATTGTTAAGAAGAAATGAAGAGATGGTCTCTTCATTCAATAATTATGTAAAGAATACTATTAAAAAATACTAGTCATCATCAAAGACTCCTTTTTTAATGAAATTCAATGGATTCCTAGTCCCAAGGAAGTATAGATGTAGTTATTGCCATGAACATAGTGCCCGTTGTGGTCATACAAGCTATTTTCAAGATCTTTAAGTGTAAAAGAGTTATTACAATGAAAAGTGGAGCCTTGTTAGGAAGAAATGAAGAGACGGTCTCTTTATTCAGAAATTATGTAAAGAATACTAGTAAGAAATGTAAAGAATACCAAAGAATCCTTTTTTTTAATGCAATTCAATGGATTCCTAGTCCTAAGGGAATATAGATGTGGTTGTTGCCATGGATGTAATGTTGTTGTAGTCATACAAGCTATTTTCAAGATTTTTAAGTGTGAATGAGTTATTACAATGAAAAGTGGAGCCTTGTTAGGAAGAAATGAAGAGATAGTTTTTTTATTTAGTAATAAAGTACCAAATACTTGTTGGAAATGTTGTCATCATCAAAGACTCCTTGTTTAACATGATTCAATGGATTCCTAGTCCCAAGAGAGTGTAGATGCGGTTATTGCCATGAATATTGTGTATGATGTGGTCATACAAGCTATTTTCAAGATCTTCAATTGTGAATGAGTTATTAAAACGAAAAGTGGAGCCTTGTTAGGAATAAATGAACAAACGACCTCATTAATTTGTAATAAAATAACAAATACGTGTTAGAAGTGCTAGTTATGATCAAAGACTCCTTATTTAATGAAATTTAATAGTGGAGCTTTATTTAGTAATTATGTAGAGAATATTAGTAAGAAATGTTAGTCATCATCGAAGACTCCTTTTTTAATGAAATTCAACAGATTCCTTGTTTAAAGGGAGTATAGATGTGGTTGTTGCCATTAATATAGCACCTGATGTGGTCATACAAGCTATTTTAAGGATCCCTAAGTGTGAATGAGTTATTACCATGAAAAGTGGAGTCTTGTTAGGAGGAAATAAAGAGATGGTCTCTGTATTTAGTAATTATGCACATTATAATAGTAAGAAATGCTAGTCATCATCAAAGACTCTTTATTTAATGAAATTCTACGGATTCCTAGTCCCAAAGGAGTATATATGTGGTTGTTCCCCACAAGCTATTTTCAAGATCCTTAAGTGTGAATGAGTTATTACAATGAATAGTAGAGCATCATTAGGAAGAAATGAAGAGATGAACTCTTTATTTTGTAATTATGCATAGAATACGAGTAAGAAATGCTAGTCATCATCAAAGACTCATTTTTTAATGAAATTCATCGGATTCCTAGACCCAACGGAATATAGATGTGGTTGTTACCATGAATATAGTATCTATTATGGTCATACAAGCTATTTTGAAGATCTTTAAGTGTGAATGAGTTATTACAACGAAAAGTGGAGCCTTGTTAGGAAGAAATGAAGAGATGGTCTCTTTATTCAGT
>JAHLGP010000084.1:7783152-7997349 GCA_020141445.1 Bruguiera sexangula | reverse complement strand
TTTTCTTTAGTTATTGATTTTAAAATTAAATGCATTAAATAAATAAAAAAAACTTTAATCTTCTTCTTTTTTTTTTCTCTCTTTTTATTTTTTAGGGTAATAAATATCTAAATATCCATATATATCAATATTTTAATTTTTTTTTGTCTTTTTGGCAATTGGCAGCAACTAGGCTATTTGTAATCTTGTAATGAGCCGTTGGGTACTTTTGTTTTGTGAAATGTGAGTTATGTACTTAAATTTAATCGTTCGGTGATTGCTACATATTGTATTTTGTAGCTAGCAGTTGGACACTAGTATTTTGTAGAATGGGTTATTGTATCTTGTAATAGCAGTCGGGTACATGTGCGCTTCATACTACAGAGGACCTGAATTATGCTCCAACAATTTTGCCTGACCGCTCATATTCTTATCCACGAAATTTAGCGAGCTCTTGCCTGATTGTCAATTTTTCATCATCGAATCATATCAAATTTTGTCTTTGAAAAAATTTTAAATCGATGCAGGAACTCCGGATTTCTCTTTTTGATTACAAAGATGAAAGAACAGGAAAAGAGAGTAAAGACACTAAAACTTAAATGTAAAACTGAGAGATTTCAACAAAAATATCCCAACTTCTCTAACATGTTATGCCAATTTTTATAGTCTGAGTAAACGTAATCGGTATGGACTGGACTTTAAAAGAAAACACAAAATGATTATTGCATTATTTGTCATTAACACACACAGACACAACAAAATAACACACCACATGACAGACGCTTAAGCACAAAACACCCTATTAACCATTGACGTACTCAGATCAACAAGTAAAGAGACCATTGCGCCTAACTCTGGCTGGCAAATTTTACATAAATAAAATCAGTTAAACATGTGGTCATTTTGAGCCAATTGCAAAAGACAACTTTGGTCTGGATTTGTTCTTACCCAACAATTTCATCTGAAATTCAATGGATTCTTAGTCCCATTGAAGTATAGATGCAATTGTTGTCATAAATATAGTTCTTGTTGTGGTCATACAAGTTATTGTCATGATCTTTAAGTGTGAATGAGTTATTACAACGAAAAGTGGAGACTTATTAGGAAGGAATGAAGAGAGAGTCTAATTATTTAGTAATAAAATAACAAATATTTATAAGAAATACTGGATATTATCAAATACGCCTTATTTAATGAAATTATATAGATTCCTAGTTCCAAGAGAGTATAGATTTTGTTGTTGCCATGAATATAGTGCCTGTTGTGGTCATGCAAGGTACTTTCAAGATCTTTAAGTATGAATGAGTTATTACAATAAAAAGTGAAGTCTTCTTAGGAGGAAATGAAGATACTACCTCATTGTTCAGTAATAAAGTAGCAAATACATGTAGGAAATGCAAGTCATCATCAAACACTCCTTATTTAATGACATTCAATAGATTCCTAATTTCAAGGGAGTATATATGTCATTGTTGCTATAAATATAGTGCTTATTGTGGTAATACAAGTTATTTTCAAGATTTGTAAGTGTAAATAAGTTATTACAGTGAAAAGTGGGGACTTGTTAGGAGGAAATGGAGAGACAAATTCATTATTTAGTAATAAAGTAGCAAATACTTGTAGGAAATGTTAGTCATCACCAAAGACACCATGTTTAACGAAATTCAACGGATTCCTAATTCCAAGGGAGTATAAATGGACTTGTTGCCATGAATATAGTGTTTAATGTGGTCATACAAGCAATTTTCAAGATGATTAAGTGTGAATGAGTTATTATAATGAAAAATCAAGCCTTGTTAGGACGAAATGAACAAATGGTCTCATTATTTAGTAATAAAGGAGCAAATACTTGTAGGAAATGCTAATCATCATCAAAGACTCCTTATTTAATGAAATTCAATAGATTTCTAGTTGCAAGAGAGAATAAATGTGTTGTTGCGATGAATACAACGCCTGATAACCCTAACTTTTTCCTTGTCAACCTCAATACCTTTAGCACTTATAACATAGCCAAGAAATGTGATCTAATTAGTACAAAAGGAACATTTCTTCAAGTTAACATACAATTTCTCAGAACGTAAATCATATCAAATAGAATGTAAATGATTAAGATGCTCTTCTAAGTTTTTACTATAGACCAAAATATCATCAAAATACATAACCACAAATTCACCAATGAAAAGACAAAAAACATGATTCATTAGTCGCATAAATGTGCTTGGTGCATTAGTGAGACCAAATGGCATAACAAGGCATTCATACAAACCATACTTAGTTTTGAAAGTTGTTTTCCACTCATCTTCCTCTTTCATCCTAATCTGGTGATATCCACCTTTCAAATCAATCTTAGAAAAGACATACAAACCATGCAATTCATCTAACATGTCATCTAACCTAGGTATGGGGTAATGATACTTTATAGTGATTTTGTTGATCGCTCGACAGTCAACACGCATCCTCCAAGTCCCATCTTTCTTGGGTACAAATAGGATAGGAATAGCACAAGAACTCATGCTTTTCCTCACATATCCTTTCGAAATAAGCTCCTTAACTTGCCTTTGAAGCTTTTTTGTCTCCTTAGGATTACTCTTATATGCTGGTCAGTTTGGGATGGATACACCAGGGATTAAATCAATTTAATGCTCAATTCCTCTCTTAGGTGGCAATCCACTTAGGACATCACCATGGAATACATCTTCAAATTCTTGCAATAGAGCAACAACAACACTATGCAAAGAAGGGTCAAACTTGTTAATGTTAAAATAAGCTTCTTTATACAAAAGTATGATCATAGGCTGTTTGGCATAAAATGCTCTTTTGACATCACATTCTTTTGCATAGAAACTATTTATTTTCTTCTCTCTCTTTTGTGTCCTTATGTTTTGTCCTCTCTTTTCTCTTTTTCAATCTCTCTTTTCTGTTCACTCTCATTTTTAATCCTTAATTGATACTCATAAGCTTGTTGAGTTGATAATGGTACAAAAGCAATAGGTTTTTCATTCATTACAAAGAAATATCAATTCTTGAAGCCATCATGTATAACTTACCTGTCAAACTGTCATGGCCTTCCTAATAGAATATGGCCTGTATGTATAGGTACAACATCACATAAAACTTCATCATGGTACCTTAAGATAGAAAATCACAAGAGCACTTGCTTATTTACCTCGACTTCACCACTCTCATTCAACCATTAAAATTTATATGGCCTAAGATGCTTCATAGAAGGTAAATTCAGCTTGTCAACCATAATTGTGCTAGCAACATTAGTGCAACTCCCACCATCAATAATCGTACAACATACCTTATCTTTGATGAGACACCTCATTTGAAAGATGTTATCTTGTTACACCTCATTTTCTTCCTTCACTTGTACATTCAATGCTTACCTTGTGACGAGAGCTACTCCATTAACCAAATACTCCTCTCCATCACTTTCACCCTTTGATGATGGCACAGAATCATCATTTGATTCACTTGTAGTTTCAACATCATCGTTACCTCTTAAGATCATTACACATTTATTTAGACATTGAGATGTAATGTGACCCTTACCCAAACACTTAAAACATTTAACATCTCTATTTTTACTTGGTTGGGGTTCAAAATTACCTACCTCCTTATTAGAAACCACATTATTGCATTTGAATAGCTTGGCTATGGACTTGTAATTAGCCTTCTCATCCCTTTTGCTCTAATTCTACTTAAAAAATGAGGTGAAACCCTAATTCTGTCCAAACCATGTGGAACCCTTTTGTTTAAGTTGTCTTTCAACTTTCATTGACATGTGCACCATATTTTCTAACTCCATGTAGTGTTGCAATTCAACCACATTAGCTATGTCTCTATTTAGCCCTTGCAAAAATTGAGTTATGGTTTCCTTTCTATCTTCTTCTACATTTTCTCTAATCATGGAAATCTCTATCTCTTTGTGGTAGTCTGTCACACTTTTGGTGCCCTAAGTAAGCCCTTGCAGCCTTTAGTACAACTCCCTATAATAGTGATTAGGGACAAACCTCCTCCTTATGATAGCCTTCATCTCCTCCCATGTATCAATAGGCTGCTCATGATTCCTTCTCCTAGTTAAAACAAGTTGTCCTATTAAATAATAACATAATCAGTAAATTCAACAACAACAAGTTTTACCTTTTTCTCCTCAAAATAATTGTAGTAGTCAAAAATGAATTTGACCTTCTTCTCCCATTCTAGGTATGCATCAAGATCATTCTTACCTTAGAATAAAGGAATTGTAATTTTAATACTGCCCAAATCATGATCATAGGTGCATTGCCTCCCAAAATCTCTTCGATCCCTTCTATTATTGGTAGTTCTAACCATAATTGTTCGATCATCAAATTCATCATCTTCTGCATCATCTTCATGGTCATAGGCACATCTCAATTGCCTTCTTACTTTCGAAACCTCATATTCCCCATGCCTCTTTTGCAACTCTACTATTGTATTAGCTTGCTCCTTCATCCTTTCCCTCGTATCATCAAATTTGGTATTCATGTGCTCAAACTCCCTCTTGAGTTGCACTTTTGTCTATGGAAGTCATAGTATTACTTCACCACAAAATGATTAGGATACCTCACAAAACACTCTCTTACATGTTTCACTTAAAAGAAGAGGTGTCACTCTCCCTTGTGTTTACACTTTTTATGGCTTTTCTTAATATGAACTTGCACTCATGCCTTTTACCACTCAAATTTCCCCTTTTGGCTCTTTAAAGAACTAAACAAACTAAATCAAGAGGATTGATTTTAAACAAAATAAGACTAATGGTGTAGAATTCAACAAATTGGAGAGCAAGGAGTTAGAAAAACACAAATGAATATCAAGTCAAACAAATTTAATGAACTAAACTCACAAAAATTAAGATAAGGGGTTAAAGTTAGAGGACAAACTTGGATAACAAAACAAGAAAATAAAGAGCAAAATTGGAGTTAAGTAAGAAAACTATGTTATTACTATGGTCAATATAACCAACCTTTTAACTTTTATCAATAACTTTATTTTGATGTCTTCTTTCTTTTGTATCTCTTCTTTTCTTTTTCTTTTTTTCGTTTTTTTCCATTGCTATTTCTTTTTTTTTTCTCTTTCTCAACAAAAAACAATAATAGAATACTTAGACATAATAATTGGAATAGAAATTAAAACATTTTAATAGTTATGATCTCAAACAAATAAGCAAAGGAAGAAGGATTACAAGCAAATATATTAGTGCATTTGAATGGTAATGCGCTTAATAGACAAACTAAATAGAAATAAATAAATCACAAGGTAGAAAATTGAAGAATGAGTTGATTCAACCTAATTTAGAGTTGGCATTTGATACCAATTAATGCAAAAAACCCTAAAAAGTTGTGGCTTAAGGACCCAATGCACTCAAGGAATCAAAGAATAACCAGGAAAGCTAAATTAGACTTTAATAACACAAACCTTAGACCCAACATTCAAAGGAACATGAACCTATTTAGGAAGGATATGGATGCCACATTTTAAAAAAGAAAGGAATTAGGAGTGATAAGTTAGGTTAAACACCATAAGAGAAGTACCTCTTGATAAGTTCTTTAGTTCTCAAAAGAACCGAGGGAGAAAACCCTTGCTTTCTATTTCACTCAAAATTGTCTAATGTTCCAGATCTTACATGGAGGTGCCTATTTATAGACTAAGACAACAATCCTAAAGACGCACAAATTCCTACTTAGGACAAATCCTTATTTAAGAGGAATTCCTATCTAGGGACAAATTCTAGTATAGACGATAAACTCCTATTGATGAGTGAATGCTATTACTTCACCCTCACCTATTAGGTACTCTAATCATACTAATAAGTCCTGGACTCTCTTTCTAACTTGAATTTGCACCATTTGAAACTTGGTTGGTCTAAATATCCTCAATCAGCCTATTTAGTGCTTCTTTCATCTTTTTGGCTTTAGCTTGTGTTATTGGGCCTTCTGGAATGTGCAATGGATGTTTTGCATCCTTTGAAGCCTTCCGTCTATCATCCCTAAGGTTCTCATCATGAACACAAGAACATTTCTTGATATCTTGAATACGTGTTAATAACATATGTAAACTAGCCACAAGGTCATGACTTATGTGACCACTATCGTGTGATCACGTAACAATACATTCAAAACATGTGAGAACATCTACCATGTAGCTAATCTTGCATACTAGCATCTTTCAACTACTACAAGGAACAAAAGTTGCCAATTGCTTATGGCTTTCTCAAAGCTAAGTAAGAGTAATTAATTACTTGTGTCTAGTTGGACCCCTTATAGGCTTCCATAAAGCCATTTATGCCAAGGGTAATTTTAATTACCCATGGCCAAGTGAAGCATCCTTATGCCTTAAAAGCCATATGCCTTTCAGCTGCCAATCATTTTTTGATAATTTCTTTTTGTTGTTTTTCTTTGACCAAAATTAAATTGGAGAAAACATATCAATTTATAGTAACAACAAATCAACATATAAATCAATCAAATTGATAATCAATAATAAACAAACATGCAATCAAATTATATTTAACAAGTCAACCTAGACTTTGATACCATTGCTAGAAATCATAAAAGTATTTATCAAATAAATATGCAGTGGAAAAGATGATTTAATTTTTTTTATTCCTAAGAGCAAATTGATTGCTTGTCAAATATAATTATAATCTAACTTAAAATTTAGAATAATTATTGAAGTAATCTTCAATTCTTCTCTTTCAAGTGAATTAATGGGTTATCACAAACCACCATCTTCCAAGCATCTGGGCTCTAATAGTAATCTACACAAACAAGGAGGAAATAACTGTTATAACTTAAAACCCATTTAGGAAGAGAGGGAGGAGGAGACTAGCAACCCTAATGTGTTAGGTATATAGCATGTAACTATCTTATGGGATATTTATAGGGATTTTGGTTCTAAAATCTCATCTGGGTGACTTATGCCAATTTTCGATAAATTGCACTTTAGTCTCTATATTTTCAAATATCATATATTTCACCTCATAAGTTTCTCAAACTTTTCAATGAAGTCTAACTTGATTTTTATTTTATATTTCCTTAATTGTTCTGAAGTGTGTGACCTTTTAGGATCTTAAATGTTAAGATTATCAAAATGGTTTGAATAATCCCTTGAGTGCATAATCTATCAATGCAATTCAATACTTTCATCATACTAACATTCTAATTAAATATAGATATGAAATTAGTGTCTACTCTATATTGTCTAATTATATTAGTTCGTAAACATTCATATGGTTATTAATTCCATGAATGTGATCAAAACTACTTATGAATTATCATTTCACCTAATGCAAGGATTTCTTAAATCAATACTCATTGAGAACAAATAGAACATTCTCCTATGATTACTTTAGGATGATGAATTCTTTATTGATCACTTACTTATCTCCATATAGTTCATGATATGCCCAATTTCATCTCCATAAGTGATCTTTAATTAGGACAACCTAGAGGTATGATCAAAGCATACCAATATCTACATAAGATACCTTGGTGATCTCATGTCTAATGATCACTTATATGATCATCACATGATAAATTTTTTATACACACAAGTAATGTTCCATTTGGGAATTCTTATAATGGGTCAATTTAGTAAACTATTTTTTTTTTCAATTAACAAGCACCCACATATTTATTTAAGTATCTCTATACTTTAGTTTAGAGACATGATAGAAAGGTTTATTAAGGCATAAATAACTTTTATTGAATGGTCCAAAAATTCCAATATTGTAATTTAAGTTCTTTAACGATGAGGTTTATATAATTAGAGGTATCATCTACATAAACGGTCCAAAAATTCCACCAATGCCTATTCCTTTTGGACAGTCTCATTAAGGAATCTAACCTTAGTTTGGAATAACTTCATTTTCTTTGCAACTACCTTTTCTATAACCTTTAAGAAAAAGTTTAAATGTTTAAAATGTTGCTCAATAGTATTGGAAAATACCAAGACATCATTGATATAAATAATCATGAATGTTGAATCAGTATTAAATATATATTATGAAGAAAAATTCATTGGAGTTCATTTGCATAAATGGTCCAAAAATTCCACCAAAGTCGATGCCTTCTCGACGATCTCATTAAGGAATCTAAACTTAGTGTCGAAAAGAGTCCATCAACCCTAAAAGCTAATTTCATGAAATTAACATTTGAATTTATACCAAACATTATATTCATTATGACAAACACATGAATACACCTTTGGTAGGCTAGATCTATTGAAGTCCATTGCACATTGAAGTCATGGATCTTGATTAACTTTTCTTACATGGATAGTATGGTTATTACTTGAAAGATGAGACAATGGCTTCATTTTTTCACTAGTAAGACTTCTCCATACTATGCAAGGAGTCAATCACATAAAAAGATCAAGCAATTGGCTTTTATGTATGTGCCAACCATTATATTTATTGTGACAACCACGTCAGTACATCTTTGATAGTCTAAATCCATTGAAATTCATCAAACATATGAGTCATTGATCTTGATTAGTTATTATCATATTGTTTGAATGGTTAATTGTCTAGAAGATGAGACCATCACTTCATTTTGTTGCTAATAAGACTTCTGCTTTCATTGAAAAGCATTAGTCACATAAAATGAATGTGAAATACACCTTTTGTAGTTTGATTGTATTGAAGTCCATCAAGCATAGGAGTTATTAATCTTCTTTACCTTCTCTTATAGTTATTGAATGATTTGTTTTCTTGAAAGATGAAACTGTCACTTCATTTCCTACCAATAAGGATTTGCCTTTCATTGGATAAGGTCATTCATATAATATGGTCATGAAATTAAGTATTGTGCCCACACCTTACATTATATTCTTTATGAGAATCATGACCTTACACCTTTGGCTCTATGAATGCATTTAGTTCCATCATATAGAGGAGTCATTGATCTATTAAAGTCTACAATTTTAATGGATTAAATGGCTCAATTCTTGAATAATGAGTCTATCACTTAATTTATTGGAAACAAGTCTTCTCCATTTGTTGCAAGGACTTATTTGCATAAAATGACCATGAAATTAACTTTTTTTTTTACATTAAACATTACATTCATTGCAATAATAGTGCCAATAAACCTTTAGTAGTCTAAATCTATTAAAGTTCAAACATAGAATCAAAGATCTTAAATAACTTTTCTTACTTAGTTTGCATGGTTTAATGCCTAAAATATGAGACTATCACTTCAATCCTTGCTAATAAGCTTTTTTCTACAAGGACTCATTCACATAAAATGATCATGAAATTAACTTTTATTTCTTCACCAAATGTTATGCTCATTGTGACAAGCATGCCCTTACGCCTTTAGTACACTTAATCCTTTGAATTCCATCTAACAAAGGAGTCATTGATCTTAATTAATATTTCATATAAGAATTGAATTGTTGAATTCATGAAGGACTTCATTTCTTAATAATAAGGTATGGTAATTAAGGACTTCAAAAGGAGAGGACCAAAGGAAATCAAATTTGCTTCTCTAAATTTAAATTTTTCACTTGTTCTTGTTCTTAGCTGCCTATTATAACATTTTCTGGCATTCCAACTCTACTCATCACTCCTAAATCTCTTCTACATGGTGTACGGTTTCAATCTCCTTCTCCATACCATTGCTTTATGTTCCTTTGAACATTGGGTATAGGTTTATACTTTAAATTCCAATTCTTTTGAACCAAAGGAAATCAAAAGAAAAGTAGAAAATTAATAGGCCAAAAAAAAAAAAGAAAGTAGTGGTCCATTACAAATGTGGAAAAAGAAAGTAAAATGAAACAAATGATTCAAGAATTATCTATGGATGCATTAATAAGGATCCCATTACTTCTTTTGTTGCTAATAATGCTTTTGCTTTCATTCTTTAGTACTTTAAATCCATTGAATTTGGTCAAACAAAGTAGTCATTGATCTTTATTAGCTTTTCTTATAGGTATTGAATGGGTTAATTCTTAAACGATGAGACTATGATGAGATTTATGGAAGTGTCAATGCATGGAGGACTTTTAAGGATCCATTGAGCATTAAAGAAGGGCCAATGACATGTTTTAGAGTTAAAAGGATGAAAGACCTATCTTAGGATATTATCTTGGGAAATCCTTTCTTACACATATCATACCCTATTAAGGAAATTAGCAATAAAGGGATTTTCTCATAAAAAGATGAAAAGCTTATTAGTTTTAAATTTATATCTACCCCTCAATATTGGGAGATAGATGTGTTACAATCAATTCTTAAAAGAAAATTTTAATTAATTAAATCACTTTCAAACTTTTGAATACATAATACAATAACAAGAATTTCTTTTTTAATGGTAGAGTAATTAACTATAGCTCCTTACCAAATGTCAGAAGTAAATCAAACTAATTGTTCTTTTAGGTTAATCCTTTATTTAAGGATTCCTCCATACCCTTCATCTAATGTGTTAGTCTCTATTATTTTGAATGCATCAGGATAAGAAAAAGCTAAACAAGACAGTTCTTTTTATTTCAATTTTATTTTCTTAACTACTCTTGTATGTCCATCCTTGATGCAATGTTCAAAGGAATTGGAATTTAAAGTATAAACCTATACCCAATATTCAAAGGAACTTAAAGCAATGATATAGAGAAGGAGATTGAAACCATACACCATATAGAAGAGATTTGGGAGTGATGAGTAGAGTTGGAATGCAAAAAAAGGTTATAATAGGCAGCTAAGAACAAGAACAAGTGAAAATTTTAAATTTGGAGAAGCAAATTTGATTTCCTTTGGTTCTCTTCTTTTGAAGTCCTTAATTACCATGCCTTATTATTAAGAAATGAAGTCCTTTATTAATTAAACCATTCAATTCTTATATGAAATGCTAATTAAAATCAATGACACCTTTATTTGATGGAATTCAAAAGATTAAGAGTACTAAAGGCATAAGGACATGCTTGTCACAATAAGCATAACATTTGGTGTAGACCTAAAATATAATTTCATGATCATATTGTGTGAATGACTCTATCAAATGAAAGGTCAAGCCTTGTTATTAAGATAAAGTGATAGTCTCTTTTTTCATTGAATGAACCATTCAATACATGTAAGAAAAGCTAATCAAGATTAATGACTTCTATGCTTGATGGACTTTAATCGAATCAAACTACAAAAGGTGTATTAATGCACTTGTTATGATGAATATAATGTTTGATGTATACACAAAAACCATCCACGTTTATAACAAACAACTGTTATCATTTTCTTTTCTTTTTTTTTTCTTTTTTCTGTAGAGCAAGTTTTCTCTTCTCCTTTAAATTTTCCCTTTTATAAAAGGGCTTCTTTTGATGAATTGGCTTATAACCCTTCTTTGCTTTCTTTGAAGGCCTTATAGGTGGATAACCCATTTGCTCACAGAAGTCACCTAAGGTCTTTCTACCTTGGGCTTTATCTTTGGAGTTAATCCTTTAACAAAGGATTAACTCAAAAGAACAATTAGTTTGATTCACTTCCGGTATTTGGAAGGGAGCAAGAGTTAATTACTTTACCATTAAAAAAGAATTTCTTGCTATTGTATTATGCATTCAAAAGTTTGAAAGTCATTTAATTAATCAATAATTTCTTTTAATAATTGATTGTAAGGCCATTAAAGATGTCCTTACTAAAGATGTGAAGAATCTCACCTTTAAGCAAATTTTCGCAAGATGGCGAGGAATACTCTTTGCATTTTATTTTGAGATTGAGTTTATTAAGGGAAATTCTAATGTCTTACCAAATTTCTTAACTCGTGAGTTTTTACAAGGAATCAATCAATGAGTAAATGACCATTGGTGCGAGGGCCTCAGTCTCTAGCAAAGTCGATTAATTTATTGACTAAAGGAACAAACACAAGAAAGGAAGTTGAAAAACTTCGAGATGACACTTATGAGCATGATTTAGATAAAAATTGCATCTTCCATCACAACTATTATTAGATTCTTCCTCAGAGGTGGATTCTTCTTCTAGAAAATCTACCTCTAGATTTGATTCTTCAGATTCACCTTCTAATAAGAAGATGTGCATTAATGACCTCTTAAGGCCTTAACGATAGATAATTCTTGAATTTTTTATTTCATTTTACACTTGTTAGAATAATGACCTACTTTTCTGTATTTATAATAGACAATTGTTGTCCTTTTCTTTTTCTTTTTTTATGAAGTAGGCTTTCTCTTCTTCGTTAAATTTTCCCTTTTATAAAAGGGCTTCTTTTGATGAATAGGCTTATAGCCCTTCTTCGCTTTCTTTGGAGGCCTTATGGATGGATAAACCATTAGCTCTTAAAGGTCACCCATAGTCCTTATCAAATGCCACAATTTATGATGAAGGGATCTGTATTAAAATTCCATTTATGTTGGTTAAAAACTTATCTTAAGATGTGATTTTGGGAAATCCTTTTCTTCATATGCTTTATCTTATTAAAGAGATAAATGAAAAAGAAATTTTTGTAGAGATTAATGGAAAGCTTTTTAACTTTAAATTTATATCTACTCCTTAATTTAGGGAAATATATTTGTTTCAAAAATCAGTTAGAAGAAAAGAAAGTTTTATTCAATCTCTTAAAAATGAAGAAAAAGGTAAATACCTAAAAGGAAAAAAACAACTCTCACGTTATTCAGATAAGATATATGAAATATGGATAAAATTTGAAACTTTAGTTTGTGTAGATATTCCTACTGCTTTTTGGGATAGAAAAAGGCACAAGGTAGGACTACCTTATGAGGTCACTTTAAATGAAAGTCAAATTGCCACTAAGGCTTGACCCATAGTAATGGGACTGAGACAATTAGAAACTCGTAAAAGGGAGATTCATGATCTCCTACAAAAGGAGCTTATTAGAAAAAGTAGCAGCCCATAGAGTTGTTTGACATTTTATGTTGAAAATGCTATTGAAGTGGAACAAGGTGTTTCAAGATTGGTTATTAATTATAACCCTTTAAAAATGGCATTAAGATGGATTAGGTATCTAATACCTAATAAAAGAGAATTATTAAACAGGCTTTATGAAGTTCAAATATTTTCAAAATTTGACATGAAATTAAGATACTAGAAAATCCATATTCGTGAAGAAGATAGGTATAAGACAACATTTATAGTTCCATTTGGACATTTTGAATGGAATGTGATGACTCTTGGGTTAAAAAATGCACCTTTAAGTGTTATACTCACATTATACTCCTTGAGACGGTCTAACTGATAAGCATTGTCATTAATCTATGCCATCAATTGAAATGGATCATTTTCTCTATGTTGTAACTTTGAATATCTTTGAGCTAGGAACCTTTCCTTATGCATATGCACCCTAACCCAATTGTCAAGTTCAAACACCACCTTTTTAGCCCTTTGTTGGCATGGCATCCATATTACTCAACTCATTTTGTGATTTGTTGTTACACCTTCTCATACAACTTCTTCACCATTTTGATTTTGCATTCACCATCTAAGTTAGTATACTTATTAATGGGTAAAGAAGTCAAATCAAAAGGAGTCAAAAGATTAAAATCATACATAATTTCCAATTAAGAGTAACTAGTAGTAGAGTAAATACTTATATTGTATGCAAAAAATAAATGTGGCAAACAATCTTCCCACTTTTTCAAATTAAGTCAAATAATAGCATGTAACAAAGTTGAAAGAGTTCAATTAACTACCTTGGTTTGCCCATTTGGTTGTGGATGGTAAGTAGTTGAGAACAACAATTTAGCACCTAACTTACCCTACAAAGTCTTAAAAGAAGCTTAAGAACTTTGTATCTTGATTTGAAATAATAATCTAAGGCATGTCATGCAAGCATACTACCTCTCTAAAAATTAGTTCAACTATGTTGTTTGCATCGTCAATTTTATAGCATGGGATAAAGAGTGTCATCTTTGAAACCTATCAACAACAACAATTATAGAATCCCTACCCCTTTTTGACCATGACAAACCTAGCACAAACTTCAAAGATAAATAAATTTAGGGTTGGCTAAGTTTGGAAAAGAGGTATATAAGTCATGCAGTCAAACTCTAGATTTAGCATGTTTACATGTTATGTACTTCTTACACACCCTCTCATCATCTTGTCTCATGTGTAACAAAAAAAAATGCTCAACTAACACATCTAGAGTTTTTATAACTCTAAAATGGCCCAATAAACTACCACCATGTGTTTTTCTTATAACCAACTAGCTTAAAGTACTCATAGGCACACATAAATGATTTTCTTTGAATAAGAAACCCTTGTGCCTATAAACTTTCCCAAAGGCTAACTTTTTACATGGCCCATACATATTAGTAAAGTCAAGATCTTTCAC
Source organism: Bruguiera sexangula (assembly GCA_020141445.1). Taxonomy (NCBI): domain Eukaryota; kingdom Viridiplantae; phylum Streptophyta; class Magnoliopsida; order Malpighiales; family Rhizophoraceae; genus Bruguiera; species Bruguiera sexangula. Next base: position 7,983,052 of record JAHLGP010000084.1, on the reverse strand, counting down.
ATATAAATATTCAATATATTCAAATCTTAACTATTTCACACTTAAGTATATAAATAAGGTCATACTTGTAAGATAATTCATCAGTTACCAAATTCTCTTTACCTATTTATATTTGATGATGTGGCATGTCTCTTATTCAACTTCCCTTGTCCCTTCAAGTTCTTTAAGCATTCATTGTTAGTATGGATGACAAACTCATTTAACCAAAGGTAGTGCTGCCATGCCTCCAAAGTTTGTACCAATGCATACATCTCCTTATCATAAGTTTGATAATTAAGGGCTGTTCTACTTGGCTTTTCATTGAAGTAGGCAATGGGGTACCTTTCTTATATCAAAATAACTTCAATGCTAATACCTGAAGAATTACACTAAATCTAAAAAATTTTAGCAGTCTAGTAAAGTAAGAAAGGGTGCTAAACTTAATTTTTTCTTGATTAAATTAAAAGTCTTGTCTTGATCACTACTCCATTAAAAACTCATATTCCTTTTAACAACCTTAATTAGTAGTGCAGCAATGGTGCTAAAGTTTCTAACAAAGTGTATAGAAACTAACTACATTAAGAAATTTACATACATCATTAACTGACTTAGGTGTAGGCCAATCATAAATTGCCCTAACATTTTCCTTGTCAACCCCAATACCCCTAACACTAACATAGTAAAAAAAATATGGATCTGATCAATGCAAAAGGAACATTTCTTAAGGTTAGCATATGATGTGAACCTTAAAAGACATGACTTGCCTAATAAGCACAAGGAATCAAACATGAACCTAAGAAAGCTAAATAAAATTTCAATCACACATGACCTAGACCCAATGTTTAAAGGAACATGAACCTAAGGTATAAAGAAGGATATGGACTCCATACTTTACGAAAAAAGCAAAAAAAAAAAAAACCAAATTTGAGAGTGATAAGTCGGGTTAAATGTCATAAGAAAAGTTAGTTTTGATAAGTTCTTTAGTTTTTCAAAGAATCAAAGGAGGAAATTCTCACTTTATTTCATCTTTTCAAAAAATCCAAGAGATGTTCTTATCAAAATAAAATGACTTTTAATAAAGCACCCACAAAACTATATTGCCTAAGACCTATGCCTATTGACCTCTTATTAGAGAAACAATCTGAGTACAACTATGTACAATATGACGGTAGTAGCATAATAGAATGGAATCTGGATGGTATGTCTGAAAATCAGATTCTTATTCTACTACATTACATGATGATGTTTGCTATTGCTGCAAAAGTTAAGGATAATATTGACCCTAATATAGCAAGGTTTATTGTTAATGGTTTCAGAGATGAACTTAAAGGTTGGTGGGATTTTCATAGAAGGATATGGACTCCATATTCCAAAAAAAAAAAAAAAAACCAGATTTAAGAGTGATAAGTTGGGTTAAATGTCATAAGAAGAGTTAGTTTTGATAAGTTCTTTAGTTTTTCAAAGAATTAAAGCAAGAAATTCTCACTTTTATTTCATCTCGTGATTTGCCTTATTAACAATGAAATCAAACCTATTTATACGCCAAATTAACAATCTTAGAGATAATGACAAACTTCATAAATCGGTTGACAAAAAATCTATTCCTACTTTTTTAAGGATTGTTAACACACAAGTCCATTCATCATACTTATACAATTAATAAAGCCTCAACCCATATTGAGGTATTCTTTGCCACCCTTCAAACTTGATTTAGTTCTTTGGCCCAAAGTTCTTTAATTAGCCTACTAAGTGCCTTTTTCACCCTTTTAGCTTTTGAATGTGTCATTGGCCCTTCATGAATACTTAGTGGATCCTTAGAAGGCCTCCATGCATCAATTCCTCTATGGTTTATCATTCCCCCCTCCGTGAAAAGATTCTCTCTCAAATTATCACCTACATCAAAAGGAGAAAGATCAAAAACATTAGATGTTGCACTCATATTATGTTCACTAAGAAGGTCTAACTTATAGGCATTGTTATCAATTCATACCTCCACTTGAAATGGACCACTTCCTCTAGGTTACAACTTTAAATGCTTTTGAGCTAGAAACCTTTACTTGTTTATATGCAACCAAACCCAATTACTAAGTTCAAACACCAACTTCTTTCACCCTTTGTTGGTATATGATGTATATTGTGTAGTTCATTCTACAACTTATTGCTGCACCTTCTCATGCAACTTCTTCACCATTTAAATCCTACAATCACCATCTAAGTTAGCATACTCACCAACACTAAAGGCACCAAATCGAAAAGAGTCAAAAGATTAAACCCATACATAACTTCAAATGGAGAGTAATTAGTAGCAAAATGAACATGCCTATTATATGCAAACTCTACATTAGACAAACAATTCATTTGAATAATAGTAGATCATAAGTAAAAGGAGTTTGATTAACTACCTTGGTTTGTCTATCCATTTATAGATGACAAGTATTTGGGATAAATAGTTTAGTACCTAACTTACCCCATAAGGTCTTCCAAAAGTAACTCAAGAACTTTGTATCATAGTATGAAATAATTTTTTGAGGCATACCTTGCTAGCGTACTACTTATCTAAAGAACAATTCAACCATGTTGTTTGTATTATTAGTTTTATGACATGAGATGAAGTGTGTCATTTTTGAAAACCTATCAACAATAATAAGTATAGAATCTTTACCCTTTTTTGACGGCAACATCCTTAGCACAAAATTCATAGATAAATCAACTTAGGTAAAGGAGTGTGAAAACTATAAGGTAAAGAGATGTAGCATGTTTGCATGTTAAGCACTGCTCACACACTCTCTCAACATCTTGTTTCATATGTGGCCAAAAGAAATGCTCAGTTAAGACATATGGGATTTTCCTAACTTTGAAATAACCAATTACACCACCCCTATATACTTCTGTCACAACCAACTCCCTTAAGGAACTCATTGACACATATAAATGATTTTCCCTAAATAAGAAACCCTTATGCCCATAAAATTTCCTAGAGGCCAACTTTTCACATAATCTATACATATTAGCAAAATCAAGATCTTTTACATATACATCTTCAATATATTCAAATCCTAACAATTTTGCATTAAAGTATAGAGATAAGGGCATACTTGTAAGGTGATGCATCAGCTACCATATTTTCCATACTATGTTCATATTTGGTAATGAAGAAAAAGGTCTCAATGAATTCAACCTACTTGGCATGTCTCTTGTCCAACCTTCCTTGTCCCTTTAAGTACTTTAAGGATTTTTGCTTAGTATGAATAACAAACTCCTTCTACCAAAGGTAATGCTAACATGTCTTCAAAACCTGTACCAATGCATACATCTACTTATCATAATGGGATAATTAAGTGCTGCTTCATATACCTTTTCACTAAAGTAGGCAATTGTTTCCCTTTTAGTGTTTTTGTTGACCACTTGACAATCAATGCCCATCTTTTAAGTCCTATCCTTCTTAAGCACAAGTAGTAGTGGAATTTTACACAAATTCATGTTGTCCCTCACATATCCCTTTGCCATAAGCTCCTTAAGTTACCTTTGAAACTTCTTTGTCTCCTCAGGATCGCTTACATAGGCCAGTTAGTTTGTAATTGTTGCACCAAGGATAAATTCAAAAGATATTTTATTACTTTTAAAGGTGGCAAACCACTTAGTTCTTTAGGAAAAAAATCACTATATTATTGCAAAAGAGAAACAAACAACAGTAGGTAAAGAGGGCTTAAGCTTGCCTCTTAAAATCTATCCAACCATTTCTATTATTGGCAATTTTAATTAAAGTAGTTGGATCATCAAATTCATCATCTTTTACATCATTTATATGACCATGGTCTTGTCTCTCTTGCCTTCTTGCATTAGGAACCTTACAACCCCTATGCCTCCATTCCAACTCTGCCATTATTGTAGCTTGTGCCTCCATCCTATACCTTACATCAACAAATTTGGTGTTATGTGCTTAAATTATTCTTGCATAGTTTTGATCTTGAACAACACATCACTACCTCCCTTATCAACTATAACTGAAGAATTTAGAGAAAAGAATTGTGATTACTCTTGATGTTTTTGTACTATGATTACAAAGCTATTTATAGGGCTTCTATGAATACTAATTAAGAAAAAAAAAACAGATTTGTAAAATATAGTTATAATCCCACAAATCAAGGGATACTGATAAATCATAATCCCACAAATTAAGGGATACTGATAAATCATTTCCTAACTAATCATTTATAGTTATTTCCTAATAATTAGGACCAAAAAATCAGGATTAAATATTCCCAATAATCAGATCCTAAAAATCAAGATAATTCAACACTCCCCCTCAAGCTGAGGAATAGATGTCTTCCATTCCCAGCCTGGAGATTATTTCATGAAAGATCCCGCCATTAAGTCCTTTGGTTAGCACATCAGCTAGTTGATCTCCGGAAGGTATGTAGAACATGCAAATCAACCCCTCTTCTATCTTTTCTTTGATGAAATGCCTGTCAATTTCAATATGTTTTATCCTATCATGCTGTACGAGATTATGAGCAATATTAATTGCTGATTTATTGTCACAATACAGCTTCATAGGACCCTCCCACTTGATTTTCAAGTCTTCTAGGATGATTTTAAGCCATAATAGCTCACATATTCCTTGGGCCATTGCTCGAAATTCTGATTCAGCACTTGATCTGGAAACTACATTCTGTTTTTTACTCTGCCAAGTCACTAAATTTCCACCAAGAAAAGTGCAATAACCAGATGTTGACCTTCTATCCACCATGGATCCTACATAGTCAGCATCAATATAAGCTTGCAGCACTAGTTTTTGATTTCTTCTTAATAGGACTCCTTTTCCAAGACTTCCTTTTAAATAACGGAGCACTCGATTGATGGCTTGTAAGTGTGATTCTCTTGGGTCATGCATAAATTGACTAATCACACTTACTAAATAGGCAATATCAGGCCTAGTATGAGCCAAATAGATGAGTTTCCCAACTAATTTTTGATACATTTCTCGATCTACAGCAGGTTCTTCCTTTGCATCCCCAAGCTTTTTATTAGGCTCAATAGGTGTAGCTACTGGTTTACAACCAAGTTTTCCAGTTTCCTTCAAGAGATCAGTCACATACTTCTATTGTGAGACAAAAATTCCTTGTCTAGAGTAAGAAACTTCAATGCCAAGAAAGTATTTGAGTCTTCCTAGCTCTTTTATTTCAAACTCTTTAATCAAACATTGTTTTAGCTGTTGTTTCTCCTCATCATCATCCCCTGTGACAATAATATCATCAACATACACTAGAAGTGCTGTCACTCTCCCTCTTGTTGAATGCTTAATAAAGAGGGTATGATCACCTTGGCTTTGTTTGTAGCTTGAAACTTTCATAACTTTGGAAAATCTCCCATACCAGGCTCTAAGTGATTGCTTGAGCCCATATAGTGCTTTCCATAATCTACATGTTTTATTTGTTGTCTTTTCTCCTTCAAATCCCGATGGAATACTCATGTAAATCTCCTCTTCTAGGTCTCCATGTAAGAATGCATTCTTCACATCATACTGTTGAAGTTGCCAATTAAAATGAGCTGCCAAGGAGAGTAAAATCCTCATAGTGTTCATCTTTGCCACCAGAGCAAATGTCTCCTGATAATCTACTCCATAAGTCTGAGTATCACCCTTTGCCACCAATCGTGCTTTATATCTTTCAAGAGAACCATCAGCTTTATATTTCAAGGTAAAAACCCATTTGCAGCCCACAAGATTCTTTCCCTTAGGTTTTTTGACAATCTCCCAAGTCTGGTTTTTTTCTAGTGCGTTCATTTCTTCTCTCATTGCATTTCTCCATTCTTCTTTAGAGAATGCCTCAGGTAAAGTACTTAGAATAGAAAAGGTGTTTAGACTCACAATGAAATTTTTATGAGATGGTGATAGGTGGTCAAGTGACACATAGTGAGATAGTGGATATAGGGTACACTTTGTGCACTTTCTAGTACCTTTTCTAACAGCAATGGGAAGATGTGAGTCATTTTTTGGCATATCAATTGATGGTTTATGCAAAGGAGAGTCAGAACTTACCAGAAATTCATTTGCAAAACCCATATGGGAATCTTGAACTTGTGTTTGGTCTGGAATTGCTGTATTTCTTGAGTATACCTAAGGAAATCTCATAGAGTCATAAATATGGGGAGATATGGGAGTGGACTCTTGTTCTAGAATAGGCTCAATTGTAGAGAGTGAGTCCGGGATTGAAGTAGCACGAACTGATTCATCAGAAACTGATTTATGAGGGGCCTGTTGATCAGAGTTTGAGACTGATTGGTCAGAAGTTGATTGATCAAGGATTGGTTGAACCGAAGTGGGAGCCTGGATTGGAAGATTATTAGGAGGTAAGTCAAGATTAAGGTCATGAAAGTCTTTATCTTCAATTAATGACTTCTCCCCTTGAAGATAAGACTATGGAAAGTAAGGTTTATTTTCTAGAAATGTAACATCGACTGATATATAGGTCTTTCGAGAGGGAGGATGATAACATTTATACCCCTTTTGTGTAGAGGAATAACCAAGAAAGACACATTTGATTGCTCTAGGATCTAGTTTTTCCCATCATTGATTATGAACATGTACAAATGAGGTGCAACCGAAGATTTTAGGTATAAGATTATTTGTTGTCCTGAAATAGGGATAAAAGCTAGAAAGAACTGTCATAGGAGTTTTGAAATCTAATACTCTTGATGGCAATCTATTAATCATGTATGTAGATGTAAGGACAGCTTCCCCCCAATAAGACTTAGGGACATTTCCATGAAACAATAATGCTCAAGTAATGTTGAGCAAATGACCATTTTTTCTTTCAGCCACCCATCGAGCCCCTGAGATATTTGGAATTGTGGAGGGTCCCCAAATGTCACTGTGAATCAAATCAAAAGGATGAGAACTTCTTTTGTTGCTTATAGGAAAAGATACACGGGTGTGCTTAGCAAATTCACAAGTATTATATTGGAATTGACTCATATCTAATCCTTTAAACAAAGAAGGAAACATGATATTTAAGACACGGAAAGATGGATGCCCAAAATGAAAATGGTAAAGCCAAATGACATCCTTATTTGAAGTACTAAGAAATGATAAGGGTGAATTGTTCATGACTTTCTTTGAAATACTTGGCGTCTCAAGATAATACAACCCATTCCTTTCCTTAGCAAGTCCAATCTTCCTCTCTGAATCCTGTTCTTGAAAAACACAGTAGGTAGGGTAAAACATTGCATAACATTTGAGGTTGTTGGTGAGCCTTTGTATGGAGACTAAGTTGGCTGATAGTTTCGGCACATGGAGAACATCTTTTAGAGTGAGAATAGGTGTAATATAGATATCACCAACTTCTGCAATAGTAGCCATAGAGCCATCTGCCACTACTATTTTCCTATTCCTTGGATATGGGGTGTAGGTAATAAAAAAATGTGCAGTGTGAGTCATGTGATCAGTGGCACTTGAGTCTATTATCCAAGCTTCACTTGAGAGTTTTTTCTGAGGCATTTAGACTAAAAGAGAATGGAGACTTACCTGAGAGTGCTAAGGAACATGCACTAGAGGGTTTATCAAGAGACCCTAAAAGCCCTTTAATTCTTTCAATTTCATCATTGTTGAAGGATTCTTTCACCTGTCCTTCACTGTGACTGATTTGCTGGCTGGTGTGTTCAATTAAATGAGCCTGGGGCCTTGGCTGTCCTCCTTTGTTTCCCCACTCTCGGCTTGAGGTTGCTGGTTTTTCATTCAACTTCCAGCAACGTTCCTTCTTACAGTGGGTACACCATAAACTGTCTTGATTATCCCTCCATATAGGCCTCAAAGTATCCACCTTTCCTCTTTCTTGTGTTGACACATTGTGAGTTACTAATGCTGAGCCTTCCATAGCTTGAGGCTCTAACATTACTCCCCTTCGACTTTCTTCTGCCAGAATTAGAGAGATTGTCTCTTCCAAAGAAGGGATTTCTTCTTTCCCAAGTATTTGAATCCTAACTTGGTCAAATTCAGAATTAAGACCTGTCAGGCAATCATATACTCGATCCTTTTCAATGAAGGTTTTTAGAGTTGCAGCATCATCCACACACTTCATCTCAAATGCTCGATAATGATCAAGTTCTTGCCATATGATTTTGAAGGGAATTGGCATATTCCGTCACCGTTTTGCTCCCTTGTTTTGTTGCATTTGTCTTTACCTTGATTTCATATACTTGTGCTGCATCTCAAGCCTTTGAATAAGTCCTATGAATAGATTCCCAAATCTCCTTTGCAGTTTTGAGAAACATACATGTATCACTTATGGTTGGATCCATTGAATTCCAAAGCCATGACATGATCATTGAATCTGCCTCATCTCATTCGTTGAATGTGGGATCTTCTGGTGTTGGACCTATTCCGAGAAGATGACTGAGTCTTCCTTTACCCTTTAAATAGGTCTTGATGAATTAAGACCATTTGAGATAATTCTTTTCATTCAACCTATAAGTTACTCTCACATTTTTTAGATCTCCGGTCATATGGTTGGTGTTAGGCTCTTCATTTTGACCCAAAGTATTTCCAATCAATTTTGTCTCATACATGGATAATTCTAGGTACAAAGAAAGTACTTGGAAAGGAAGGACAAAAAAATAGAAACAATAAAGGCTGCAAGTGAATTAGGTTTTAGGGCAAGAATTAGGACAAGTTTAGAAGCGAGAGAGGAAAAAATATAGCTAAAGAGATCATAATAATAATAGTTGTGAACAGATTGTTAAGGACAAAGACAAACCCAGCAATGAAGACTGTGATTGGAAGATTATCACATCAATGAAGGATGCACTGCAACACTATCCCAAAAGAATGAGCCTAAGGCTCTGATACCATGAGGAATTTAGAGAAAAGAATTGTGATAACTCTTGATGTTTTTATACTATGATTACAAAGCTATTTATAGGGCTTTTATGAATACTAATTAAGAAAAAAAAACAAATTTGTAAAATATAGTTATAATCCCACAAATCAAGGGATACTAATAAATCATAATCCCACAAATTAAGGGATATTGATAAATCATTTCCTAACTAATCATTTATAGTTATTTCCTAATAATTAGGACAAAAAAATTAGGATTAAATATTCCCAATAATCAGATCATAAAAATTAAGATAATTCAACAATAACTTCATCTTTGGAAGACAGAGTGTAATTTTGTACAGACTTATTAAACACTCCTTCACATTTTTCACTTAAAAATGGCATCACGCACACTCACATTTACAGTGTTTAAGGCTTTTTCTCAATATGTGCTTAACTCATGCCTTCTATAACTCATATTTTCTCTCTCAATTCTTTATGAAACTAAAAATCTCAATCCAATTCACCTTGTAACTAACTAATTCCAACAAACTCAATCAAAGCATAATGGATAAACACTTTATTTCGTCTAACATAATCAAATAGGATTTACCTTTCTTCTATTTTTTTTCCTTTTTTCCTTTTTTTTTTGCACAAATGTAAGGATAAGAAAAGATAAATAAGGGTTTTTAGATTCAAAAAATGAGAGGGTTATAAAATACGTCTAAGAAAAAAAGATAAAAGTGAGGTTGATGGATTCAGGAGAAAAAAGGTGTAGAATGCTACCAAGGAGAAGAACAAGAGAAACTATAATTTAGATAAGCAAACCTAGTTTGAAACCAAGCTTTGATACCAACAAATGTGAACCCCAAAAGATATGGCTTGGGGACCTAATAGGCTTATGGAATTCAATAAGAACCTAAGAAAGCTAAATTAGATTTTAATCCTATAAGACCTAGACCCAATGTTTAAAGGAACACAAACCTAAGATATAAAGAAAGATATAGGTGCCACACTTCTGAAAAGAATAGATTTAAGAGTGATAAGTTGGTTGAACACCACAAGAAGCATTAGTTCTTGATAAATTCTTTAGTTATTGAAAGAATTAAAGAAGAAAATTATGACTTTTATTTCGCTTAATGATCTGCCCCCTTTAACAATAAAATCAAGCCTATTTATAGGTTGAATTAACAATCTTAGATATAAGGACAAACTTAACCCACAAACCCATTCAATATACATGTACAATTAATAAAACCTTTATCTATTTTTAGGTCTGCTTTACCATTCTTCAAGGTTGAATTAACTTCTTTGGCCCAAACTTCTTCAATTAACCTACTAAGTGCCTCTTTCATCTTTTTAGCTCTTGAACATGTCACTAGCCCTTTATGAATGCTCAATGGATCCTTAAAAGCTCTCTAAGTCTACATAATACTGTAATTCAACTACATTGACTATATCTCTATTAAGCCCTTGCAAGAATCGAGACAAGGTTGCTTCTATATTGATGCAAACCCCAAAGAGCATAATGAGACCCATAAGCAAAACATGGAATTCAAACCCAATAAAAGCTAAATCATGTTTAATAAGAGTAAGAAAAATCTTGACTTAATGTTTATTAAGAAAACATAAACCAAAGATATAAATCAAAATGAGAATGCTATGGGAATAACCTTAATAAGTTCTAAACTTCTGAAAGGAATTAAGGAGAAAGCCTCTTAAATTTATTAAAAAATGAATTAGCCACCCCACAAAAAAGGCTTACATGCCTATATATAAAGTTCAAAACAAAATAATAAATCAAAAATAAAATGGGAAATAACAAACTAGCCTAATAAATTACTAAAAATTAAGGCATTGTTTACCTGATTACAATTATAAAATAACTAAATAACATGCATGACCCCCTCAAAAAAAAGTTATGTAGCCAAGTCCAAAATTTAGCCTAAACTCCTTAAATAAGTTGTCCTTGAACTTATATGAAGTTTATAAAGCCTTGATGTTCCTCCAAGCATTGCTCCTTTTGTTATGTGTTGCTTTTAGCCCAAATAAAATCAATAGGCCCATTTAATGCTTCTCACATCCTTTAGTTTTAGTTCTTGTTATTGGACCTCCATGTATGTGCAATTTGTAGGTTTTGTCATTAATCTTTGCAATTACTTGGAATGGTCCAACTCCTCTTGTTTGCAACTTTAAATGCCTTTGTGCAAGGAATCTCTCCTTGCTTATATGCACCTAAACCCAATCACCAGGTTCACAAAAACTATTCTTTCACCCTTTATTGGCTTGGTTTTTATATTGCTCAGTGCTCATTTTTATGTATTGACCACCCTTTCATGCAATTACTAAACCAATTCAACTTGTAATCCAATAATGTGACAAATTGTGCTAAAATATTTGGCAAATCTCTTATAAAAATCAACCAAACAATAAAAACTTTGCACCTCAGAAATATTTTTAGATGTTGGTCATTCCTTTTCATCAATTGCTATTCCTTTATCTAAAACCACATAACATAAAAGTACAGTTTGATTCATGCAAAAGGAAAACATCTCAAGGTTAGCAAATAATCTTTCTTTTCTTAAAACATCTAGCACACTTCACAAATGCTCAATATGATCATTTAGGTTCATACTATAGACCAAAATATCATCAAAATGCTCAATATGTGCAGTTCGTAGGTCTTGTCATTAATCCTTGCAATTACTTGGAATGATCCATCTCCTGTTGTTTGCAAGTTTGAATGCCTTTGTGTAAGGAATCTCTCCCTGCTTAGATACACCCTAACCTAATCACCAAGTTCACAAAAACCTTTCTTACACCCTTTATTGGCTTGGTTTCTATATTGCTTAGTCCTCTTTTGTATGTATTGACCACCCTTTCATGTAATTGCTTAACCAATTCAACTTTCTTCCTACCATCCAATGATGCAACAAATTATGCTAAAATTTTTGACAAACCTCTTATAAAAATTAGCCAAAGAATAAAAACTTTACACCTCAAAAATATTTTTAAGTGTTGGCCATTCCTTTTCATCAAGTACTATTCCTTTATTTGAAACCACATAACCTAAAATACAATTTAATTCATGCAATAGGAAAACTTCTCAAGGTTAATAAACAATCTTTCTTTTCTTAAAACATCAGCACACTTTGCAAATACTTAATATGATAATTTAAGTTTGTACTATATGCTAGAATATCATCAAAATAAATAACCACAAATCTATTTATGAGAGCATGCAAAATATGGTTCATTAATCTTATGAAAATACTTGATGCATTAGTTAACATAACTAACCACTCATACAAATCATGCCTTGTTTTAATGGCTACCTTTCATTCATCGCTTTCCCTTGTTTTAATTTGATGATATTCACTTTTTGAATCAATTTTAGAGAAAATGTAAGAACTATGAAATTCATTTTAATATGTCATTTAATTTAGGAATGAGATGTATATATTGTATAGTGATTTTGTTGATTGTGTGATATTGAATGCATATTCCCTAAGTCCTAACCTTCTTAGGCACAAGTAGTATGGGAATTGTACATATACTCATGCTTTCTCTCACAAATCCCTTCTTCATGAGCTATTCAACTTATCTCTGAAGTTCCTTCATTTCTTTAGGATTACTTATGCATGTAGGTCAGTTTGGAATTACTACTCAAGGGATAAAAGTAATTTGATGTTCAATTCCCTTTATAGGTGGTAAATCATTTGGAACATCCACGGGAAATACATCCTCAATATCCTACAAAAGAGATTTAAAAACACTAAGCAGAGAGAGGTTAAGCATATTAGTACTAAAAAAAGCATCTTTGTACGAAAGTACAAACATAAGTTGTTTTGCCAAAAATGAAGCCTTGACATCACTTTCTTTGGAATAAATGCTCACTAATTTTCTATCTTTCTTTACAACTTTCTCAGTTTCTTCTCTCTTTGTTGACTCATTTTCAATTGTTCTCTTTTTGCTTTTCTTATTCTCAGCCCCATTTTCTTTCTTTAACTCACTCTTTTTTGTTACTCTCACTTGGTCCTCATAAACCTACCTAGGACTTAATGGAACAAGAGTGATTGGTTTTCCCTTCGTAATGAATGACTAGTGATTTTTGAAACCATTATGTGTCACCCTCCTATCATATTGCCACATCCTCCCTAATAACAATTGACCAGCATGCATTAGAACTACATCACAAAGCACTTCGTCTTTGTATCTCCCAATAGAGAATGAAATCAACACTTGCTTATTTATCTTGATTTCTCCACAGTCATGTAACAATTATAGTTTATATGACCTTGAACGCCTTGTAAAAGGTCAATTAAGCTTTTCAACCAAAATAGTGTTAGCAACATTGGTATAACTATCACAATGAATAATCACACTGGATACCTTATCTTTGATGTGGCACCATGTGCGAAATATGTAATTGCATTGTACTTTATCTTTATCTTTCACTTGCACATTCAAAGCATGCTTTGCTATAGGTAGCTCTCCATCAACAAGGTATTTCACACCATCATCATCATTCTCAAATGGCAATATAAACTCATCATCAGATTCATCCTTGGTTTCCATTTCACCATCCTCCCTCGTTATCATTATATGCTTGTTAGGACATTGTGATGAAATGTGCCCTCTCCCTAAGCAACAAAAACACTTGATATCTTGATTTTGACAATATGTATCAATAGGTGTCTCACAATTCCTTCTCCTAGTCAAAACAAGTTGATCCCACCAAATAATAGTATAATTAGTAAACTCAATAGTGGTAAGTTTTGCCTTTTTCTCTTCAAAGTAGTTGTGATAGTCAAAGACCAACTCAACCCTCTTCTCCCATCCTAGATAGGTTTATGCATTGTTTTTCCCTTAAAGTAAAGGATTTTTATTTTCATGTTGCCAAAATCACAATCATAGGTGTCTCTCCTCCTAAAATCTCTCTAACCATTTCTATTATTGACAATTCTAACCAAAGTAGATGGATCATTAAATTCATCATTTTTTACATCATCTACATGTCCATAGTCTTATTTCTTATACTTTCTTGCATTAGGAACCTCACAGTCCTCATGCCTCTTTTGGAATTTCGTTATTGTATTGGCTTGTTCCTTTATTCTACCCTCACATCATCAAATATGGTGTTCGTGAGCTCAAATTGTTGTTGCATAACTTTGATCATGAACAACACACCGTGACCTCCCTCCTCAATGACACCATTTATGGTTAAGACATCTCACAAAACACTTCCTTATGTATTTCACTCAAAAATGGGACCATACACCCTTATGTTTTCACTCTCTAAGGCCTTTTTTAAATATCGTATCTTTTAGCACTCAAATTTAAATTTATTGTAACAAGAACTTTCTTACACCTTTGGTAGTCTAAATCATTTATCGAACAAAGGAGTTTGATTAGCTCTTCTTTAAAGGGATGGAATGGTTCAATTCTTAGAGTATGAGACTATCACTTACTTTCATCCTAACAAGGCTTATCCTTTCATTGGAAGAACACATTCAAACAAAATAAACATAAAATCACATTCCTTACACCCTTGACACTTTGAATAAATTAAATTTCATCAAACAAAGGAGTCATTAATTTTGATTAGTTTTCATTGTAGGTATTGAATGGTTGAATTTTTTAAGGATAAGATTATCAATTCATTTCTTGCTAAGAACACTTTCCTTTTCTTATAAGGACTAATTTAAACAAAATAATCATAAATTTAACTTTTATTTCACACAAAAAAACATCAATACTCCTTTTATAGTCTAAATCAATTGACATCCATCAAACATAGGAGTTATTGGTCTAATTAATTTTTTTTACCTAGATTGAATGGTTCATTGCCTAAAAGATGAGACTCTCACTTCATTTCTTGCTAATAAGGCTTCTCCTTTCATTGGACAAAGTCATTTAGACAAAAGGATTATGTAATTAACTTTTTATGTATGCATGAAACACTATTTTTGTTTGCAACAAACACATCTTTATAGTTTTGGTAGTATGAATATATTGAATTCCATCAAGAAAAGGAGTTTCTAATCTTGATTAGCTTTTCCAATAAGTATTGAATGGTTCAATTCCTAAAGCATGAAACCATCATTTTATTTCTAGCTAAAAAGGCTTCTCCTTTTGTTCTAAAGACTCTTTCACTCAAATAGATCATGAAATTAACTTTTGTGTCTATAGAAAACATTATATTCATTTGTGACAAGCATGTCCTTACACATTTAACACACTTAATTCATAAAGAGTTGTGGCATAATATGCCTTGAGAATGATGATGATCATGGGATTTTATTTTCAAGCACAATTTTTTTTTTTTGTTTTTGGGTATACCTTAGGATCATTAGCATTTAATTTAGTCCACACCAAAATGGATATATCTTGTTTGTTACAAATCACGATGGATCTATATCTACTCAATCCATATCACAATGGATACATTTATTCAATCCACAACAATGGTTATATAAGTCCTTATGAAAATCATCCACAAAATATGTATGCATGAAGTGCTCTTTCATTCATTACTATGATTCATATTCATGATCATGGTATGCATGAAATGTCATTGCATTATCAATTAAGCATCCAATCATAAGAACATACTTTAGTAAACATCAATTAGCAATTTTAGACCATATTCTCCATAGAAATTAAACAGTCTCAATCATAGTTATCAATTTTTATTTGCTACTTATTATTGGCATTATCAAGCTATTATAGACTTGAATTTTAAACTAGCATTAGATCATAAAGTATAAATATCTAGTATGCATCCTAGCAATCAAACAATATAATTACAAACAATTATAATAGAAGAACATGAGAATTCAATGTGAAGAATAATCTTTGAAATAAAATATAATTTCATGATTAATTTCTGTGAATCATCCTTGCAATGATAAGAAATATAAATTCATGGCTATCGCAAAAGTTAATTTCTTGATTGTTTTGTGTTACTAAGTGCTTTCACTTAAAAGACAAAACCTTGTTTGCAAGAAATGATGTGATGGTTTCATCCTTCAATAATTGGACCATTCAATACTCATTAGAAAGGCTAATATGACCAATAACTCCTTTGTTTAATGGAATCCAATGGATTCAAATTACCAAGGGTGTAAGGATGTGCTTATTGTAAATAAATATAATGTTTGGTGTAAATATAAAAGTTAATTTCATGGTCATTTTGTGTGAATGAATTAATGCAATGAAAGAAGAAGACTTGTTAATGAGAAATGAAGTGATTGTCTTATCTTTTGGCCAATGAACTATTTAAGCTTTATATAAAAAAAACTAATCAAGATTAATGACTCTTATGTTTGATAAACTTCAATTGATTATGACTACAAAAGGTGGATTAATGCACTTGTCCCACTAAATATAATTTTTTGTGTTGATATAGAAGTTAATTTCATGATCATTTTGTGTAAATGAGTTCTTGCAACAAAACAAGAACCCTTGTTGGCAAGAAATGGAATTAAAATCTCATACTATTCAATCATTGCAAGGAAAGCTAATTAAGATTAATAATTCCTTTATTTGATGAAATTTAATGGATTAAGAGGGCTAAAGTTAATTTCATGACCATTTTACATGAATGAGTCTTTAAAATAATAGATGAATAGTTATGTGCAAGAAATGAAATAACTATCTCATTCTTTAGTAATTGAACCTTTCAATACCAATAAGAAAATATAATCAAGATCAACAAAAAAGATGAGACCCTAAAAATATAGAAACACTCCTATTTTATAAAAAACTCCTCTGTAAGAGTGGATTTTATTACTTAGCCTTGACTAATTAAGCACTCTAATCATATTAATAAAGTCTTGATCCTCTTTTAAGCTTCAATTCACACAATTTGTAACTTCATTGGCTTTAATATCTTTAATCAACCCTTTGAGTGGTATAGTTGGTCTGAGCTAATAAGCTCCTAAGATTGTAGAAAGAAATCATTATAACCTTGAGTTAAAGGTAAAACTTCTTCAGCAGTTTTAATAACATAATTAACCTTAAAAAAGAAAATTTCCTATTTATAAACCTAGGAAGAAGATAAAGAAGGAAGAGTTTAGTTTTGTAAGTAATTATTATCTAAATTTTGTAATATGAACCTTAGTGGGCCAACTTAAATATCCTCTTTTAAGCCTTTATGGACCAATTCAATAACCTTTAAAAATAGGTTTAAATGCTTAAAATGTTATTCTATTGTGTTAGAAAATACTAACACATCATCAATGTAAATAATAGTAGTTGTTGTATAAGTATTAAATATTTCATTTATAATCTCTTAAGCATTCATAGGGGATTGTATTGCTTAATAGGAATCATTACTTATGAGTAGCATTAAAACCTGCTATCTTGCTAGATAAAAAATGGTACTTATGAATGAAATATTTAATGCTTATATAACATTTACTATTGTTTATATTAATGATGTGTTAGTATTCTTGAACATAATAGAACAACATTTTAAGCATTTAGACCTATTTTTAAAGTTTATTAAAAAGCTAAATTAGTCATATTGGCTTAAAAAAATGAAGTTATTCTAAACTAAGGTTAGATGCCTTAGTCACTTCATTGAAAATGGTATTATTATTTCTATTAACCAAGGATCAAGGCTTAAAAATGGATATTCATAATCCTTTGAGCATTCATGGGTGATTGTATTCATTGTGACAAGCACATTTATGCACCTTTGGTAATCTATAACAATTAAATTTCATCAAAAGATGATAATTAAATTCCATCAAAAAATAAATCATGAATTTTGATTAGTTTTTCTTATAGATATTAAATGGTTCAATTCTTGAAGGAAGACATTGTCAGTTCAAATTCAATGACTTCTAATAAGAAGTCATGGAAACAATTATGTCTTTTATCTCTAACATATATAATTGTCGAGTTATTTAAACCCAATCTAATAGCATGTTTTAATGCTACTTGCACCATTCCAATATAGATAAATTTATACTTTTTTTGGTGTGGAAACAAAACAACAAAACTAGAATGTCCATGTGGACAACAATATTAAAACCACTGCATCATTATATTATACTGCAATTTAGTTCCCAAAAAGTTGGTAGATTAGATTAAACAATAAGAGGACTATGAGAATTTGACACCACAAGTAATAGATTGGAATATTTTGTTAGTTTAACACACATCCTTTTTGGTTTCCTCGTGTAGCTCAAAAAAGCACAACAATAATTTTTTATGACCTTTAATGAAAAAAAACGAGAAGTATGACCTATGATAAGGGGATTTTCTTATAAATAAATGGAAAACTTATTAGTTTTAAATTTATATCTCCTTAATATAGGGAGAAAAATTTACCTCAAAAAACAACAAGAAAAAAAAGAAAAATTTATTCAATTCCTTTAAAATGAAGTAAAAAATAAACACCTACGAGAAAAAAATTAATACTCCTCTTATTCAAGTTGAGATACAAGAAAGACAAAAAAGGCTAGAAGCATTAGTTTGTGTAGAGTTTCCTACTACCTTTTGGAATAGGAAAAAAAATGTGACAACATTGCAATATAAATTGAATTTTAATGAAAGTCAAATTCCTACTAAGGCTTGACCCATAGCCATGGAGCCAAGCCATTTAGAGATCTTTAAAAAAGAAATAGATGATTTCCTAAAAAAAAGGGCTTATTAGAAAAAATAACAGCCCCTGGAGTTGCCCAACATTTTATGTTGAAAATGCTATAGCAATGGAATGAGGGGTTCCAATATTAGTTATCAATTATGACCCTTTAAATACAACCTTAAGATAAATTTGGAACCCTATACCTAATAAAAAGGATTTGATTAATATACTTTATAAAGCTTAAGTATTTTGAAAATTTGATATGAAATATGGTTATTGACAAATCTAGATTCATGAGAAAGATAAATATAAAATAGTATGGTACCATTTGGGCACCGTAAATTGCACCGTAATGTAATGAAGTCATGGTTTCAAGCTTGTTCTCTACATTGTCATTCTAGTTTCTTCCCACATATGTTATTTTGGAAGAGCAAAAAATATCCTCTTTTAAACCTTGAATATCCTAATAATGTGTCAACTCCTCCATGGATCTCATCAAAATGAGTCCTTATAATGAAATGAGAAACATTGTTAACTAAAAATGAACATACAATGTCTTCCTTTAATAAGTGAACCATTCAATATCCATAAGAAAAACTAATAAAAATTAATGATTCATTTTTTGATGGAATTTAGTTGTCATCTTTTTATGAAATTTAATTGTTATAGATTACCAAAGGTGCAGAATTAAGCACTAATTGGTGCAGAATTAAGCACCCTCCAATACATAAGCCTAATTGATAAGATTATTACCCATAAATGGCATACTCAAATTAATGTAGTAGCTAATAAACATTATATCTTTTCTATAGTAGCCTTAATAGATTCAAGAATTGCTATGAACTATATTAATGAAAGGATAGTTCCTTCAAAATGCTTTAAAAAATATATATATATAAGTGTTCAAAAGCAAGCTTGTTATTAAATATAAACTATCTCACGCTACTATATGTAACAAAAGAATTTGTATTGAAATTCTATTTGTATTGGTTAAAAACTTGTCATAATATGTTATTTTAGGAAATCCTTTTTTGTATATGTTGTATCCTATTAAGGGGATTAATGATAGAGGGATTTTCTTAGAAATAGATAGAAAGCTTATTTGTTTTAAATTTATATCTACTCCTCAACGTAGAGGGATAGATTTACTTAAAATAATAATAAGAAAAAATGAGAGATTTATTCAATTCCTTTAAAATGAAGTAAAATATAAACATCTACAAGCAAAAATTAATATTTATGTTATTCAAGTTAAGATAAAGGAAATACAAAAAAGGCTAGAAACATTAGTTTGTGTAAAGATTCCTACTACTTTTTGGAATAGGAAAAAACATGTGGCAAAACTACCATATGCAACAATTTTTAATGAAAGTCAAATTCCTACTAAAACCCAACCCATAGCCATGGGGTAAGCCATTTAGAGATTTATAAAAAAGAAATAGATGATCTTTAAAAAAGGGCTTATTAAAAAGTAACAACCCTTGGAGTTGCCTAACATTTTATGTTGAAAATGCTACAATAGTGGAAAGAGGGTTTCCAATATCAATTATTAATTGAAACCCTTTAAATACAGCCTTAAGATGGATTAGGTATCGTATAGTAATAAGAAAGATTTGCTTAATATACTTTATATACTTTATGAAGCTCAAGTATATTCAAAATTTGATATGAAAGTTGGTTAGTGGTAGATCCTGATTCACGAGAAAGATCAATATAAAACAGCATTTACAGTACCATTTGAGTGCCATAAATTGCACCATAATGTAATGAAATGATAGTTTCAAGTTTGTTCTCTACATTGTCATTATAGTTTTTACCCACATATGTTGTTTTAGAGGAGCATAAAATATCCTCTTTTAAGCCTTAAATATCCTAATGATGTGTCAGCTTCTCCATGGATCTCATCAAAATGAGTTCTTACAATGAAATAAGAAACATTATTAGTAAAAAATGTACGGACAATATCTTCCTTCAAGAATTGAACCATTCAATATCTATAAGAAAAGCTAATCAAAATTAATGATTTATTTTTAATGGAATTCAATTGTCATCTTTTGATGAAATTTACTAAAGGTGCAAAAACTTGCTTGTCATAATAAATACACTAATTGGTGTAAAATTAAGCAACCTTCAATATGTAAACCTAATTCATAGGGTTATTATGCATAAATGGCATACTCAAATTAATGTAGTAGTCAATAAAGAATATATCTTTTCTATAGTAGCCTTAATAGATTTAGGCATTGATATGAACTATATTAATGAAAGGATAATTCCTTCAAAATACTTTTTTTAAAAAAACAAAAGTGTTAAACACTATTAACAAAAGCAAGCTTGTTATTAAATATAAACTATCTCATGCTGCTATATGTAACAAAGGAATTTGTATTGAAATTCTATTTGTACTAGTTAAAAACTTATTACAAGATGTTAGTTTGGGAAATCCTTTCTTGTATATGTTATATCCTATTAAGGAGATTAATAATAAAGGGATTTGCTCATAAATAGATAGAAAGCTTATTTGTTTTAAATTTATATCTACTCCTCAATGTAAGGGGATAGATTTACTTTAAAAAATAATAAGAAAAGAGATATTTATTCAATCTCTTCAGAATGAAGTAAAAAATAAACACCTATGAGAAAAAATTAATACTCTTATTATTCAAATTAAGATACAGGAAATACAAAAAAGGTTAGAAACATTAGTTTATGTAGAGATTCCTACGACCTCTGGGAATAGGAAAAGATTATGAATGAAATATTTAATACTTATATGACATTTACTATTGTTTATATTGATGATATGTTAGTATTCTCTACGATAATAAAATAACTTTTTAAGCATTTAAACCTATTTTTAAAGGTTATTGGAAAAGTTGGATTAGCCATATAAGCTAAAAAGATGAAGTTATTCCAAACCAAGGTTAGATTACTTGGTCACTTCATTGAAAATTGTATTATTATTCCTATTAACCGAGCAATCGATCAAAACTAGACTCTTCCTTCTTCATCCTCTCCCTAGGTTTATAAATAAGGAAGTTTCTTTTCTAAGGCCAATTATGTTATTAAAATTATTGACAAAGCTTTAGCCAAAACTTAGGGTTATAATGATTTCTTTCTACTATCTTAGGAGCTTATTAGCTCACACTAACAAAAACATAAAATTATCCATATTGGAATGGTTCGAGTAGTATTAAAACCAAATACTAGACTAGGTTTAAATGATCAAAAGTCCATGTTAGAATGATCAAGAGTCCAAATTAAAGGGTTGATTCTCTTGATGGCAAGCAAATCTTTTTGGTTTTGGGAAAACAAAAAATAATAATTGAATTAATGCAATTTAATGTCTAATATACAACCAAAGCCTTTCCTTGAAAGGAAAAGCCAGTGACCCTTTTAATACCGAGATTAAATTCAAAGCTAAAAATATTACCTTTATGTATAATTCGCATCATCGAAACACAAAGGAGGGGCCCTCTCCTTCTTAAAGTCTACCACTCCTCTTTTTAAGGCCTAATAGTCTTATCTAAATGTGAATCTTGCAACTTAAAGGCCCAAAAAATATTAAATACATGAGTAAATAACCTTAGCCATTTAACAAAGAGGAGAGTCAATCTTAGCCATTCAACATAAAAGCTAACAAAAATGAATAACCAAAATCATGTGAACTTTAATACAAAAGGAAGGTAGTATTTATTAGAGAAAAAAAAGGGAGAGAGGGGGGCAAACAACAAGAAAGGCACAATCAGAAAAGACACAAGAGTAAAAAAGTGCATAATACCAAGATATCATTTAAGATTACCAAAATGAAGGCACAATAACAATGACACAGCCAATAGGCATGAACATGAAAGATGGCATGGGAAAACAACTCTTACTCCAATGGATTTTTGTTGTTTTTTATGTCATCCCTCTCTAAACATCTAGATGCTTGCTCTTATATGTTAAAAGCATTAGGATGAGGAAGAGTACCTATTCTTAAACCCATCATGCATTACTCGTTGATCATATTGTCATAGTCTTCTATGCCTAACATGCATAGGTACTATATTACATAAAACCTCATTAGTAGATGTCCTAACAGTAAATAATACTAGCACTTACTTGTTTACCTTAATCTTCACACATTTATTCAATCATTAAAACTTACATGGCTTAAAGGGCTTCATGGTATCAAGCTCTTCAACCAAATTAGTGCCAATTACATTTGTACAACTTCCCCTATTGATGATCGTGCTACATATTTTATCTTTGATGTGCCACTGTAATTGAAGATATTATTTCTTTACACTTTATCATCTTCTTTGGCATGTGCACTTAATGTTTGTCTAGCCACCAATACATCTCCCTCAATTGGATACTCCTCTCCATCACTTGCTTAATATCAAAGTCAAACACATAAAGTATTACTTGCCATCTGATACTCCAAGTACCTCTTTAGAAGAAGAATTAAACACCCTTCAATACATCAACCTAAGTGATTTGTCAACCTAAGTGATAGGGTTATTACCCATAAATTGCATACTCATATTATTATAAAGAACATATCTTTCTATAATAGCCTTAATAGATTCAGGTCCTAATATGAACTATATTAATGAAGGAATAGTTCTTTCAAAATACTTTTCAAAAACAACATAAGTGTTAAACATTACCAATAAAAGCAAGTTTGTTATTAAAAACTTGTCACAAGATGTTATTTTGGGAAATCCTTTCTTGCATATGTAGTAGCCTAATAATAAGATTAATGATAAAGGGATTTTCTTAAAAATAGATGAAAAGCTTATTAGTTGTAAATTTATATCTACTCCTCAATGTAGGGAGATAGATTTACTTTATAAAATAATAAGAATAAAAGAGATTTATTCAATCTCTTGAAAGTGAATTAAAAAATAAACACCTATAAGAAAAAAATTAATACTCTTGTTATTTAAATTAAGATATAAGGAATACAAAAAAGGCTAGAAACATTAATTTGTGTTGAGATTCTTATTGCCATTTGGAATAGGAAAAAGTATATGGTAGAATTGCCATATGAAGCAACTCTTAAGGAAAGTCAAATTCCTACTAAGACTCAACCTATAGCCATGGGGCCAAGGTATTTAGAGATTGTAAAAAAGATATAGATGATCTCCTAAAAAAAGGGCTTATTAGAAAAAATAATAGCCCTAGAGTTGCCCAACATTTTATGTTCAAAATGCTACAAAAATGGAATGAGGGGTTTTCACGATTAGTTATTAATTACCAGTCTTTAAATCATATACTTAAATGATGAATGTGTGGCACAATTCTTACTTTATAAGGTAAAGTCAAATGATGTTAACCCCACTTAAGTAACTAGGTTTTAAACCAATTTAAAAATTGTTTTGGGTCATTCAGAAGATATATTTAAATGAATCAACTAAATTTTCTCTACCTGTTTTAATATAATAAGGCTTTTTCCCATTCTTTGATATAATTAAAGTAATTGTAAGTTTTAACCTTCCATTATTCTTTTAATTCTTGGTAACCAAAGAAATCTGCTTGCAAATCTTTTGGATAAAAAAGTTTCTTTACCTTAAATTTGGCATATGCCAAATTCTTCTTAATACCCTAAGTTTGTGTTCCTTTAAATATTGGGTGTTTAAGGTTTATGTGATTGAAATCTAACTTAGCTTTCCTAGATATTGTTTGATTCCTCACGTGTGTTAGGTCCTTAAGCCACGTCTTTTGGGGTTTGCATGAGTATGGTCCTTAGGAAAGCATATTAGGAATGCACTACCAAAAAAGGAAAATATTAGTGTTCACCCTCCTACATAAGAAAGGCCCTGTTATATGAAAACAAACAGAGAAAATTTAGTTGGTTCATTCAAATACATCTTCCAAATGACCCAAAATGATTTCCAAATTGGTTTAAAACCTAGTTTTTTAAGTGGGGCTTACATCATTTGACTTTACCCCATAAAGTAATAACTATTTATATCAAATAAAGAGATTAAAGACCCCTTAGTAATGTTTGTAACTTGGTATTGTGTTCCATGGCTAAATTTAAGATAAAGAAAAGTCTTTATTAAGAAGACTAGTAAGATAATCTCTTTAGCTACCGAGAACTAAAAGAATAGGGAAGGTTAAAACTTACAATTATTTTGATTATATTAAAGTACGAGAAAAGGCCTTATTGTATGAAAATAAGCAAAGGAAATTTAGTTGGCTCATTCAAATACATCTTCCAAATAATCCGAAAAGATTTACAAATTGGTTTAGGACTTAGTTTTTCAAGTAGGGCTTACATCATATAACTTTATCCCATAAAGTGAGAACTATATGGATACAAAAACCTCTCTTTCTAAGGTTCACAAAAACCTTTCTTTCACCCTTTATTGGCTTGGTTTCTATATTGCTCAGTCCTTCTTTCTATGTATTGACCACCCTTTCATGCATTTTCTTAGCCAATTCAACTTTCTTCTTGCCATCCAATGATGCAACAAATTGTGTTAAAATCTTTGACAAATCTCTTATAGAAATCAGCTAAAGAATAAAAACTTTGCACCTTAGAAATATTTGTAGGTGTTGGCCATTCCTTTTCATCAACTATTATTCCTTTCTTTGAAACCATATAACCTAAAAATACAATCTGATTCATGCAAAAGGAAAACTTCTCATGGTTAACAAACAATCTTTCTCTTTTCAAAACATCATCACACTTTACAAATACTCAATATGATAATTTAAGTTCTTAATATAAACCAGAATATCATCAAAATAAATAACCATAAATCTATTTATGAGAGCACTTAAAATATGGTTCATTAATCTCATGAAAATACTAGGTGCAATAGTTAACCTAAATGACATAACTAACCACTTATACAAATTATGCTTTATTTTAAAGGTTGTCTTTCATTCATAGTCTTCCCTTGTTTTAATTTGATGATATCCACTCTTTAAATTAATTTGAGAGAAAATATAAGAACTATGCAATTCATCTAATATGTCAACTAATTTAGGAATAAGATGTCTATATTGTATAGTGATTTCATTGACTACATGACAATTAATGCACATTCCCTAAGTCCCAACCTTCTTAGGCACAAGTAGTATGGGAATTGCACATACACTCATGTTATCTCTCACAAATCCCTTTTTCATGAGCTCTTTGATTTGTCTTTAAAGTTCCTTCATTTCTTGGGGATTACTTCTGCATGTGGGTTGGTTCAAAATTACTACTCTAGGGATAAAAACAATTTGATATTAAATTCCCCTTATAGTCTCAACCATTATAGTTTATATGACCTTAAATGCCTTGTAAAAGTTTAATTAAGCTTTTCAACTAAAATATTGCTAGCAACATTTGTACAACTACCATAGCTAATAATCACATTGTGTACCTTATCTTTAATGTGGCACCATGTGCAGAATATGTTATTGCATTGTACTTTATCTTTATCTTTCACATGCACATTTAAAGCATGCTTTGCTACAAGTAGCTCTGATGAGAAGCTTAGAGATGATGGGTAGAGGGCTTTAAATGATGCAAGAGGTCTATTGCACATTCTAGAAGGCCTAATAACACGAGCTAGAGCCAAAAAGATGAAAGAAGCACTAAATGGGTTGATTAAGGACATTTAGGCTAACCAAGTTTCAAATGGTGTGAATTCAAGTTTAAAAGAGAGTCTAGGCCTTATTAATATGATTGAAGTACCTAATGGGTCAGGACTAAGTAATAACATTCACTCCTTATTAGGAGTTTATTGTCTGTGTAAGAATTTGTCCTTAGATAGGAATTCCTCCTAAATAAGGATTTTTCTTACTTAGAAATTTGTGTCTTTTTAAGATTGTTATCTTAGCCTATAAATAGGTACCTCTTTTTATGCTCTGGATCATTAAATAACTTTGAAAGAAATAAAAAGCAAGGTTTTCTCCTTTGGTTCTTTTGAGAATTAATGAACTTATCAAGAGGTACTTCTTCTTGTGGTGTTCAACTCAATTTATCACTCCTAATTCCTTTCTTTTCTAGAGTGTGACATCCATATCCTTCTTAAATACCCTAGGTTCATGTTACTTTGAAAGTTGGGTTTAGCGTTTGTGTTATTACAGTTTGATTTAGCTTTCCTAGATATTCTTTGATTCCTTGTGTGCGTTGGGTCCCTAAGCCACGTATTTTTGGGGTTTTCTACATCAATTGGGGTTTTCTAACTCCAAATCAGGTTGAATCAACTCGTTCTTCAATTTTTTACCTTGTGATTTATTTATTTCTATTTAGTTTGTCTATTAAGTGCACTACCATTCAAATGCTCTAATTTATTTGCTTGCAATCCTTTTCTCTTTGCTTGTTTGTTTGGGATCATAACTATCAAAACATGCTAATTTCAATTCCAATTGATGTGTCTAAGTATTCTATTATTATTTTGTGTTGAGCAAAAGAAAAGAACAAAAAGAAAAAACAACAACAAAAAAAAGAAAAAAAATGAAAAGAAAAAAGAAGAGGAACAAAAGAAAAAAGGCATCAAATTCAAGTTATTGATAAAGGTTAACAATTTGGTCATATTAGCCACAATAATAATATAGTTTTCTTACTCAACCCCAATTCTGCTATCTATTTTCTTGTTTCGATATCCAAGTTTGTCCTTTAGGTTTTTATGAGTTTAGTTCATTAAATTCGTTTGCCTTGATATCTTTTGTCATTTTTTTTTACTCCTTATTCTCCAATTAATTCAATTTTAGTCATTTATCTTATTCTAGGCCATATAAGCTTTAATGGTTGAATGAGAGTGGTGAAGTCAAGGTAAATAAGCAAGTGCTCATGTCATATTCCATCGAAAGGTATTGCGATGAAGTTTATGTGATGTTGTAGCTATGTATATGGGTCATATTCTATTAGGCAGGTCATGGAAATTTCATAGGCAAGTTATGCATGATGGCTTCAACAATCAATATTCCTTTGTAATAAATGAAAAACCTGTCTCTATTGTACCATTATCACCTTAATAAGCTTATGAGGATTAGTTAAGGATTAAAAGTGAGAGTGAACAACAAAGAGAGATTGAAAAAAGAGAAAAAAGGAGAAAATGTGAGGACATGTGAGAGAGAAAAGAAAACAAAAAGTTTTTATACAAAAGAATGTGATGAAAAAAGAGACTTTTATGCCAAATAGCCTATAATCGTACTTTTGTACAAAGAGGCTTATTTTAACACTAACAAGTTTGACCCGTCTTTACCTACTGTTGTTATTGCTCTATTGCAGGAATTTGAAGATGTATTCCCAAGTGATGTCCCAAGTGGATGGCCACTTAAGAGAGGAATTGAGCATCAAATTGATTTCATCCCTGGTACCTCCACCCCAAACTAGCCAGCATATATGTAATCCTATGGAGACAAAGGAGCTTCAAAGGCAAGTTGAGGAACTTATTTTGAAAGGATATGTGAGGGAAAGCATGAGTCCTTGTGTTGTTCCTATCCCACTTATACCCAAGAAAGATGGAACTTTGAGGATGTGCATTAACTATTGAGCAATCAACAAAATCACTATAAAGTGTCATCACCTTATACCTAGGTTAGATGATATGTTGGATTAATTGCATGGTTTGCATGTCTTTTCTAAGATTGATATGAAAAGTGGATGTCATCAGTTTAGGACAAGAGAGGGAGATAAGTGGAAAACAACTTTCAAAACTAAGTATGATTTGTATGAATGGCTTGTTATGCTATTTGGTCTCACTAATGCACCAAGCACTTTTATACAACTAATTAATCATGTTTTGGATCCATTCATTAGTAAATTTATGGTTGTGTATTTTGATGATATTTTGGTCTATAGTAAAAGTCTAGAAGAGTATCTTGATCATTTACGTTCTATTTTAATTGTTTAATGTTCTAAGAAATTGTATGCTAACTTGAAGAAATGTTCCTTTTGTACTAATCAGATAACATTTCTTGCCTATGTTATAAGTGCTAAAGGTATTGAGGTTGAAAAGGACAAAGTTAGGGCAATTCAAGATTGGCCTACACCTAAGTCAATTAGTGATGTGCATAGCTTTCATGGACTGGCTAGTTTCTATAGATGCTTTGTTAGGAACTTTAGGTGGGTTAGTGATCAAGACAAGACTTTTAACTACATCAAGAAAAAATTAAGTTCTGCACCCTTATTGGCTTTACTTGACTTTGCAAAAACTTTTGAGATTAAGTGTGATGCTTCAGGTATTAACATTAGAACTATTTTGATGTTGGAAAGGCACCTAGTTTCCTACTTTAGTGAAAACCTAAGTGGAGCAAGCCTTAATTATCCTACTTATGATAAAGGGATGTATGCATTGGAATGGGCTTTGAAGGCATAGCAACATCACCTTTGGCCCAAGGAGTTTATCATCCATACTGACAATGAATCCTTAAAGCACTTAAAGGGACAAGGAAAGTTAAACAAAAGACTTGCCAAGTGGATCAAATTCATTGAGACCTTTTCCTACATCATCAAATATAAACAAGGTGATGATTCGAGGAGAAATCCTTTTGAGGAAAAGGGGAATGATGAGAACCTTAGAGATGATGGGTGGAAGGCTTCAAATGATGCAAGAGGTCTGTTACACATTCTAGAAGACCCGATATCATGAGCTAGAGTCAAAAAGATGAAAGAAGCATAAAATGGGCTGATTAAAGACATTTAGGCCAACTAAGCTTCAAATGGTGCGAATTCAAGCTTAAAAGAGAGTCTAGGGCCTATTAATATGATTGAAGTGCTTAATGGGTCAGGACTAAGTAATAACATTTACTCTTAATTAGGAGTTTATTATCTATGTAAGAATTTGTCCTTAGATAGAAATTCTTCCTAAATAAGGATTTTTCCTAAGTAGGAATTTATGCCTCTTTAGAATTGCTATCTTAGCCTATAAATAGACACCTCCTTATATGCTTCGGATCATCAAACAACTTTGAGAGAAATAAAAGTAAAGGTTTTCGCCTTTGGTTCTTTTGAGAACTAATGAACTTACTTCTTCTTGTGGTGTTCAACTCGACTTATCACTCTCAATTCCTTTCTTTTATGGAGTACGGCGTCCATATCCTTCTTAAATACCCTAGGTTCGTGTTCTTTTGAATGTTGGGTCTAGGGTTTGTGTTATTACAGTTTGATTTAGCTTTCCTAGATATTATTTGATTTCATATGTGTGTTGGGTCCCTAAGCCATGCCTTTTTAAGGTTTTCCGCATCAAGCTCTCCACCAACAAAGTATTTTATGCCATCTTTGTCATCCTTGAATGGCAGCATAGGCTCATCATCATATTCACCCTTAGTTTCAATT
The DNA here is from genome assembly GCA_020141445.1 of Bruguiera sexangula. Lineage (NCBI taxonomy): Eukaryota > Viridiplantae > Streptophyta > Magnoliopsida > Malpighiales > Rhizophoraceae > Bruguiera > Bruguiera sexangula. Next base: position 7,953,385 of record JAHLGP010000084.1, on the reverse strand, counting down.
TCACCATCCTCCCTTGAAATCGTTATATGTTTGTTAGGTCATTGTGATGAAATGTGCCCTCTCCCTAAGCAACAAAAACACTAGATATCTTGATTTTGACATTACATATCAATAGGCCTCTCACATTTTCTTCTCCTAGTCAAAACAAGTTGATCCCACCAAATAATAGCATAATCAGTAAACTCAAACTGAACAAGTTTTACCTTTTTCTCTTCAAAGTAGTTGTGATAGTCAAAGACCAAGTCAATCTCTTCTCCCATTCTAGATAGATAGGTTTATAGATTGTTTTTCCCTTAGAACAAAGGAATTTTCATTTTAATGTTGCCAAAATCATGATCATAGGTGTCTCTCCTCCTAAAATCTCTCTAACTATTTCTATTATTGAAAATTCTAACCAAAGAGGATAGATCATTAAATTCATCGTCTTTTACATTATCTATATAGCCATAGTCTAGTCCTTTATGCTTTCTTGCATTAGGAACCTCATAGCCCTAATGCCACTTTTGCAATTTCACTATTGTATTGGCTTGTTCCTCTATCTTATCCCTCATATCATTAAATCTAGTGTTCTTATACCTAAATTGTTGTTGTATAGCTTTAATCATGAACAACACACAATTACCTCCCTCCTCAACTACACCATTGTCTTCGGAAGATATCATGTGAATTATGCACAAAATGGTTAGGATAACTCACAAAACACTCCCTTACATGTTTCACTAAAAAATGGGGTCACACACCCTTTTGTTTACACTCTCTAAGACTTTTTCTAAATATGTGTTTACACTCTAGTTTTTTAGCACTCAAATTTATATTTATTGTAACAAGCACTTCCTTACACCTATGGTACTCTAAATCATTTATTAAACAAAGGAGTTTGGTTAGCTTTTTTTTTTTTGAAGGGATGAAATGGTTCAATCCCTAAAGTATGAGACCATCACTTACTTTCATTTGCTTACATACAAGGATTAAATAGTCCAATTTCTAGAGGATGAGATTGTCACTTACTTTCTTGTTGCTAACTTTTCTTATAGGGATTGAATGGTTTAAATTATGAAGGATGAGACCATTACATCATTTCTCATTAAAAAAGCTTCTCTTTTGACCGTGAGGAGTCATTCACACTAAATGATCATTAAACTAAATTTTATGTCTATAGCAAATATTAAATTTATTACTACAATCACATTCTTACACCTTTAGTAATCTAAATCTATTGAATTTCATTAAACAATTAAATCATTATCTTGATTAGCTTTTCATACATGGTTTAAATGGTTCACTCCCTTAAAGATTAGACTATCACTTCATTTTGTTCTAAGTCATTCACACAAAATAATTCTGATGTTGACTTTTGTATCTACACCAAATATTATATTTATTACAACAAGCATATATCCTTACACCTATGGCACTCTAAATCAATTTAATTCCATCAACAAAGGGATTGTTGATCTTGATTAGAATTTCTTTCAAGAATTGTATAGTTCGATTAGTGAAGTATAAAAATGTTACCTTATTTCTTGCTAGAAAGACTTCTCATTTTGTTGCAAGAATTGATTCACACAAAATAATCAAGAAATTACTTTTTGTACCTACACCAAACATTATATTCAATTGTAACAAATACATCTATACACCTTTAATACTTTGAATGCATTGAATTCTACCAAACAAAGGTGTCATTAATCTTAATTTACTTTTCTTGCAAGAATTGAATGGTTCAATTCTTAAAGGATGAGACTGTTACTTCATTTCTTGCTACCAAAGCTTCTCCTTCTATTGCAACAACTCATTAAATTAGCTTTTGTGTTTACACATAGAATTACATTCATTGTTACAAGCATGTCAATAGTTTTAATCATTTGAAGTTTATTATACATTGGACTTAATTATCTTAATTATATTTTCTTACATGATTTAGATGGTTCATTACCTCAAATATGATACCATCACTTCATTTCTTGCTAACAAGGTTTTAACTTTCATTACATTCCTTCAAGGTTAAATTATTGACCTTATAAATCTAAATAAGTAAAAATATCAACTATCCCTATCTCTTTATTATATTCTTTTATGACATTTAATCCAAAGTTCTAGCTCTTTTTATAATGACATAGAGACTCATAATATTTTATATCAAACAAAGAAGGAGATCTAAGCCTATAAGCTTGATTGGATGTTTCTAGTGGCTCATTAACCATAGAAGCAATAGTTTATGGTGGAAAGTCAACTTTATTTTTACTTATTTAGAAAAGGTTTATAAGGTCAAGAAAAAAACTTTCCTAAATTTTTTAGCCTTAGAGGAATGTATGGTGGTCAAAAAGGCCTATCAATAATACATTACAAAAAAGGGAAAAAAAGTTATTAGTATCCACCCTCCTACTCTAAATTTAAGTTTGAAAATTGAGGATAGTGAGGTTATAGCCTCCCTATGCAAAGCTAAAGCTATAATAAGTGTTGTAATTTAGCAAGGAAATTATAGCAATCTATATCATCAATCAATAGGCAATTAGCTTAACCTTGTTGAAGAAAAGATTAAAGAAATTTCCTTATAAGCTCTAAAACCTTTGGTTAAACCAGAAGAGGAAAAAAGGTTTTATTGAAACCTTTGCCTTCATAAGAAGATAGCTACAATATGTTAGTAAAACCCTTGAGCAAATAGAATTAGTGGATGGATAGTCAAAAGGTTAAAAAACTTTGGAGTAAAAGAAAAAAAAGTAGTCGCTATAGGAAAACAGAAACAAATTAAAGAAGAAGGAGACTCTAAAGAATATATGGATAAAATTCAAGAAATGTTCTTATCAAAACAAAATCCAATACAAAAAGATCCATCACCTTCTTACGAGGAGGAATCCATAAACATTAACAAACTGACCTTTAATAAGGTCCCTACCAAGTTGTATTATCCAAGACTAATCTCGATCAACTTCTTATTAGAGATACAACCTAAATATAATTATGTTGAATAAGATGATAATACTATAGTGGAATGAAATCTAGATAGGATGTTTGAACATCAGATTCTGATTCTACTTCATTATCTGGCAATATTTGTAACTATTACATAATCAAAGGGTAATTTTGACCCATAAATAGAAAAAGTTATAACCAGTGGATTTATTGGTCAACTTAAATGTTGGTGGGATTTTTATTTATTTGAAGAAGTGCTCTGATTTGTTCTACTATAAAGGTAGAACATGGAGTTCAACTTACTGACAGTGTTAATACACTAATTCATATAATTACGAATCATTTTATTGGAATAACTAACTTGTTAATAGACAAAATATATGAGTAGCTAATTAAGTTGAGATGCTTAGATTTATCTCATTTCAAGTGGTATAAAGATGCGTTCTTCTTTAAAGTTTTTATTAGAGAAGATAGCTAGAGTATTCGAGAATGATAAGTTTCTTCCTAGGTTTCTTACTTTATTTGCAAAAGAAAGTTAAGAATTAGTGAAAATCCTATCATAAAATAACTATTGATTACTCTAGTTAAACCTATGGAGAATTACCTGCTAAGGTAATGGTAAAGAGATTAAACTATAGAGGCAGTTACTAAAAGATAAGGCTCAGGGTAAAAGAGTTTTAGGAGATTTGTGAATAATGAGTTATCCACCCCTGAATTATCCTAAAAAATCTAGAAGAAAAGGTTATCAACCTTTATCACAAAAGAAGATGTTTTATTCAAAGGAAAGGAGAAAAGAAAACCCAAAAGAAAAGAAAAAGAAAATAGTAATCTATTACATATGTGAAAAAATAAGACATTTTTCTTTCTTTTTTAATCACCTTCCTCATGTATGTATAAGATTGAATCCATTTGATTTCTAAAAAGGATTACTAATCCTTAACTTTTTGAGGAATCCTTCATTAGTGGTTGTGAAAGACCAATTTTTCTCAATCTTTTTGTAATAAATATAAAATAAAATTAAAAAATCCAAGAATTATCTCTAGATGAGGACCTTAAAAGGTCACTAACGCATATTTTCTTATCAAAAAGTAAATTAAAAGAATTAGAGTTAGGAGTAGACCTTCTTAAGGAAGAAGATACCTTTAATACTAATTCAGATAATAGTTGTAATAGACAATGTAACTATTATCAGGTAATGTGTAAAAGTAATGGCTTATTAGTCTTAACAAAAGAAGATAATTTAATGTTGGATCTTATTCATAAAATAACAAATCTAAGAGAAAAGAAAAATAGAGAACAATCATAAAAGTATCTTCATCTAGCTTAACAAGATATAAAGATAAGAGAACCAAAAGAAAATTATAGTTTAAAAACTATGATTCAAAGAATTAGAAATAATCACTCTAGTTTTAAACACTAGAGAATCAAAATGTTCTATGGCCAATATTAAAGTTAAAATTAATCAGTTAAAAACTGAAATTAAAAAGTTAAAAAAAAAGGATTATAATCCCAGAAACAATATCTAAAAAGGTCAACTATCCTCTAAACATACAAGATACCTCTTTAAAAGAGGAGCTAAGAGTTCTTTGATATATCAATCTTATTGATAAGGTTATTACCCATAAATGGTGTAAAATTATTATGGTTGAAATCAATAAAGAATACATATTCTTGGTTATTGCCTTAATAAACTCATATATAGATATGAATTGTATTAATGAAGGAATAGTACCTTTAAAAAACTTTTCAAAAATTATAGAACTATGAAACACCCCATATAAAAGTTAATTTGTCATAAAATGCAAACTATCATAAGTGACTATCTCTAAGTATGGTGCACACTTATTCGTTATTGATTCATCAAGTCATAACATAGGCCAAGTGGGAGATTGTTAAATTAATTGACACAAGTGGCCCTTGTTATTTAAAATATGACCAAATATGAAAGGTCTAATATGATGGTTGGTTGGACATAACAGTAATTGGTATCATAGTGGGTTTGTGAATACTGTAATGGACAGAGAGGGAAAATGGTCGGCATTTAAAAGAAAAAAAATGGCCGGCATTGAAAAGAAAAAGCCGGCAATCATTTGTCATTTGCCGACAAAAAAAAAAAATTTCTTTTTCTTGAATGTCCACCACTGGCCCTTCCCCTTTCCGGATCTGATTTTTTCGCGCCGTTTTAGTCGTTGTGGTCGATGGGAAGAAAGAAATTAATGAATGTTGGGATCTGGCTATTGGAGTGGTACCCTGCTGGCATTTGCCAGCGTGGGGTATAAGCTGGCTACTAGAATAGTGCCCGGCATATTGGCCGATGTTGATCCAAAAAGGAATTTTCACACCGTTTCAAATATTGCCAATGTACAAACAAACTTATTTTCCGCATCATTGATAGTTTATTGATATTTTGTCAAATTGAATGATCTCAATAATTGAAGATTTTGAAGTTTATTGAGATCATATTGACATCAATCAAATATTGAAAGCTTATTGGTTACCAAAGTAGCCTACCTTGAAAGGATTCAAGTATTTGATTGTGAATTTTAATTGTTCATTTCTTTAGATGCTAATAATAACTCTCCCTATTAAAGATAACCGTTACAAAAAAAGAGACGTGATTTTTGCATTACAGCTTCTTTTCCTCCTCTCCACCATCAGAGAAACTAGAAAAGAAAAAGGAAAAGGGGGAGAAATTCATTAAAAAAGGATTCTCATCTTCGCAACAGGAACCCGACATCATGGACAGAGCTATGTAAAATCCATTACGATTTGTATATTAGTATTCATATAAAGAAAAGATCCTGCATCACAGAATTGAGAATTTTGGTAAAAGAAATTCTCTCTCTTTTTTTTTTAACAATTAGTGACCAAAGGATTTACTTAGAAATAAATGGAAAACTTATTAACTTTAAGTTGTATCTATTTTCAATATAGGGAGATAGATGTACTTCAAAAGATTATTAGAATAAAAGAGAGATTTACTCAATCTCTCTACACTTTGAGGTAAAAAATAAATATTTATATTGAAAAATAAATAGTCCTATTATTCAAGTAGAGATTGGGAAATACAAGAAAAGCAAGAAACATTAGTTTGCTCAAAAGTTTCTATGGCTTTCTAGAATAGAAAAAAGCACATCATAAAACTACTGTACAAAATGACTTTTAATGAAAGTTATATTCCAACTAAAGTCAAACCTAGAGCCATGGAACCAAGGTATTTGAACATATGCAAAAATAAAATATATGATCCCTTAAAAAAGGGACTTAATAGAAAAAATAATAGTCCTTAGAGTTGCATAGCACTTTATGTTGAAAATGATGCAAAATTAGAAAAAGTTGTTCTACCATTAGTACTTAATTACAAACCTTTAAATAAGACTTTAAGATGGATAAGGTATCTTAGACCCAACAAAAATGATTTACTTAATAAGCTTTATGAATTCGAATATATTCAAAATTTGATATAAAGTCTAGTTATTGACAAATCTAGATTTATAAAAAAGATAAGTATAAGATGACATTTTGGTAATCTAAATTTATTGAATTCCATTAAATAATTGAGTCATTACCTTGATTTGCTTTCATACATGGTTTAAATGGTTTGCTCCCTTAGAGATTATACCATCACTTCATTTTGTTCTAAGTCATTCACACAAAATAATCATGATATTAACTTTTATATCTACATCAAATATTATATTTATTGTGACAAATATATATCCTCACCTTTATGGCACTCTAAATCAATTAAATTCCATCAACAAAGGGGCCCTTGATCTTAATTATCATTTCTTGCAATAATTGTATAGTTTAATTAGTGAAGGATAAAAATATTACTTTATTTCTTGCTAGAAAGACTTCTCATTTTGTTGCAAGAAACGATTTTAACAAATTGTTTAAGAAATTATCTCTTTTGTCTACACCAAACATTATATTTAATTGTGGTAAGCACATCTATACACCTTGGTACCTTAAATGCATTGAATTCCACCAAACAAAGGTGTCATTAATATTAATTTGCATTTCTTGCAAGGATGGAATGGTTCAATTCTTAAAGGATGAGACCGTTACTTCATTTCTTGCTAACAAGGCTCCTTATATTGCAATAAGTCATTAAATTAACTTTTGTGTTTACACCTAGAATTACATACATTGTAACAAGCATGTTGATGAGAAGCTTAGAGATGATGCATGAAAGGCTTCAAATGATGAAAGAGGTCCATTGCACATTCCAAAAGGCCCAATAACATAAGCTAGAGCCAAAAAGATGAAAGAAGCTTTAAATGGGCTAATTGAGAACATCCAAGCAAACCAAGCTACAAATGGTGTGAATTCAAGCTTGAAAGGGAGTTAAGGCCTTATTAATATGATTGGAATACTTAACAGGTTAGGACTAAGCAATACCATTCACTCCTAAATAAGAGTTTATCCTAAATAAGTGAGTGTGGCATCCATATCCTTCTTAAATACCCTCAGTTTGTGTTCCTTTGAATGTTGGCTCTATGGTTTGTGTTATTAAAGTTTGATTTAGCTTTCATAGATATTCTTTGATTCCTTGTGTGCGTTGGGTCCTTAGGCCATGTCCTTTGGAGTTTTCCGCATCAGTTGATATCAGAGCCTGGTTCTAAATTAGGTTAGATCAACTAATCCTTCAATTTGCTGCTTTGTGATTTATTTATTTCTATTTAGTTTGACCATTAAGCATATTACCATTCAAATGCACTAATCTATTCATTTGCAACCCTTCTCACTTTGCTCATTTGTTTGAGATCATAACCAATAAAAATGCACTAATTTCAATTCCAATTACTGTCTTTAAGTATTCTACTATTGTTTTCTATTGAAAGAAAGAGAAAAAATCAAAAAAGAAAAAGAGGAACAAAAAAAAGAGTAACAAAATACAAAAGGCATGAAATTCAAATTATTAATTAAAGTTAAATAGTTTGGTCATATTAGCTATAATAATAACATAGTTTTCTTACTCAACTCTAATTCTACCATCTATTTTCTCGTTATATAATCAAAGTTTGTCCTATAGGTTTAACCCCCTATCCTAATTTTTGTCAGTTTAGTTCATTAAATTCGTTTGAATTGATATCCTTTTTCTTTTTCTTTTTTTTTTTTACTCTTTATTCTCCAATTAGTTCAATTCTACACCATTTATCTTATTCTATTCAAAATCAATCCTCTTGATTTAGCTTGTTTAGTTCTTTAAAGAGCTAAAAGGGGAAATTTGAGTGGTAAAAGGCAAGAGTGCAAGTTCATATTAAGAAAATGCCATAAAAAGTGTAAACATGAAGGAGTGTGACACCATTTATTTTAAGTGAAACACATAAGGGAGCTTTTTGTAAGGTATCTTAATCATTTTGTGCAAAAGTAATACTATGACTTTCAAAGACAAAGGTGTAGCTCAAGAGGGAGTTAGTAATGTGTCTTTCATGGTCAAAGCTATACAATAACAATTTGATCATATGAATACCAAATTTGGTGATATGAGGAAGAGGATGGAGGAGCAAGCTAATACAATAGTAGAATTGTCAAAAAGGTATGGGGACTATGAGGCTCTTAACGTAAGAAGACAATTGAGATGAGCTTATGACTATAAAGATGATGTAGAAGATGATGAATTTGACAATCAAATTATTGTGGTTAGAACTACCAACAAAAAAAGGGATCAGAGAGATGTTGGGAGGCAAGACATCTATGATCGTGATTTAGGCAATATTAAAATGACAATTCCTCCATTCCAAGGTAAGAATGATTCTGATGCATAACTAGAATGGGAGAAGAAGGTTGAATGGGTTTTTAACTACCATAACTATTTTGAGGAGAAAAAGGTAAAGCTTGTTATCATTGAATTTACTGATAATATTATTATTTGGTGGGATCAACTTATTTTGATTAGGAGAAGGATTCGTGAGTGGCCTATTGGTACATGGGAGGAGATAAAGGCCATCATAAGGAGGAGGTTCATCCCTAATCACTATTATAGGGAGTTGTACCAAAGGCTGCAAAGGCTCTCTCAAGATACCAAAAGTGTGGAGGACTACCACAAAGAGATGGAGATTGCCATGGTTAGAGTGAATGTAGAAGAAGATAGAGAGGCAACCATGGTTTAAACAAAAGGCATGGTGCATATAGTAATGAAAGTTCAAAGACAACTTAAACAAAAGGGTTCCACACAGTTTAGGTAGAATTTGGGTTCTACCTTATCTTAGAAGCTGAATTAGAGTAAAAGGGATGGGAAGGCTAATTGCAAGTTGGAAGCCGAGTTATCCAAGAGCAAGAATGTGGGTTCTAGCAAGGAGGCAAGTAATTCTAATCCCCAATCAAGTAGAAATAGAAATGTTTAATACTTTTAGTGTTTGGGAAGGGGTCACATTGCATCTCAATGTCTAAATAAACATGTAATGATCTTGAGAAGTAATGGTGATGTTAAAACTACAAGTGAATTAGATGATGATTTTATGCCATCATCAGAGGGTGAAAGTGATGGAGATGAGTATTTGGTTAATGGAGTAGCTCTCATCATAAAGCAAGCATTAAATGTGCAAGTAAAGGCAGAAAATGAGGTTTAATGAGATAACATCTTTAATAAAAGTTGTCTCATCAAAGATAAAGTATGTAGTATGATTATTGATAGTGGGAGTTGCACCAATGTTGTTGGCACAATTATGGTTAAAAAGTTGAATTTTCTAACTATGAAGCATCTTACACCATATAAGCTTCAATGGTTGAATGAGAGTGGTGAAATTAGGGTAAATAAGCAAGTGCTCATGTAATTTTCTATTAAAAGGTACCATGATGAAGTTTTATATGATATTGTACCCATGCATGCAGGCCATATTCTATTAGGAAGGTCATGATAGTTTGATAGGCAAGTTATGCATGATGGCTTCAAATATTGATATTCCTTTGTAATGAATGAAAGACCCATCACTCTTGTACCATTATCACCTCAACAAGCTTATGAGGATTAGTTAAGGATTAAAAATAAGAGTGAACAAAAAAGAGAGATAGAAAAAAAAGGAGAAAATGTGAGGATAAAAGAGAGAGAGAGAGAAAGAGAGAAACAAAGAGTTTCTATGCAAAAAAGGTGATGTCAAAAGAGCATTTTATGTCAAATAGCCTATGATCATACTTTTGTACAAAGAGGCTTATTTTAACATTAACAAGTTTGACCTGCCTTTGCCAAGTGTTGTTAATTCTTATTTGTAGGATTTTAAAGATGTATTCCCTGACAATATCCCTAATGGATTGCCACTTAAGAGAGGAATTGAGCATCAAAATGATTTTATCCCCGGTGCATCCATCCTAAATTGGCTAGCATATAGGAGTAATCTTAAGGAGACAAAAAAGCTTCAAAGGCATGTTGGGGAACATATTTTGAAAGGATATATGAGGAAAAGCATAAGTCCTTGTGCAATTCCTATCCTACTTATACCCAAGAAAGATGGAACTTATAGGATGTGTGCTGATTGTTGAGCAATCAACAAAATCACTATAAAATATTGTCACCCTGTACCTAGGTTAAATGGCATGTAGGATGAATTTCATGGTTCATGTGTCTTTTGTTAAATTGATTTGAAAAGTGGATATCACCAAATTAGGATGAGAGAGGGAGATGAGTAGAAAATAGCTTTCAAAACTAAGTATGGTTTGTATGAATGGTTTGTTATGTCATGGTACCTTCTGATAGAAAATGACACAAGCACTTGCTTATTTACCTTGACTTCACCACTCTCATTCAACCATTGAAGCTTATATGGCCTAAGATGCTTCATAGTAGGTAAATTTAGCTTGTCAACCATAGTTGTGCAAGCAACATTAGTGCAACTCCCACCATCAATAATCATACTATATACATTATCTTTGATGAGACACTTCATTTGAAAGATGTTATCTCTTTACACCTCATTTTCTTCCTTCACTTGCACATTTAATGCTTGCCTTGTGATGAGAGCTATTCCATTCCTCTCCATCACTTTCACCCTCTAATGATGGCACAGAATCATCTTCTAATTCACTTATAGTTTCAACATCATTGTTGCCTCTTAACATCATTGCATGCTTATTTGGACATTGAGATGCAATGTGACCCCTTTGCAAACACTTAAAACATTTAACATCTTTATTTCTACTTAGTTAGGGTCAAAATTACTTGCCTCCTTGTTAGAACCCACATTATTGTGCTTGGATAGCTCGGCTTGGAACTTGTAATCAGCCTTCTCGTCCTTTTTACTCCAATTTGGCTTTTAAGATGAGGTAAAACCTAAATTCTGTCCAAACCATATGGAACCCTTTTATTTAAGCTATCTTTCAACTTTCATTGCCATGTGCACCATATCTTCTAATTCCACATAGTGTTGCAATTCAACAACATTGGTTATGTCTCTATTTAGCCCTTTCAAAAATCAAACCATGGTTAGCTCTCTATCTTCATCTACATTTTCCCTAATCATGGCAATCTTTATCTCCTTGTGGTAGTCCTCAACACTTTTAGTGCCTTAAGTGAGCCCTTATAGTCTTTGGTACAACTCCATATAATAGTGATTAAGGACAAACCTCTTACTTATGATAGTTTGATCATTAAATTCATCATCTTTGTGGTCATAGGCATATCTCAATTGCCTTCTTGCTTTAGGAGCATCATATTCCCCATGCCTCTTTTAGAACTCTGCTATTATATTAGTTTGCTCCTCCATCCTCTCCCTCATATCAACAAATTTGCACTCTTGCCTTATAACACTCAAATTTCCCCTTTTAGCTCTTTAAAGAACTAAGCAAATTAAATCAAGAGGATTGGTTTTGAACATAATAAGATAAATGACATAGAATTGAACAAATTGGAGAAAAATGAGTTAAAAAAATGAAAAAGGATATCAAGGAAAACGAATTTAATGAACTAACCTCATAAAAATCAAGATAAGGGGTTAAACTTAGAGAATAAACTTGGGTGATATAACAAGAAAATAGATGACAGAATTGGAGTTAAGCAAGAAAACTATATTGTTATTATGGTCAATATAACCAAACTTTTTCACTTTTATCAATAACTTGAATTTGATGCCTTTTTTTTTCTTTTGTTCCTCTTTTTTTTTTTTGACTTAATACAAAACAACAATAGAATACTTAGAGACAACAATTGGAATTGAAATTAGCACAATTTTTTATAGTTATGATCTCAAACAAAGAGCAAAGTGAGAAAGGTTGCAAATGGATAGAAGAGTGACTTCGAATGGTAATGTGCTTAATAGGAAAACTAAATAGAAATAAATAAATCTAAAGGTAGTAAATTGAAGAATTAGTTGATCCAACCTAATTTAGAGCTAGGCTTTGATACCAACTAATGCGAAAAACCCAAAAGGACATGGCTTAAAGACCCAATGCACACAAGGAATCAAAGAATATCCAAGAAAGCTAAATTAGACTTTAATAACACAAAGCCTAGACCCAACATTCAAGGGAACACAAACTTAAGGTATTTAAGAAGGATATGGATGCCACACTCTAGAAAAAAAGAGAATAGGGAGTGATAAGTCAAGTTAAACGCCACAAGAAGAGTTACTTCTTAATAAGTTCTCTAGTTCTTGAAATAACCAAAGGAGAAAGCCCTTACTTTTTATTTCTCTCAAAATTGTTTGATTTTCTAGAGCTTACAAGGAGGTGCTTATTTATAGGCTAAGATAGAAACCCTATGGAGGCATAAATTCCTATTTAGGTCAAATCATTATTTAAGAGGAATTCCTATCCATGAAAAATTCTTTCACAGAAAACTCACTTTTATACAATCACTTATTTAGGATAAACTACTATTTAGGAGTTAATACTATTATTTAGTCCTCGATCATTAAGTACTCCAATCATATTAATAAGGCCTTAACTCTCTTCCAAATTTGAATTAGCACCATTTCTAATTAGGTTGGCCTAAATGTCCTCAATTAGCCCATTTAATACTTCTTTCATCTTTTTGGCTCTAACTCATGTTATTGGGGCTTCTGGAACGTGTAATGGACCTCTTGCATCCATTGAAGCCTTCCACCCATCATCTCTAAGGTTCTTGTCAAAAGGAAAAGAACAAGATGCAGCAAGATAACATCTTTCATACAAGGTGTCTCATCAAAGATAAGGTATGTAGTGTGATTATTAATGGTAGGAGTTACACTAATATAACTAGTACAATTATGGGTGAAAAGGTGAAGTTACCTATTATGAAGCATCCTAGGCCACATAATGGTTGAATTAGAGTGGTAAAGTTAGGGTAAATAAGCAAATGCTCATGTCATTTTCTATCAGAAGGTATCATGATGAATTTTTATGTGATGTTGTACCTATGCATGCAAGTCATATTTTATTAGGAAGTCATGGTAGTTTGATAAATGAGTTATGCATAATAGTTTCAAGAACCAATATTCCTTTGCAATGAATGAAAACCCATCACTCTTGTACCATTAACACCCGAATAAGTTTATGAGGATCAATTAAGGATTAAAAATAAGAGTGAACAAAAAAGAGAGATTTAAAAGAGAAGGATAAGTGAAATAAAAAAAGAGGAGAAAAAGTGAAGACACAAAAGAGAGAGAAGACAAAAGAAAGTTTCTATGCAAAAGAAAGTGATGTAAAAAGAGCATTTTCTGCCAAATAGCTTATGATTGTACTTTTATACAAAAATACTTATTTTAACACTGACAAGTTTGACCTATCTTTGTCTAGTGTTGTTATTTCTCTTTTGCATGAATTAGAAGATGTATTATCTGAGTATGTTCTAAGCAAATACCTACCTAAGAGATGAATTGAACATTAAATTGATTTTATACTTGGTGCATCCATTCCAAACCAGCCAACATATATGAGTAATCCTGAGAAGACAAAGGAGTTCCAAAGGTAGGTCAAGGAACTTATGTCACAAGGATATGTGAGAGAAAGCATAAGTACTTATGTAGTTTCTATTCTACTTATACCCAAAAAGGATGAGACTTTAAGGATATGTGTTGATTGTTGAGTGGTCAATAAAATCAATGTAAAGTATCGTTAACCATATTTAGGTTAGATGACATGCTAGATGAATTGCATGGTTGACGTGTCTTTTCTAAAATTGATTTGAAAAGTGGATATCACTAGATTTGGATGAGAGAGAGAGATAAGTGGAAACTAGCTTTCAAAACTAAGAATGGTCTATATGAATGGCTTGTTATGTCATTTGGTCACACTAATGCACAATGAATCATGTTTTGTGTACATTCACTGGTAAATTTGTGGTTGTGTATTTTGATGATATTTTAGTATGTAGCAAAAATTTAGAAGAGCAAGTTAATCATTTACAGTATGTTTTAATTATTTTATGTTCTTAGAAATTGTAGGCTAACTTCAAGAAATGTTCGTTTTGTATTAACCAAATAATATTTCTTAGCTATATTATGAGTGCTAAAGGAATTGAGGTTAATGAAAAAGACATTAAGGCAATCCGTGATTGGCCTACAACTAAGTCAATTAATGATGTGCGTAGCTTTCATGGTCTAACTAGTTTTTATACACACTTTGTTAAGGACTTTAGCACCATTATTGCACGACTAGCTAAGTTTATAGAAAGAACATGGGTTTTAGGTAGGGTAGTGATCAAGACAAGGTTTTTAATTACATTAAGGAAAAATTAAGTTTTGCACCCTTTCTTACTTTACTTAACTTTGCAAAACTTTTAAGATTGAGTGTCATGCTTCAAGTATTAGCATTGGAGCTATTTTGATGCAAGAAAGACATCTAATTGCCTACTTTAGTGAAAGGCCAAGTGAAGCAAGCCTTAATTATCCTATTTATGATAAATAGATATATGCATTGGTATAAGCTTTGGAGACATGGCAACACTACCTTTGGCCTAAGGAGTTTGTCATCCATATTGACCATGAATCCTTAAAACACTTGAAGGGATAAGGAAAGTTAAACAAGAGACATGCCAAGTGGGTCAAATTCATTGAGGCCTTTCCCTATTTCATCAAATATAAACAAGGTAAACAAAATGTGGTAGCTAATGCATTATCTCATAGGTATGCCCTTTCCTTTACACTAATTGCAAAACTATTAAGATTTAATATATAAAAAATGTATATATGAAAGATCCTATCTTTACTTATATGTATGAAGCATATAGAAGTCAACCTTTGAGAAATTTTATAGGCATA
The DNA here is from genome assembly GCA_020141445.1 of Bruguiera sexangula. Lineage (NCBI taxonomy): Eukaryota > Viridiplantae > Streptophyta > Magnoliopsida > Malpighiales > Rhizophoraceae > Bruguiera > Bruguiera sexangula. Next base: position 7,938,296 of record JAHLGP010000084.1, on the reverse strand, counting down.
AGGGTTTCTTATTTAGGAAAAATCATTTATGCATACTTATGAGTTCTTTGAGGGAGTTAGTTGTGAAAGAAGCTCATGGTGGTGGTCTAATGGGTCATTTTGGAGTTAGGAAAATCCTAGATGTCTTAGTTGAACATTTCTTTTGGCCACACATGAAATGAGATGTTGATAGGGTATGTGAGAAATGTATAACATGCAAACAAGCTAAACTTAGAGTTTTACCCCATGGCTTGTACACTCCTTTACCTATACCTAGCAATCCCTAGGATGATTTATCTATGGACTTTGTATTAAGGTTATTGCAGTCCAAAAGGGGTAAGGATTCTATATTTGTTGTTGTTGTTGTTGATAAATTTTCAAAGGTGGCACACTTCATCCCATGCCATAAAATTGATTATGCATACAATATGGCTAAATTAGTCTTGAGAGAAGTGGGAAGTTTGCATGGCTTGCCTTAGAGTATTCCTTCATATCTAGATATAAAGTTCTTAAGCTACCTTTGGAACACTTTGTAGGGTGAGTTAGGTATTAAGCTATTATTTTCAACTACTTGCCATCTATAAATTGATGGGCACACTGAGGTGGTTAATTGAATTCTTTTTACTTTGTTATGTACTATTATTTGAATGAATTTAAAAACAAAGGAAAATTGTTTACCATATGCCAAGTTTGCATATAATAAGAGTGTTCATTTTGCTACTAGTTTCTCTCTATTTGAAATTGTATATGATATTAATCCTTTAACTCCTTTGGATTTGGTTCCTATACTTGTCAATAAGTATGCTAGATTAAATGGTGAAAGCAAGGCCAACATGGTAAAGAAATTGCATGAGAAGGTGCGGCAAGATATTGTAAAACGAATTGGGCAATATGCATCCCATGTCAACATAAGGCAAAAGAAGGTGGTGTTTGAACTTGGTGATTGGGTTTAGACGCATATGTGCAAGGAATGATTATCAACTCAAAGGCATTCAAAGCTATAACCTAGAGGAGATGGTCTATTTCAAGTAGAAAGACAAATTAATGATAAGACCTATAAATTGGACCTTCCCAATGAGTATAATATGAGTGTAACATTTAATATTTCTAATTTTTCCCCTTTTGATGTAAGTGATGATTCAAGGATGAATCCTTTTGAGAAGAGAAGGAATGATGAGAAGCTTACAAAAGATGCATGGAAGGCTTCAAAGGATGCAAGAGATCCATTGCACATTTTAAAAGGTCCAACAATGCAAGTTAGAGCCAAAAGATGAAAGAAGCACTAAATGGGCTAATTGAAGACATTTGGGCCAACCAAGCTACATATCGTGTGAATTCAAGGTTGAAAGAAAGTGAAGGCCTTATTGATATGATTGGAGTGCTTAATTGGCAGAGTTAAGTAATAACATTCACTCTTAAATAAGAGTTTGTCCTAAAGTATTTGTTATAAAAAGTGGAAGTTTTCTAGATAGGAATTTGTCTTAGATAAGAGTTTCCCTTAAATAGGGATTTTTCCTAAATAGGAATTTATGTCTATTTTATTGTTGCTATCTTACCCTATAAATAGGCACCTCTTTGTAAGCTTAAAAAGTAGAAAAATTGAAAGAAATAAAAATGATAGTTTTTTCCTTCGATTCTTTTAAGAACTAAGGAACTTATTAAGAAGTAACTCTTCCTATAGCATTCAACTCGACTTATCACTCCCAATTACCTTCTTTTTTGGAGTTTGCATCCATATTCTTCTTAATACCCTAGGTTCTTGTTCCTTTGAATATTGGTTCTAGGGTTTCTGTGATTAGAATCTAACTTAGCTTTCCTGGGTAATGCTTGATTCTTGATATAATGTGAAAACCCCAAAAGAAATGGTTTAGAGACCCAATGTACCTAAGGAATCAAAGAATATCTTGGAAAGTTAAATCAAATTGTAATAACACAAACCCTAAACCTAACATTCAAAGGAACATGAACCTCAGGTATTTAAGAAGAATATGAACACCACACTTAAGAAAAGAAAGGAATTGAGAGTGATAAGTTGAGTTAAATGCCACAAAAAGAGATATCTCTTAATAAGTTCTTTAGTTCTCGAAAGAATCGAAGGAGAAAACCCTTCCTTTTTATTTCATTCAAAGTTGTTTAATGTTTTAGAGCTTACAAGGAGGTGCCTATTTATAGGCTAAGATAACTATCCCAAAGAGGTATAAATTCCTATTTAGGACAAATCCTTATTTACAAGGAATTCCTATCTAGGACAAATTCTTACACATAAAACTTTTACTTTTATATAATCACTTATTTAAGAAAAACTCCTATTTAGGAATGAATGTCATTACTTAATCCTAGCCCATTAAGTACTCCAAATAATAGCAAATAATACATAGTCCTACCTCACGATTCCTTCTTTTAGTTAAAATAAGTTAATCCTACCAAATAATAACATAATCAATAAATTCAATGACAATAAGCTTTACCTTTTTGTCCTCAGAATAGTTATGGTAGTCAAAAACCAATTCAACCTTCTTCTCTCATTCTAAGTATGGCAATCAAAAACCAATTCAACCTCCTTCTCCCATTCTAAGTATGCATCAGGATCATTCTTACCTTAAATTGGAGGAATTTTCATTTTAATACTACCCAAATCACCATTATAGGTGCCTTGCCTCCTAAAATCTCTCTGATCCCTTTTACTATTGGCAGTTCTAACCACAGTAGTTTGACCATCAAATTCATCACCTTCTACATCACCTTTATGGTCATAGGCTTATCTCAATTACCTTATTGCATTAAAAGCCTCATACTCTGCATGCCTCCTTTTGCAACTCTATTATTCTATTAGCTTGCTCCTCCATCGTTTCCCTTATATCATTAAATCTAGTATTCATATGCTTAAATTGTTATTACATAGTTTTGATTACAAAGGACACATCACTAATTCCCTCCTAAGCTACACCTTTTTCTTTGGAATTCATAGTATTTCTTCTGCACTAAATGATTAAGATACCTCACAAAACACTCCCTCACATATTTCACTCAAAAGAAGAGGTGTCACACTCCCTCGTGTTTACACTTTTTATGGATTTTTCTTAATATGAACTTCCATTCTTGCCTTTTACCACTCAAATTTCCCCTTTTAGCTCTTTAAAGAACTAAACAAGCTAAATTAAGAGGATTAATTTTGAGTAGAATAAGATAAATGGTGTAGAGTTGAACTAATTAGAGAACAAGGAGTCAAAAAAAATGAAAAAGGATATCAAGGCAAACGAATTTAATGAGCTACACTCACAAAAATCAAAATAGGGGGTTAATCCTAAAGGACAAACTTGCATGACATAACAAGAAAATAGATGGCAAAATTAGAGTTCAGCAAGAAAACTATATTATTATTGTGGCCAATATGACTAAATTGTTTAACTTTTATCAATAACTTGAATTTGATAAATTTTTTTTGTTCCTTTTTTATTTCCCCTCTTTTACTCAACATAAAACAATAGTAAAATACTTAAAGACAACAATTGGAATTAAAATGAGCACATTTTTTATAATTATAATCTCAAACAAATGAGCAAAGTGAGAAGGGTTACAAATGGACAAATTAGCACATTTGAATGGTAATGCAGTTAATAGACAAATTAAATAGAAATAAATAAATCACAAGGCAACAAATTGAAGAATTAATTGATCCAACTTGATTCAAAATTGGGTTTTAATACCAACTGATGTGGAAAACACCAAAAAGACATGACTTAGGGACCCAATGCACATAAGGAATCAATAAATATCCAGGAAAGCTAAATCATATTTTAATAACACAAACCTGAGACCCAACATTTAAAGAAACATGAACGTAGGGTATTTAAGAAGGTAATGGACACCACACTCTAGTAAAAGAAGGGAATTGAAAGTGATAAGACGAGTTGAATGCCATAAGAAGAAGTACTTCTCAATAAGTTTTTTAGTTCTTGAAATAGTTGAAAGTGAAATCTCTTACTTTGTATTTGTCTCAAAGTTGTTTGATGTACTAGAGCTTATAAGAAGGTGCCTATTTATAGACTAAGATAGCAATCCTAAAAGGGTATAAATTCCTATTTAGGAAAAATCCTTATTTAGGAGAAACTCTTATCTAGGACAAATTCTTACACAGAAAACTTTCACTTTTATAACAACCACTTATTTAGGAAAAACTCCTATTTTGGAGCGAATGGTATTATTTAGTCCTATCCAATTAAGTACTCTAACCATATTAATAAAGTCTTGACTCTCTTTCAAGCTTGAATTCTCATCATTTGTAACTTGGTTGGCCTAAATGTCCTCAATCAGCCCATTTAGTATTTCCTTCATCTTTTTGGCTCTAACTTGTGTTATTAGGCCTTTAGAAATGTGCAATGGAACTCTTGCATCCTTTAAAGCTTTCCACACATCATCTTAAGCTTCTTATCAATAATTATACTTAATTTAAACCTAATGAGGCTATTCATTTTTATCTGAAAGATGATATATGTCCTCATAGTAGTTTGAAGGATTGCTTTTACTATATCAATAAATATTACATGAAATAGGATTAGTGGTTATTAAACCTATATAGCAAGGAACTATATCTAGCTATGACTTTAGAGATTAGGCCTCTACCAAATTCAAGATAAAGAAAATTCTTTATTCAAAGGATCAATAAGATGATGTCTTTGGCTATAGAGATCTAAAAGAATGGTGGAAGGTTAAATCCTATAACTACTTCGATTATATTAAAGTATGTGAAAGAGCCTTATTATATGAAAATAGGTAGAGAAAATTTAATTGGTTCATTCAAATACATCTTCCAAATGATTCAAAAAAATTTTCAAATTGGTTTAAAACCTAGTTTTCTAAATGGGGTTTACATCATCTAACCCTACCTTATAAAATAAGAACTATTTATGAACAATTTATGAAATGAATGAAAAGGTTAAAAACTTATTATTAATGCTTATTATATGGTATCACGCCCCATTGATTATTTAATAGGACTGCATTATTATGGGTAAGCAAGTCAACATTCTGCTATTGGGAAAAGTTTGACTTCTTTGATGATGGAGTCTGCATTGGCAAAGGGGTCATCTGCATAAATGGGCCTAAAGCTCTACCCCCTAAACCCACGTCTTTACCTCTAGAAAAGATATTAAAGACTTTAATGGAGTTGGTATTGAGAGAGAGGTTATTGAAAATGATGGTTGCATTAGTCTAGTTAGAGCAAGACACATAAGCAGATTAGGTTGAAAGTAGCCAAAGACACCTCAATGATGATGTTATGCAAGATTATTAGGATCCCTATGAACTATAAAAGACAAAAACTATTTTTGGTGGAAAAATAGTTATGGGATCGGACAAATGACTTTTATTAAAGCTATTTTAACAAAAGTAAGGAATCAAGGATAACTTTACTTTAAAAAAGACACTTATTTGATAATGGTTATCACTTTTTTATTATTTGTATAAATAAGACCTTTTGGCTATTCCCAAAGGCAAAGTCCAATTTTCTTTCTTCTATGTCTTAAGCTCTGTCTCCTCCTTACTATCTTTGAATTCATCTCTCTTCTCTCTCCCTTTGTAAAATATACTTGTAACAATGTTTTGTGTAATGAAAGCTTTGTTTTTATAAGTAAGCTAGTTTTGTTACTTTCTTTTAAGATTTTTGTGTGATTTATATATTTATATGTGATTTATACCTTTATATGTGATCTTACGTTATGAAGATAAGAATGTATGATATATATGCTTCAACATGATTTATAGCTTTCTATGTGATCTTATGCTGCGAAGAGGAGAATGGTATCAAAGCCTAGAAACTTCTAAAAGGTTAAAGTTAGCCTTAGTTTTATCTAGATCTCATAGTTGAAACCCTAAGTCATGTCATCTTTGTGCTCATGTTTATTGTGATTTGGTATATAAAGTTGTGGTTTAAGACGTTGATAGTGATACCATGAAATATGGATAGGTTGAGACCAAATTGACTTTTTAGAAGTAACAGTCTCCCTAGGTGTAGGAATAAAGAAATAATTATTAGTGAAAATTTAGGTAATAATTATTTTCAAAATTGGACTCTTCCTTCTTCTTCCTTTTTCCATGTTTATAAATAGGGAAGTTTCTTGAAAAAAAATGATTATGTTATTAAAATAGTTAAAAATGCTCTACCCTCAACTCAAGGTTACAATGATTTATTTTTTTTTACTATTATAAGAGCTTATTAACTCACATCAACAAAAGTATAAATTTCCTTATGTTGGGATGGTACACATAGTATTAAAATCTGCTGCCACATTAGGTTTAAACAACCTAACTATTATCTGTGTTCATGACAAAACATATAATAGGTTTCATAACTCCTTATTAGGAGTAGTTGAATCCACATTAAGTGACAGGCCTTTTTGGTTTTCACATTTTCCAAATTTTACTTTATTTTTATTAAATCCTAATTTGATACATTCCTTGTGCCTTGATATTAAAACTAAAGGATTTAATATATGATAGCTACTTCAAAGAATCTTATCCTTATTTATGCGATATATTATAAGGTTATGAATACTATTGTCACAAGAATTAAAGAAATTCTTGCAAGATATGCAAACAAAGGGTCTATGACATTGTTTCTGATTAATAGATGAAAAGCTAATGTCTTGGTTCCAAAAAAATTTGCTTCAAATCAAATTAAATAGTTAAACCTATTAAACAGATGAATCATCAAATGGAAGAAATAATTGAATACAAAGATAAGGATGTCAAAATTTGATTTGCTTTATTTAAGAGTATGGGGTTAAATGTCAAAAAACAAAAAAAAAGAAAAGGGTTAAATTTAGATTCTCTACCTCTTTAGTACCAATTAATGAATTGGAAGGAATTAGAAGAACAAGAGAATAGGTTAGCCAACCTTAGTATAAAGCTAACTTTCCTCTCTTGACTTTTGCTTTTATGGTTAATGAATTACTAGAACATCCAGTTAGGCTTCTAGGCCGAGATCTCCTTCTTTATCTGATATGAGATTTCAAGATGAAGACAAGAGTCTCTATGTCCTTGAGGTTGTTAATGAGATAGATGAAAAAGTAAAAGAGTTATTTTGCTCTCTAAAAAATACTATAAAAATGAAATGGTTATTTATGACCTTTAATGAAAAAGAACAAGAGTTATGGTGTAAATACCATAAAAGACACACTATTGAAATGGGAGTAGTAGATATTTTCACCTATTTGGAAAAGGTTTATAAAATTAAGATAAAACCTTTCCCAACTTTTTCTATCCCAAAAGAATATATGGTCTTTAAAAAAGCATATTAAGAATACACTATCAAAAAAAGAAAAAGGATTATTAGTGTTCACCCTCCTGCATTAAATCTAAGTGTAGATGCAGAAGATAGTGAAGTTATAACTTCACCATATAAAGCTGAGCCATTTACTAGTGCTCTTACATAGTAAGAAAATTATATTAATTTTTATCTTCAGTCTATAACTAATAAGCTTAATAGAGTTCAAGAAAAGATTGAAGAAATATCTTAAGAAACTCCAAAACCTTTTGTTAAACCAAAAATAAAGAAAATGGTTTTATTTAAATTCTTACCATCAGAAGAAATAGACTACAAAACGTCAAGTAAAAAATCTGAGAATACAAAATTGATAGATAAAAGAGTCAAAAGGTTAAAAAAAAACCTTGTCTAGAAAAGAAAGAAGCCCTAATTCTAGGACAAGAAGAATAGATTAAAGAAGTAGAAGACAAATTAGCAAGATTAAAGAATCTTAACCCTCTAATAGCAAGATTTATAAAAAGTGGATTTACCAGACAACTTAGAAGATGGTGGGATTTTTATTTATGAAAAGAAACCAAATCTCAAATATTTTCTACTATAAAAATAGAGTAAGGAATGCAACTTATTGACAATGTAATACATTATTTCTCATTTGGAAAGGTTCATATTTGGTTTTGAATAAATCATAACTTTCCTTAACTTTTATAACAAGTATAAATGGAGTAGAACCAAAATAATTCCACCATTACTTGAACCAAAATAGCAGGGTTAATTTTGGGTTCAAAATAGAATAACCATGGATAACTACTCTTATGGTTTTAAATGAAAAAGGTATTACACCTGGCTTGTTGGTAATCCCAGTATAAAAAGATTTGGCAATGGTTTATTCTGATTTTGAAAGAAATAGGAAAGGTTTCAAGTTTTGAAAGGTGTGATTCTTATTTTTAAGAAGGGATGATTTGTAGTATATAAAAGGTTAAATAAGTAGGGTTAGTATGGGATTTATCAAGGTAAAAGTGTTCGAATCTAACTAACTCTATTATTTCAAGTAAGGTCATATAATAGGCTTAAGGTTTGGAAAAATCTTATTGTTTGAAGTACCATCCAAAGGGAAATATTTTTGGGATGGTATTAAAAGGATTTTTATTATAGAATCTTGGTTTCTTAACAAATATGTTTTGAAAATAATTTTTCTCAATATTTGGATGAAGATTTTGAAATTCTTTTGAAAATTGAAGGCTTTAGAGTTTTTACCTATATCCTCTGTCTAGAATTGTTGCAGGGTTGATAAACCTTATAGTATCGAAAGAACATCTAAAGTTTTATAAATATTTTCCATCCATTTTTGGATTTGTAGTTGTTTTTTAAGAGTTTTGGAAGATTTAACTTTTGGCTTGGTTTTAAGGATTGATCTTTTTAGTTGGTCAATTTTTCAATCTTTATGGGTAAACTTGAGATAGGTTTTAGGCTAGTTTCTGTTTTGGTTTGGATAGTTTTTAGAGTAGAACCTAAACTTTTATCTAGGTTTTGGATAAGAGCTTTGCACTTATTTTTTGATTTCCTAGACATCCTTGGTTTTGTTTTAGAGGAATTCTTTAGTCATGAACATAATTGGTAGTCACAATCTACTTTTCTTAAAACTCCAAAATTTGTTTTGTAAAGTACTTTGGTAGCTTTGAATACTTGTTTTGAGACCACCAAAAGAGGTTGTGGACCTTTTTACAATTGGTTGTCTTGGTATGCTTTATTTTTGGTAATATACTAAAATAGTCATCTTTATTACTTTGTAGACTTTCGAGGGAGATGGGCTCATTGTTTTCAAAATAAGGGGAATCTTATTCTAAAGGGGTTTTGGACTACAATAATTGTTGTATTATTTCCAAGTATTCTTCTTTAATTTGGGCTATAACTAAAAGGGTTGTCGTATGAGAATTTTTGTGCTAGAAATGTAGTATTTAGAGGCTTGGTTTGTAATAGCTAGACATGTATTGGCTAACTTATATTATCCAACCAAGTTTGTATAATAGGTTTAACTAATTTTTTAGGAATTTTGAATGAGTCCCACCATTTTATTTTGAATTTTCTAATGATGATAAAGGTATCATCTTTAGTATGATAATCAAAATACCAAGCAAATACCCATGAAAGGAAGAATTTTGTAGAGAAAAGGAAAAGTGGTGAAAGCCTTTTCTCATTTGCAAAAGGTTCATTTTTGGTTTTGAATAAGTCATAATTTTCCTTGACTTTTGGAATAAGAATATCTAGAGTATAACCAAAATAGTTCCACTATTGTTTGAACCAATTAAAAATTTTCTTAAGGTTAATAGTTTATTATATTAGGTTTGTTGATAATCCTAATATAAGAAGGTTTGGTAATGATTTATTCTAGTTTTAAAAGAAATAAGAAAGGTTTTAAATTTTGAAAAGTTCGTTCCCCATTCTAGAGGAGGGATGATTTATAGTATATGATAGGTTGAATAAGTAAGGTTAGTATAAAATTTATTAAGGTAAATGTGTCTAAACTCTATTATTTCAAGTAAGGCTATATAATAGGCTTAAGGTCTGGAAAAATTTTGAAGTTTGAAGTACCATTTAAAAGGAAATATTTTTAGGATGGTATTAAAAGGATTTTTATCATAAGATCCTGATCCATAACAAATGCGCTATAAAAATATTTTTTTCTTAAAATATTTGGAAGAAGATTTTGAAATTCTTTTAGAAATTGAAGACTTTAGAGTTTTACCTATATCCTCTTTGTAGGGTTCTTGCAAGGTAGATAAACCTTATAATGTTGAAAGAACATCTAAAGTTTTATAGATATTTTTCATCCATTTTTGGATTTGGAGTTATTTTTCAAGAGTTTTGGAAGATTGAACTTCTTGGTGTGGTTTTGAGGATTGACTTTCTTGGTTGGTCAATTGTTCAATTTAGGTTCTTATAAGTAAACTTGAGATAGGTTTTGGGCTAGTCTCTGCTTTGGTTTAGATTGGTTTTGTAGTAGAGGCTGAACTTTCCTCTGGGTTTTGGATAGGAGCTTTGCCCTTATTTTTTGATCTCCTAGGCATCTTTGGTTTTGTTTTGAAGGAACTCTTTGGTTAAGAAATTAGGAATGGAGTTTTTTTCTCCTCTTATGTACTCAATTTCAAAATCAAATGCAAAAAAATGGGTTGCCATTGGGCAAAAATTTATTTTAATGTAATGTTTTGGACATCTATTTGTAAAACTTCTTTTGTAGACTTGTAATTAATGCATAAAAGAAATTTTTGATTGAGTAAATCATTTTGAAATTTTGTAATGTACATGACAATGGATAAAATTTCTTTTTTGATGATGGAATAATTGTTTTGACAATCATTCCAATGTATAATTGCAAATTGTATGATTTGTTACTTACCTTTTTTGGCCTATTTGAGAATTCCTCCATATCCTAAATTAGAGACACCATTTTCTATTATTTTTTGAAGTGAAGGGTTTATAAGATGAATGTAAGGAATTTCATGGACTAGGGTTGTGATGTACTGGACAAGAGTAATTGCTAAGATGTATAAGGAATAGGGTTTTTCTGGAGATTATTAGGTAAAGATTTTGCAATACGATTTACATTTGGAATGAAATCCAAAATATAATTGAGAATTGATAAAAATCTTTGGAGTTGGGATTTTTCAGTGATTTTGTCAAGAATTTTATCAAAAAAAAGCCAAAGCTCTCTTAATGGGAATAATGGTTCCTTGAGAAATGTAATGTCCAAAAATCTCACTCTAGTTTGGAATAAAGAAATGTTAGATTGAGATATCACAAGTCCATTTCTTGTTTACAATATAGAAAAATGTTTGTAAATGTTTAAAATGTTGTTTAACAAATTTTGAAAAAATTAAAACATCATTAATGTAAACAAGAGAAAATTTTGAATATGGTTGAAAAATCTCATTCATAATTCTTTGGAATTCTGAAAAGGCATTTTTTAAACTAAATGACATCACATTCCATTCATATTGGCCAAATGAAATAGTAAAGGTAATTTTGTACCTATCTTTTGGATCAATATGAATTTGCCAAAATTCATACTTTATGTTGAAAATGTAAGCATAATGAATTTTTTTGTAACAAGTCATTTTTATTAAGAGTAGAGTACCTAATCTACTTAAGGGTTTTGTTGAAGGGTTTATAATTGATAACTAACCTTGGAGTACCTCTTTCTAAATCAGCTAACTTGTTAACATAGAAAGCAATACATGATCAGGGTGATCTAGATTTAGAAATGAGTTTCTTGGATTTTAAATCCTAAATCTCTTTTCTACAGTAACTTTATAGTTATATGTTCATTTTGATAGGTCGAGCTTTTGTAGGGATTTGTTTTTCATTAAAATCTAGTTCATAGGATAAATTAACTATGTGTTATTTCTTATTCCAAAAAGCATTTGGAAGATTAGAAAAAGTTCATTTTGGAGGGTTTGTTTGAAAGTAAAGAATTTTTTTCTAAAATTGCAAGGTCTTGTAACTGATTCTAGATTCTTTTGAGAGAAAGGTGTTTTTGTAAATAAAGAAGGTTTTGTCCTTTGACTTAAATGTGAGTATGGATTTTGTTCTAAAAAATGGAATGAACTTCGATAAGATTCAAATTTCTAGTTTTTGGACTTTCAAGAGAAGAAAAATGAAGTTTTTAAAATTTTGTTTTAAAAACAATACTATCATAATTGATAGTATAAAGAGTGATATGATTTATAAATGGTGATCTTAAAATCACCATATGATGCATATTTTCAACAAGAATGAAAGTAGTTCTAATTTAAAAATGTTGATTTTGGACGAAAGTTGTTGTTTTATTTGTAAAGGTCATTTTTGAATTGTTTGCAAACGAAAGGTTTTCATTGGTTTTTTCTTGAAAGTGGGTTGAAACAATTTGTTGTTTCATACAATTTAAGTTTGCAATAGTATCAAAAAGAGAAATTGTATTTAGTTTGAAATCATTTGAAAAAACTAAAGTGATTTTGATAAAATACTTTTTAGGAGTAACTTGTTTCAAAGTAAAAAAAAATCATTTGAAACTTTTTTTAGGTTGGAGGTTTTGTGGTTCTTGGTCTGGTTCTGATTCAGGACACTATCTTGAGTTTCTTTTAAATGTTTTGCAAGAAGAAATTGTAGAGTTTCATTGTCTTTTTTCTAGTTTTGTTTGAGTTCTCTAAATTTTGTTTTTACGGTTTTGATTTTCGTTTGGAGTTCTTGTAGGGTAAGGATTGATTTCTTTTAAATGTTTTGCAAGAAGAAATTGTAGACAATGATGAGAACTGTAAAGATGAAGGGTGGAAGGCTTCAAAGGATGCAAAAAGTCTATTGCACATTCCAGAAGGCCCAATAACATGAGCTAGAGCTTCAATTGATGTAAGAGGTCCATTGCACATTCTAGAAAGCCCAATAACATGAGCTAGAGCTTCAATGGATGTAAGAGGTCCATTGCACATTTCAGAAGACCCAAGAACACAAGTTAGGGCCAGAAAGATTAAAAAATCACTAAATGGGCTGATTCAAGACATTCAGGCCAACCAAATTTTAAATGGTGCGAATTCAAGTTTTAAAGAGAGTTCAGGCGTAGTTAATATAATTGGAATACTTAATAGGTCAAACTAAGTAATAGCATGACTCCTAAATAGGAGTTCATTGTATGTTCTGGAATTAGTCTGAAATTCCTCCAAAATAGGGATTTCTCCTAAATAGGAATTTTGCCTATTTAGGATTGCTATCTAAGCTTATAAATAGGCACCCCTTGTAAGTTTTGGGAATCAGACAATCAAGAAATAATACAACTTTGAGTAAAATAGAAAGCAAGGGTTTTTTTCCCTCGGTTCTTTTAAGAACTAAAGAACTTATCAAGAGGTAATTCTTCTTGTGGCATTCAAATCGACTTATCACTCCTAATTCCTTCCTTTTCTGGAGTGTGGCGTCCATATCCATCTTGAATACCCTAGGTTCGTATTCCTTCGAATATTAGGTCTAGAGTTTGTGTTATTAAACTCTGATTTAGCTTTCCTGATTGTTTTTTGATTCATTGTGTGTGTTGGGTCCCTAAGCACATTTTTTGGGGTTTTCCGCATCAGTTTCATTGTCTTTTTTCTGGTTTTGTTTTAGTTCTCTAAATTTTGTTTTTACGATTTTGATTTTCGTTTGGAGTTCTTGTAGTGGTTTGACAATTGATGGGGTAATTGTAGAAGTTGATAAGGTATTAGTTTTAGTTTCTTGTTTTTGGAAGGTTTTGAGAAGAGTTTCTAACTACTCTATTTGGAGGTTAGGGTTAGTGATGTATTTGAGGAGGTTTACTAAAGTTTGTTGGTCTTTTCTAAACATATTGATTTTAGGAGTTAGGTATGGTTTGAAAATAGGATTTTGATCTTATTCATTTCAAGTTTGAAAGGCATCTTTTGGACACTAGTTTTTTGGATCTGGTTTTCTATACAGTTCAATTAGATTCTTATGGTGTGGAGATGGGTATTAGAGAAATTCTTTTGTTGGACGATCACATTAAAAAGCTTTTTTAGAGTATTAGATTCTTAATGTATTTGGTAAGTGGCTAGTTCAATAGGGTTTTATTAATGGACGATTTTAACTTGCTTAAGAGATGGATATTCAAACTCTATAACATGGTCATCTAGAGTAATCCATTCTTTCATTTTGCTACAAAAAGTAACAGGGTTTATAGACTTTTTAAAGGGAGCTACAAAAAGTAATAGGGTTTATGGACTTTTTAAAGGGAAATGTATAATCCATTTGGGATGCATAGAGTTCAAACCAATAAAAAAACATGTGTGCTTTGTGAAAGGAAAGAAATGTGTAATAATCTTCTTAAATTTCTTGTCTTTTTTTTGCAGAAAATGTTTGAATAAGTAATTTCCTTTTTCAATGTTATGAGATGTATACAAAATTATCATGTAAAAGTTTTTTATCAGGTTCAAAATCTTTTTGTAAAACATACAATTCACTTGTAATGTTTTCTGTGATTGTAGATGGAATAGGTGATGTAGGTGGTGATTGTTCTTGAGGGTCCATGTAAGTAGGATGAAAAGTGTTTGTATGTATACAATTCTTGAATAAGAAGACCACTTCTTCATTTTATCCTAATAAGGCTCTAGCTTTCATTGCAACAACTCGTTTGTAGGCAGCACACAAGCAACACACAATAAGGTAAATATAATAAATAAGCAAGAAATTTAAACAAGATATCTAAGTAACAATACTAACAAAATTAAAATTAAATGAAATTGAACATAATGACTTACAAAAGAAATTTTTTTTCTTTGAATATTACTCATCAATACAAACTTATGTTACAGGTGATATTTAAGAGATGGAAATGGAAAGAAAACAAATACAAACTCAAATTGGACTTTGCCCCTTCATCTCAAGAGGGGCTTACTTATATTAGAGAAAAGGTGATAACCAACATATGATGAGTCTTTTTTGTAATAAAGTTGTTCCTTTCTTTTCTTTCCTTTTTTTCAAAATGAATTTTATGAAAATTGATTGTTAAGCATCTTTACCTCTTTTACATAAAAAGTACTTTTATTGTTTTCACAACTTTTAAGGATCTTGAGAATCTTGTATAATGTCATCATTATTGTGTCCTTAATTGCTTTCAGCTTAACTTGTCTGTGGGGTCATTTCTGATTGGAGTAATATGGCCATCATTTCCAAAAGTCTCTCTTTGGATACCAACTCCGTCAAAGTTTTGAATAATTCTTTTGGATTAGTAGATTGTGCGGGAAATAAAGGAGGCCTTGGTCCATTTATACTAATAACTCCTTTCGCTATATAAACGCCATCATCAAAGAAGTCAAACCTTTCCAACCAATGAAGATTAATTTGCCTAGTTAGCTAGGGTACATGCTTGATGTCTGTATCTAACACATTTACTTGTTTTACCATAATAGTATAGTCCTATTTCATGATCCATGGACTATGATACCATGAAGCAAACATTGATAGTGGGTCTTTAACCTCACCATTTTTCTCACAAAACTATTTGTGAACAATTTTTACCATATGGGATAAAATTATGTGATTTAATCCTCATTTAAAGAATCAAGTTTTAGATCAGTTAGGAAATTTTTTTGAATCATTTGGAAGATGAATCTTAATGAACCAACTAATTTTTTTTTACCTATTTTTATACAATTAGGCTCTTTCTTAAACTTTGATATAATTAAAATAATTATAAAATTTAACTTTCTACTATTCTTTTAGTTCTTTATAGTCAAAAAGATTGTCTTGCCAATCTTTTATATAAAGAAATTTTCTTATTTTGAATTTGGCATAGGTGTAGTTTCTTTAAAGTCATGGGTTATTCCTAATCCTCTTTCAATGCATTCAATAATAACAAAACCTATTTCATGAAGAATTTGTTAATAGTATATGCAATCCTTTATATTAGTATGAAAATGCATATCATTTGTAAAATAAAATCTAACGAGCCCATTAAGCTGAAACTAAGTATAGTTATTCTCAATAGTACATAAAAAATAAATGTACTTTAGAATCAAAGGATATGTTAATGTTTTATCTAGTGCTCACTCATAAGCTTTCATCCCCCACTGAACATTGATACAGTTTTTATTATAGATAGGGAAGAGAAGAAGTAGAAAAGAAAACTAAGAAGACCTAAAAATTGGACTCTCCTCTTATGTTTTAGGGGAACTCTATTTATATTAGAAAAAAAAAAGGTAATAATCAATAAGAAGAAGCACTTTAATAAAGTGGCCTTTGTCCTTGATTCCTTGCTTTAATAAAAGCTACTTTATTAGGCCTCATTTGTCTTTTCCATTTTTTCTACCAAAAGCAATTTGTCATTTTTATAACTCACAGGGATCTTGTGAATCCTACATAATGTTGTCATTATTATGAGCATGACTACCTTTGTCTTAATTTGCTTATGGGCTCATTTTTGGCTAGAGAAAAAAGGTCATTATTTCTAACAATCTTTCTTTAGATACTACCTCCATTAAGGCCTTCAATAGATCTAGATTACCAAATGACATAGGTTTTAGTGGAAGAGGTTTTAGACCATTTATACTAATGACTCCCATAGTTGTGTAAATTCCATTGTTAAAGTAGTCAAACTTCTTCCATTATAGAATATTAATTCTTCTAGCTAGCCAAATAACATGTTTAATGTCCACTTATAGCACATTTGCTTGTCTTGCCATGATAGTATAATCCTATTTCATGGTCTATGGAATATGATATTCTAAGGCAAATATTAACAATGGGTCTTTAACCTCACCATTTTTCTCACAAAATTGTTCATAAATAGTTCTTACCTTATTAGGTAAGGTTAGGTGGTGTAATCCCCATTTAAGAAACCAAGTTTTAAATCAATTAGGAAATTTCTTTAGATCATTCGGAAGATAAATTTGAATGAACCAACCAAAATTTCTTTTACCTATTCTTCTATAATAAAACTCATTCCCAAACTTCAATATAATCAAAATAATTGTAGGATTTTAACCTTCCACCATTCTTTTAGTTATTTATAGTTAAAGAGATCACCTTGCTAGTCTTCTAGATAAATAAGCTTTCTTATCTTGAATTTGACGTAGACCCTATCTTTAAAGCCATAGGCAATTATCTTTTCTCAATAGGTTTAATAACCACATAACTTGTTTCTTGAAGAATTTGTTGATAATACATGCAATTTTTATATTAATATGAGAATACATATTATTTTTAAGATAAAATCTAGCAACCTCATTAGGTTGAAGATAAGCATAATTATTTTCAATTGCACATAAAATGTTAATGTGCTTAGGAATTAAAGGATATGTCAAAGATTTATCTAGTGCTTACTCATATGCATCATTTTGAAGTTTATCAACTTTTTTAACTTTTGATTCAAAAGCTTCTTTTTGCTGATGAAATAACCAACTTTGTTAAGGATTGAGATCCCTATACTAAGGGCCTTTATTCTTTTGAAAGTTCCTTACAAGAATTCATGAGTTAGTAAATTTGGTAAAAGATTAGAAGTTTCTTTAATAAACTCAATATTGAAATAAAAAAACAAATAGAATTCCTTGTCATTTACCAAAGATTTATTTTGAAGCAATATTTTTAAAATCTTTCATAAGGATGTCTTTTGCTGCCTTCCAATCTATGTGTAATAGAAATTTTTGATTTAGCAGATTACTTTCAATTTTTTTAATACACAATACTATGACTAATATTTCTTTTATAATAGTAGAGTAATTAACTTTACCTCTTTTTTTAATAGGTAAAATGAATAATATGTTCTTTTGATTTAATCTTTTGTTTAAGGGTACCCTTGTGTCTTTTATCTAATGCATTTGTTTTTACTATTTTAAAAGTATTAAGATAAGGAAGGGTTAAACATAATAGTTCTTTTATGCTAATTTTAGTATTCTTAATTGTCCTTGTATATTCATCTATCCATTTTGGTGGATTTTTCTTTAATCTTTCAAATAATGACTTAGTGTCATAAGTTAAGTTTTTATAAAATTCTAAAATATAATTTAGATTTCCCAAAAGCCTTTGCAATTGTTGTTTATCTCTAATTTCATCAAGAAATTTAAAGGTAAATTCAATTGTTTGATCTATATCCATTTTTTATAAAGTGTTCAATGAATTTAACACTACTAGTGCCACTTTTTCTATAACCTTTAAGAAAAAAGTTTAAATGTTTAAAATGTTGTTCAATGACATTAAAAAAAATACTAATGCATAATCAATATAAGTAGTTATAAATTTGGAATAAGCATTGAATATTTGTTCATAATTTTTTGAAATTCAAGGGGTGCATTTTTAACCTAAGTGACATTAGATTCCATTGATAATGTTTGAATCGGACCATTAATTTTATTTTATACTTATCCTTCTTTGGAATCTGGATCTACCAATAACTAGATTGGATTTGCCAATAACTAGAATTCATATCAAAATTTGAATATATTTAAACTTTATAAAGCCTATAAAGTAAATCTTTTTTATTAGATATAAGATACTTAATCCATCTTAATACTTTATTTAAAGGCTTGTAGTTAATTACTAATCATGGAACACCTCTTTCTAATTCTGCAGCATTTTCAATGTAAAATGCTAGGCAATTTTAGATACTATTACTTTTTCTAATAAGTCTCTTTTTAAAGAGATCATTTATTTTATTTTTATTTCCAAATGTCTTGGAATTCAACTTTCATTAAAAGTCATCTTATACGATGATTCTACTACATGTTTTTTTCTATTTTAGAAAGTTGTAAGAACTTTTGAGCCAACCAATGTTTCTAGCTTTTTTTGGTATTTCCTATGCCTTTATTTGAATAATAAGAGTATTTATTTTTTCACATAAATGTTTCTTTCACATGCAAGACCTTGGCTCACATTAAGATATACTTAAATGCCCTTTAACCTTAAATTAGCTTCTTTTTCCTTTTAGTACTTTCATCAATCAACCCATTAAGTGTTTATTTCATCCTTTTAGCTCTTGAACATGTGATTAACCCTTTGTAAATGCTCAATGGATCCTTAAAAGCCTATGAGATTCATGTAGGTGTTGATGTATGGAGGGCTCTTAAGGATCTATTAAGCATTCAAAAAGGCCAATGATATGTTGCAAAGTTAAAAGAACGAAAGAGACACTTAATAGATTGATTAAGTACATTTGAGTTAAGGAAGCTAATTCAAATTTGAAGGGCAACAAAGTATATCTTAATATGAGCCAAGGCTTTATTAAGTTAAGTGATTATGAATAATTGAAGTAATAAAGTAATGAACTTAGTGAATTGGACCTATCATAAAGTCTTAAAAGCGGATGAAAAGGAGTATACTAGTCATAAAAATAGTTATAGAACTAGTTTGCAACAAGGTTGGATTGACGCTGTCATGTGGCTTTATCTAAATAGGAACCACTGGAATCGATTTGATGTTGGACATATGGCTTTGCAAATCTAACTAAACTAACCCCATTCATTTGGTGTTAACTTATTTAGGAAGATTTTCTTATTTCTAGTTTAATCTCACCTATAAATAGGCTTGATTTTATTGTTAAATGAGATAGATCATTGGTAAAAAGAAAAAAAAAGGTGAGAATTTTCTAAGTTTAATCTAAATAGGAACCACTTGAAACATCCAGTTAGACTTCCAAGCCTAGGTCTCTTTCTTTATCTGACATAAGATATCAAAATAAGGATAGAAATATCCATGTCCTTGAAGCTATTAATAAGGTAGATGAAATAGTGAAAGAGCTATTTTACTCTCTTAAGAATGCCTTAAATAGAAATTGATTTTTTATGATCTTTAGTGAAAAAGAGTAAGAACTATAGGGTAAGCACCATAAAAAAAATACACTATTGAAATGGGAGCATTAGACATTTTTAAGTATTGGGAAAAGGTCTATAAAATTAAGCAAAAAAAAAAAAAAACCAAAATTTTTCTACCTCAGAAGAGTGTATGGTCCTTGAAAAAGAATATCAAGAACACATTACCAAAAAAAAGGAAAAAAGGTTATTAGTGTTTACCCTCTTACTTTAAACATAAGTGTAAGAGTAGAAGATAATGAGATTATAACCTCACCAATTAAAGTTGAAACATTTATTAGTGTTGTTATATAGCAAGAAATGTATACTAGTCAGAAGAAATATTGAAGATTTTAATTGAATTAATATCAAGAGAGAGGTTATTAGAAATGATGACTACATTGCTCCAACTAGAACAAGGGATGCAAACAAACCAAGTTGAAAGCAGTCAAAGACACCTTAATGATGACATCATGTAAGATTCTTAGGATCCATATAAGTTGTAAAAAACAAAATTACTTTCGATGGAAAAGTAGTCATGAAACCTAATAGATGACTTTCTTCAAAGCTACTTTAGCAATCGTAAAGAATCAAAGACAAATTTACTTTATAAAAGAGATTCTTTCAATAATGGTTATGACCTTTTCTTTTGTATAAATACACCTCTTGGCTAATCCTAAAGGCAAAGACAAATTTTTAGTTTGAGTTTTCTTCTCTTCCTTTTATAACTTCTTCTCTCCTACCACTTGTAAAATATAAGTTTGTAATGATGTTTGCTTTAGTAAAAGATTTTTCTTTGTAAGTTCTTTAATTTCCTAAAATATTGATTGTGTTACTTCTAATTATAGTTTCTTGTAAATTAATCCTTTATTATATTTTTGTGTATCCTATATCTTCTACATTGCCAAGATAGAAATGGTATCAAAGCTTATTGTAAATATGCCTAAGTTAAGTGATAGCAAAGAGTTAAATCAACAAAGTAATGGAATTAGTGAGTTAAACCTATTGTGAAGTCTAAAAAACAAAGGATAAGAAGTGAACTAGTCATCAAATCATTTACTAGATTGGTTTACTACTTAAAGGTTAAATTGACACTAGTCATGAGTCGGTTGGTGAGCCAGTTTGATGTTGGATGTGTGGCTCTACAAA
Source organism: Bruguiera sexangula (assembly GCA_020141445.1). Lineage (NCBI taxonomy): Eukaryota > Viridiplantae > Streptophyta > Magnoliopsida > Malpighiales > Rhizophoraceae > Bruguiera > Bruguiera sexangula. The sequence goes on along the minus strand of JAHLGP010000084.1, from coordinate 7,917,614 downwards.
TTTGACTAAGCTAACCCTAATTGATTTATTGTGAGCTTATTTAGTAAGTTTTTCTTATTTCTAGTGTTAGAGTTGTAACTTTTACCTTTAAATAGACTTGATTTCATTGTTAAGCAATATAAATCATTGGTGAAAAAAAAGTGAGAATTTTCTCTTTCAGTTCTTCATTGAACTTTGCAAACTTATCAAGATTATTATCTTATGGCATTCCAAATTGACTTATCCTACCCATATCCCTTCTTTCTAGAGTGTGACATCTATATCTTCCTTTATACCTTTGGTATGCATTTCTTTAAACATTAAGTATACATTTATACCTTAGTTTTGTGTTCCTATGAACATGGGGTCAAGGTTTTACTTTTGTTAAACTCGATTTAACTTTCTTAGATTTTGAATTCCTTATTTTGCTTATGGGTTTCATTGTGCTCTTTGGGTTCACATTAATTAGGAATTGATTATATACATGTTAAGGTTGTTTGTTTTAGATTAGCATGATTAGATTTAACTAATAGATAATATCAATTTAATATTCTATGATTAGAATATATCACCATCTCAAGTAGATATATATATATATCTTTTAGAGAAGATTAAGGAAAGTAGAATGTCAATTGTCATTGCAAGTTAAATGCACAACAATATGAATTAAGTGCTAATTGATGTTTGCTAAGATATGTTCTCATGATTGGATGCTTAACTGATAATAAAATGAAAGTTCAAGCATACCATTATCATGAACATGAAACACAATACAAGTAATGGATGAAAGAGCACTTGAGGCATGCATGTTGTGTGGATGGTTTTTCATAGGGGCTTGGCATAACCACTGAGATGTAGATTAAGTAGATATAGATCCATTGCAGTGTGGACTGATTAGAACGCTTAAGGACAGCAAACAAAATTGAAAACAATGCTTTTTGATGGTTATGGGCTTAAACAAATGAACACAATAAGAAAGATTGCAAATGGGCATAATAGCATGTTTGAACTGTGATAAATAAATCTCAAGACTATAAATCGAAGAATTGATTGGTCCAACAATAGATTTATAAGATGTAAATTAGCTTGACACTAAGGTTTAAGAAGACAAACAATGGTATGGAAGAAGAATATAAATGTCACACTTTAAAAAGAAATAAAGTTGATAAGGTCACTAATTTAGGGTTTCTTTATTTTATTTTATAAGATGCCTAATTAAGAAGGAAATAAAGCCTTTATCTCTTTTTAACTTAATCAAACAAGATTTACTTCTTTTTCTTTTTTGGATTATTTTTTTGGCATGAATTTAAAGATTAGAAAAAATAAACTAGTGTTATAGATTCAAAAAACAAAAAAAGGGTATAAAATGTGGCCAAGAAGAAAAGATAAAATTAGGTTTTGCAGATTTCAAGGAACAAAAGTGATGAGATTCATGGAGGTGTTGATACATGGAGGGCTTTTAAAGATCCGTTGAGCATTTAAGAATGACCAATAACATGTTGTAAAGCTAAAAAGATGGAAGAGGCACTTAACAGGTTAATTAAAGGCATTTGGGTCAAGGAAGCTAATTCAAGCTTGAACGACCACAAAGTATATTTTAATGTAGGCTAGGGTTTTATTAATTGTATAAATATGCTAAATCAGCCTATGTTAAGTGATTTTGAAGAGTTGAAAGAACAAAGTAATGAAATTAGTGAGTTGAACCTATCGTGAAGTCTAAAAAATAGAGGACAAGGAGTAGACTTGTTTGTTATTTTCATACCATTTCTCAAAATGTAAAACATTTAAAGCATAAGGTAAATGACCAAATGCTCAATTATGCACAATTGAGTTGTGGTTACCTTTTTATCCTCATCCACATTAGTGTGACTCATTGCAATTTCCATATCTTTATGGTAATCGTCCACACTCTTGGTACCTTAAATAAGCCCTTACAATGTTTAATACATGGCTTTAATATTGAACACATCACTACCTCCCTTATCAACTATACAACTTTGTCTTCAGAAGAGATAGTGTTAATTATATGCAAAATGGCTAGGATATGTCACAAAACACCTTCTCATGTTTCACTCAAAAATGGTGTTATACACCTTTGTGTTTATACTCTTTAAGGTTTTTTCTCAATATGTGTTTACACTATTACCTTTTACCACTCAAATTTTCTCTCTTAATTCTTTATTAAACTAAACAAGTTCAATCAAAGTCAACTTGTAACTAACTAATTCTAACAAATTAGAATCAAAGAAATTTCGGAAAGGACAATGAATAATGGTTGCGAGTTTAGGAGAAAACAACAAAATTAAATTGCAAAATACAAAGAAAGATACATTGGATCAAATCCTTGTTGGAGCTAAAGAGAAATAAGGTCCACTTATTGAATTTAAAGTTTCCTTATATTGTAAGATGCCCAATTAAGGAGGAAATAAAGCCTTTATCTCCCTTTGACCTAATTAAATAGGGTTTACTTTTCAAATAAGAAGAAATCAACTATAGTTTATTTTCCAAATAGCCTTTATCTTTCCTTTCATTTTTTTTCTTTCTTTTGTCTATATTTCTTTCTTTTTTCTTTTTGCATGAATTTAAAGACTAGAAAAAGTAAACTAGGGTTTACAAATTCAAAGAACAAAATGGGTGTAGAATGAGGTCAAAAGGAAAAGATAAAACTAAGGTTTATAGATCCAAGGAAAAAAAAAAAAGGTATAGAATGCTATCAAGAAGAAGAACAAGAGAAAAACTAAAATTTAAATAAGCAAACCTAATTTAGAGTCATGCACTGATGTAAACTGTAAAAGGCATGGCTTAAGGAACCATCACACACAAAAAATTAAACAAGAACCTAAGAAGTCTAAATTAGATTTTAGTCATGTAAGACCTAGACCCAATGTTTAAAGGAACACAAACGTATAAAGAAGGATATGGATGCCATATTCCAAAAAAGAATGGACTTAGGAGTGATTGGTCGAGTTAAACACCACAAGAAGTGTTAGTTCTTAATAAGTTCTTTAGTTCTTGAAAGAATCAAAGGAGAAAATTCTCACATTTTATTTCACCTAACAATTTACCTCATTTAACAATGAAATCATGTCAATTTATAGGCCAAATTAACAAATATAGAGATAATGACAAACTTCTTAAATAGGTTGACTATAAATCCACTCATATTTTTTAAGAGATTATTGTATAAACCCTTACAATCACTTAACACATACAAGACCTCAGCCTATATTAAGGGATACTTAGATGCCCTTCAAGATTGAATTAGTTTCTTTAGCCTAAACTTTTTTAATCAACCCACTAAGTGCCTCTTTCATCATTTTAGCTCTTAAACATGTTTTTTGCCCTTTGTAAATGCTTAATGGATCATTAGAAGTTAATGAGATTCATGGAGGTGCCACATATATGAAGGGCTTCTAAGAATCCATTGAGCATTTAAGAATGACCAACGACATGTTCTAAAGTTAAAAGAATGAAAGAGGTACTTAATTAGTTGATTAAAGATATTTGCGACAAGAAAGTTAATTCAAGCATAAAGGGTAACAAAGTATATCTTAATACGGGCTAAGGCTTTATTAATTGTATAAGTATGCTAAATTGGCCCAAGTTAAGTGATTGCAAAGAGTTGAAGTAATGAAGTAATTGAATTAGTGAGTTACACCTATAGTGAAGTCTAAAAAATAAAGGACAAGGAGTACACTTGTCCTAAAATTAGTTATAGGACTAGTTTGCTGTTGGAAGGCTAGACCAATGTTGGTCATGAGTAAGTTGATGAACTGATTTGATGCTAGACACATGGCTTTGCAAATTTGATCGAACTAACCCCTATTCATTTGGTGTCAACTTATTTGGGAAGGTTTTCTTATTTCTAGGGTTAGGGATCTTCCTTTAACCCATAAATATACTTGATTTCGTTATTAAAATAGATAGATCATTGGTGAAAAAATAGCGAGAATTTTGTCTTTTGGTTCTTCAAATTTATGAAGATTATTGTCTTATGGCATTCTAACCTGACTTATCACTCCCAAATCACATTTTTTTTGGAGTGTGACTTTTATATCCTTCTATATGCCTTTGGTTCGTGTTCCTTTGAACATTGGGTCTAGATTTGTACCTTAGGTTTGCGGTCCTTTGAACATTAGGTCAAGGTTTTACTTTTATTAAACCTAATTTAAATTTCTTGGGGTTTTAAATTCCTTATTTTACTTATAGGTTTCATTGTACTATATCAGTTGGTATTAGAGCTTTAGGATTTAAATTAGTTTTGCATATTTAAATTTGAATTTTTCTATTATTCTTCTTCTTAGTTGCATTTTATAACCATTTGTTCTTTAAATCCACCAAGGCTTAGTTTATCTTTTCTTATCTTTAAATTTGTGTATAAAAAAAAATTAAAAAACAAAACAAAGAAAGAAACAAAAAAAATTAAAAAATAAAAAAGGACAATAGAGAAAAACAAAATCCATTTTAAGGCAATAGCTCAACAATTTAGTATTCTAGCTTGACTTTACTTTCATGATCTATTTTCTTCTTTAATCATCCAAGTGCTTGTTCCCTTTGAGTATACTTCCTTAAATTTTATTTTCTTTGACATCACATTTTCATTTTCTAGTTTCTTATTATCCATTTGATCAATTTTGTCCTATTTATTTTATTTTGTGAATTAGTTCACTTAAGATTAATCTTCTTGATTTAGCTTGTTTAGTTCCTTAAAGACTTAAAAGGCGATGTTAAGAGTGGTAAAAGGCACAATCTAAGCTTATTATGAAAAAAGCCATAAAAGAGAAGTAAACATGAGAATTGAGTTACATAATTGAGAGAAACATATGACGGAGTGTTTGAGGTTATCTTTAATGCTTTTGGTGCAGGTTAGCAACATGACTTCAAAAGATAAGGGAGTAAGTGAGGAAGGTAAGAAGGATTATTCATTCATGCTCTAAGCTATACACAATAGTTTAAGTGCATGAATGTTGTGTTTGGTGAGATGAGAGATGGGATGGAGAGGCAAGATGTTATTATAGTTGATTTGCAAAAGGGATAGACATAGGAATCTCCTAATGCATGTAGGCAAGAGAGGCATAATTATCATGATGGAGATAATGATTCTGGTTGTGATGATTCAACTACTTTGGTCAAAATCACCAATAATAGAAATGGTCTATTGGTAGTAGCCTTAATTTTTCTATTTTTTAGTTGTCCTAACTATTTTTTAGCATTGTTCCTTATTTAAGGCATTGACAAACGTTTTGGAGTATCAATTATCACCTTTCCTTCTTCTATCTAAGGGTGAAGTGAATTTAACTAGTTTCTTCTTGTTTATGGCAAATTTCTTATCAAACAAGGGGTTGCTAGCTCTTTTTTTATTTTCTTTTGTTTCATTGAATCATAAAGGTTATGTGTGCTTGTGATATTGAGTGAAACATGTAATGATATGAACCTTAAAGATGGGCTTAGAGACTCAACACACATAAGGAATCAAGCAAGTACCTAGAAAAGATAAATCAAATTTCAATCATGCAATCCCTATACCTAATATTTAAAGTGATGAGAATCCTATAGATGATGGGTGAAAGGCTTGAATGGATACAAGAGGTCCATTGCACATTCCAAAAGGCCCAATAACACAAGTTAGAGCCAAAAAGATGAAAGAAGCACTAAATGGGTTGATTGAGGACATTCAGGCCAACCAAGCTTCAAATGGTGCGAATTCAAGTTTGAAAGAGAGTTCACGCCTAATTAATATAATTGGAATACTTAATAGGTTAGACTAAGTAATATCTTTCACTCATAAATAAGAGTTTATTGTTTGTGTAAGAATTTTTCCCTAGATAGGAATTCCTTTTAAATAAGGATTTGTTCTAAATAGAAATTTGTGTCCCTTTAGAATTGTTATCTTAGCCTATAAATAGGCACCTCTTGTAAGCTTTGGAAAATCAAACAATTTTGAGTGAAATAGAAAGCAAGGGTTTTTCTCCCTTGGTTCTTTTAATAACTAAAGAACTTATCAAGAGGTACTTCTTCTTGTGGTGTTCCAATTGACTTATCACTCCCAATCCTTTCTTTTATGGAGTGTGGCATCCATATCTTTCTTAAATACCCTAGTTCATGTTCCTTCGAATGTTGGGTCTAGGGTTTGTATCATTAAACTCTAATTTAGCTTTCCTGGTTGTTCTTTAATTTCTTGTGTGTGTTGGTCCCTAAACCACGTCTTTTTAGGGTTTTTTGCATCAGTTGTTTCCCTTCTTCCTGAAAGGATTCGTCCTCAAATCATCACCTACATCAAAAGGGGAAAGATAAAAAATGTTAAATGTTGCACACACATTATACTCACCGGGAAGGTCTAACTTATAAGTATTGTCGTTAATACATGCTATAACTTAAAAGGGACCATCTCCTTTAGGTTGCAGCTTTGAACATCTCTGAGCTGGAAACAATTCCTTGCACATAAACACCCAACCAAATCACCAGGTTTAAATACCACCTTCTTTCATTCCTTGTTGGCTTGGGATGCATATTGCTCAGTTCATTTTTCAATATGTCACTGCACCTTCTCATGCAATTTTTTTATCATGTCAACCTTGCTTTCACCATCTAAGCTAGCATACTCATTGATAGGTATAGGTACCAAATCCAAAGGAGTCAATAGATTAAAACCATATACAATTTCAAATAAAGAGTAACTAGTAGCAAAATGAACACTCCTATTATACACAAACTGGACATGTGGTAAACAATCTTCCCATATTTTCAAATTTGTTCGAATAATAGCACGCAAAAAGAGTAGAAAGAGTTCGATTAACCACCTCAGTTTGCCCATTAGTTTGTGGATGACAAGTAGTTGAAAATAATAGCTTAGTACCTAACTTACCCCACAAAGTCTTCCAGAAGTAGCTTAAGAACTCTGTATCCCAATTTGAAACAATGCTTCATGGCATGTTGTGCAAACATACTAGTTCTTTAAAAAATAAGTCAGCCACATTGCTTGCATCATTAGTTTTATGGCATGAGATGAAGTGTGTCATCTTTGAAAATCTATCAACAACAACAAATATAGAATCCCTACCCCTTTTTGTTCATGACAATCCTAGTACAAAGTCCATAGATAAATCAACCCAAGGATGGTTAGTTATGGATAATAAGGTATACAAGCCATGGGGTAAAATTTTAGATTTAGCCTATTTACATGTTATGCATTTCTCACATATCCTCTCAACATTTTGTTTCATGTGTGGCCAAAAGAAATGTTCATTTAGGACATCAAGGGTTTTCCTAACTTTGAAATGACCCATTAGACCAACCTCATAAGCTTCTCTTACAACCAACTCCCTCAAAGAACTCATAAGCATGCATAAACAATTTTCCCTAAATAAGAAACCCTTATACCTATAAAACTTCTCAAAGGCTAATTTCTCATATGCTCTCCATACATATTAACAAAGTCAACATCATTCACATATAAATCTTGAATATGTTCAAATCCTAATAAGTTTGCAGTAAGTGTAAAGATAAGGGCATACCTATGAGATAATGCATCAGTTACCATATTTTCCTTACCTTGTTTATATTTGATGATGTAAGGAAAGATCTCAATGAATTCAATCCACTTGGCATGTATTTTGTTCAAATTTTCTTGTCCATTCAAATGCTTCAAAGGTTCATTGTCAGTATGGATGACAAACTCCTTGGGCTAAAGGTATTATTGTCGTGTCTCCAAAGCCATGCCAATGCATACATCTCTTTATCATAAGTAAGATAATTAAGGCTTGCTCCACTTAGCTTTTCACTAAAGTAAGCAATTGGGCTCCTTTCTTGCATGAAAATAGCTCCAATGCCAATACCTGAAGCATCACACTTAATCTCAAAAGTTTTTGAAAAGTTAGGTAAAGCAAGTAAGGGTACAGAACTTAATTTTTCCTTGATGCAATTAAAAGCCTTATCTTGGTTACTACCCCACCTAAAACTCATGTTCTTTTTGATAAACTCAATAAGTGGTGCAGCAATGGTGCTAAAATCCCTAACAAAACGTCTATATAAATTAGCTAGACCATGAAAGTTATGCACATCAATAATTGACTTAGGTGTAGGCCAATCACGAATTGCCTTAACTTTTTCCTTGTCAACCTCAACAACATCCTCAACACCATTAGTACTCATAACATAGCCAAGAAATGTGATCTAATTAATACAAAAGGAACATTTATTTAAGTTAGCATACAATTTCTCAAAATGTAAAACATTTACAATAGAATGTAAATGATCAAGATGCTCTTCTAGGGTTTTACTATAAACCAAAATATCATCAAAATACATAACCACAAATTTACCAAAGAATTGACGCAAAACATGATTCATTAATCACATAAAAGTGCTTCATGCATTAGTCAGATCAAATGGTATAACAAGTCATTCATACAAACCATACTTAGTTTTGAAAGCTATTTTCCACTCATCTCCCTCTCTCATCCTAATATGATGATATCCACTTGTCAAATCAATCTTAGAAAAGACATATGAACCATACAACTTATCCAACATGTCATCTAATCTAGGTATGGGGTGACGATACTTTATAGTGATTTTATTGATTGCTCAACAATTAACACACATCCTCTAAGTCCCATCTTTTTTGGGTACAAGATAGAAATAGCATATGGACTTATGCTTTCCCTCATATATCCTTTGGAAATAAGCTCCTCAACTTGCCTTTGAGGCTTCTTTGTCTCCTCAGGATTACTCTTATATATTGGTCAGTTAGAGATGGATACACCTGGGATGAAATCAATTTAATGCTGAATTCCTCTATTATATGGAAATCCACTTAGGACATCATTAAGGAATACATCTTCAAATTCCTATAATAGAGCAACAACAACACTAGGCAAAGATGGGTTAAATTTGTTACTATTAAAATAAGCCTCATTGTACAAAAGTACAATCATAGGTTGTTTGGCATAGAATGCTCTTTTGACATCACTTTCTTTTGCATAAAGACTTTCACTTTTCTTCTCTTTCTCTTGTGTCCTCACATTTTCTCCTCTCTTTTCTATTTTATCAATCTCTCTTCTCTGTCCACTCTTATTTTAATCCTTAATTGATCCTTATAAGCTTGTTGAGGTGATAATGGTACAAGAGGAATGGGTTTTTCATTCATTACAAAGGAATATCAATTCTTAAAGCCATCATACATAACTCGCCTATCCAATTGCCATGGTCTTCCTAATAGAATATGGCCCTCATGCATCGGTATAACATCATATAAAATTTCATCATGGTACCTTTTGATAGAAAATGATATGAGTACTTGCTTATTTACCTTGACTTCATTACTCTCATTCAACCATTGAAGCTTATACGGCCTAGGATGCTTTATAGTAGGTAAATTCAACTTCTCAACCATAGTTGTGCTAGCAACATTAGTGCAACTTCCACCATCAATAATCATGCTACATACCTTATCTTTGATGAGACACCTCATCTAAAATATGTTATCTTGTTGCACCTCATTTTCTTCCCTTACTTGCACATTCAATGCTCACCTTATGATGAGAGCTACTCCATTAATCGAATACTCCTCTCCATCACTTTCACCCTTTGATGATGGCATAAAATCATCATCTGATTAACTTTCAGTTTCAACATCACCATTAGTTCTTAAGATCATTGCACGCTTATTTGAATATTGAGATGTAATGTGACCCATTCTGAAACACTTAAAACGTTTAACATCTCTATTTCTACTTGGTTGGGGGTCATAATTACTTGCCTCCTTGCTAGAACCCACATTCTTATGCTTGGATAGCTCGGCTTTGGACTTGTAATTGGCTATCTCGTCCCTTTTACTCCAATTTGGCTTCCAAGATGAGGTAGAACCCAAGTTCTGCCCAAATCATGTGGAACCCTTTCATTGGAGTTGCCTTTCAACTTTCATTGCCATGTGCATCATGTTTTCTAATTCCACATAATGTTGCAATTCTACCATGTTGGCTAGGTCTCTATTTAGCCCTTGTAGAAATCGAGCCATGGGTGCCTCTCTATCTTCTTCTACATTTGCCCTAATCATGGTAATCTCCATCTCCTTGTGGTAGTCCTCCACACTTTTAGTGCCCTGAGTGAGCCCTTGCAGCCTTTGGTATAACTCCCTGTAATAGTGATTAAGGACAAACCTCCTCCTTATGATAGCCTTTATCTCCTCCCATGTATCAATAAGTCATTCATGATTCCTTCTCTTGGTCAAAACAAGTTGATCCCACCAAATAATAGCATAATCAGTAAATTGAATTGTAGTAAGCTTTACCTTTTTTTCCTCAAAATAGTTATGGCAGTCAAAAACCTATTCAACCTTCTTCTCCCATTCTAGGTATTAATCAGGACCATTCTTACCTTAGAATGTAGGAATTGTCATTTTAACACTCCCTAAATTATAGTCATAGGTGCCTTGTCTCCCAAATTCTCTTTGATCCCTTCTATTGTTAGTAGTTCTAACTGCAATAGTTCGATCGTCAAGTTCATCATCTTTATGGTCATAGGCACATCTCAATTGCCTTTTTGCTTTAGGAGCCCCCATATTCCCCATGCCTCCTTTGCGACTCTACTATTGTTTTAGCTTTCTCCTCCATCCTCTCCCTTATATCATCAAATCTGGTATTCTTGCACTTAAATTGTTGTTACATAGCTTTGATCATGAAGGACACATCACTAGCTCCCTCTTGAGCTTCACCTTTGTCTTTAGACGTCATAGTATTACTTCTATACAAAATAATTAAGATACCTCACAAAACACTCCCTTATGTGTTTCACTCAAAAGAAGGTGTCACACTCCCTCATGTTTACACTCTTTATGGCTTTTTCTTTCTATGAACTTTCACTCTTGCCTTTTACCACTTGGATTTCCCTTTTCAACTCTATAAAGAACAAAGCAAACTAAATCGAGAGGATTGATTTTGAATAGAATAAGATAAATGGTATAGAATTGAACAAATTTGAGAATAAAAAGTTGAGAAAAACAAAAAAAGGATAGCAATGCAAACAAATTTAAGGAACTAAACTCACAAAAATCAAAATAGTAGGTTAAACCTATAGGACGAATTTGGATGACATAACAAGAAAATAGATGATAGAATTAGAGTTGAGTAAGGAAATTATATTATTGTTGTAGCCAATATGACCAAGCTATTAACTTTTATTAACAACTTGAATTTGATGCCTTCTTCCTTTTGTTCCTTTTCTTTTATTTTTCTCCCTTTTTTTGTTGCTTTTTTTTAAAATTTCTTTTCTTTTGCTCAACAAAAAAAAAATACTAGAATACTTAGACACAATAATTGGAATTGGAATTAGCATGTTTTTTTTATAGTTATGATCTCAAACAAATAAGCAAAGAGAAGGGTTGCAAACAAACAAATTAGTGCATTTGAATGGCAATGCACTTAATAGACAAAATAAAAAAAAAAAAAATCACAAGGTGGAAAATTAAAGAATGAGTGGATTCAACCTGATTTAGAGTCTGACTCTGATACCAACTGACGTAGAAAACCTTAAAAGGATGTGACTTAGGGACCCAACACACACAAGGAATCAAAGAACAGCCAGGAAAGCTAAATTAGAGTTTAATAACACAAACCCTAAACCAAACATTTGAAGGAACACGAATTAGGGTATTTAAGAGGGATATGGATGCCACACTCTAGGAAAGAAAGGAATTAAGAGTGATAAGTTGATTAGAACGCCACAAGAAGAAGTACCTTTTGATAAGTTCTTTAGTTCTCAAAAGAACTAAGGGAGAAAAACCCTTGCTTTCTATTTCACTCAAAGTTGTCTGATTTTCCAAAACTTACAAGAGGTGCCTATTTATAAGTTAAGATAGCAATCCTAAAGAGACACAAATTCCTACTTATGACAAATCCTTATTTAGAAGGAATTCCTATCTAAGGAAAAATTCTTACATAGACAATAAACTCATATTTAGGAGTGAAAGATATTACTTAGTCTGACCCATTAAGTGTTCCAATTATATTAATCAGGCCTTGACTCTTTTTGAAACTTGAATTCACACTATTTGAAGTTTGGTTGGCCTAAATATCCTCACTCGACCCATTTAGTGCTTCTTTAATCTTTTTGGCTCTAACTCGTGTTATTAGGCCTTCTAGAATGTGCAATGGACCTCTTGCATCCATTAAAGCCTTTACCCATAATCTCTATGGTTCTCATCATAAAGGAACATGAACCTAAAGTAAAAAAAAGGATATAAATGTCATACTCAAGAAAGAATGAATTTAGGATTGATAAGTCTAGTTAAACATCATAAGAAAAGTTAGTTCTTAATAAGTTCTTCAGTTCCTAAAAGAATCGAAAGATTAAATTCTCACTTTTTAATCCACAAAATTGTCTAATCTTTAATAATGAAATCAAAATTATTTGTAAGATGAAATAACAACTTTAAAAACCCTAAAAATATAGACAATGATATACTACTAATATATGGGAAATGATCTTATTTTATTGTAAACTCCTATTTTATAACAAACTCCTACTTAGGAGTTGATCTTATTACTTAACCCTACCCATTAACTAGTCCAATCATATTAATAAAGTCTTGGTCCACTTTCAAGTTTGAATTTGCACCATTTGCAACTTCATTGGCTTAAATATCTTTAATTAGCCCATTGAGTGCTTATTTCATCTTTTTAGCCCTTGAACATGTCATTAGTTCTTTGTGAATGCTTAATAGATCCTTAGAAACTCTCTATGCATTGACTTTTCCTTGGATCTCATCATGTAAAGGAGTGCTTGAGAGAAACACGAGTTGAGTGATTTCTACCCTAAACCAACTAGATTTGAATCATGACAATGAAAAATAAACTGAAAGGACTTTGCTTAGAATAAGCTCAAATCATGAGGCTTTAATGAAGACAAGAAAAGATGACAAAACAACTTAACTAGTTGACTCAAGCTATTAAAAGAATGGTTGTGCAACAAGCCTGATGGTAGCATGAGCCTCAAGCACTAAGAGGGGCTATCTGTGATGATGGGGCAATAAAGATGAGCCCAAAATAGAGAATGGTGTGGAAGAACATCCTTGAAAAAGGTGGCAGCAATAAGATCCCAGAAATGGTATAAAAATAAAATTCCACCATTTAAAGGAATTAGCTCACCTAAGGAGTATTTGGAATGGGTCAAATGAGTGGAAAAGGTATTTAAGTGCCAAGATTATATTGAGGTAGAAAAATGAAAAATTGCTAGTTTTGAATTCATGGATTATGCTAAGTTATGGTGGGAGAACTTGAAAGTGTAGATTAGGAGAGATAGTGAAGAGAAGATTAGAACTTTGGGAATTATGAAGAGATTAATGCAAAATGATGTTGTTCTTGAATATTATGGGCGAGACTTATACCTTAGGTTTCAAAGTCTTAGGCAAGGGGGTATGTGCATTGAAAATTATGTTAAGAAATTTGAAATGCTGATGATGCAATGTGAATTATAAGAACCTTAAAAGCAAACCATTGTGAGGTTCTTAAGAGGGTTGAATAGTAAGATCACAAATAAAATGGAGTTACAATCTTTTATATTTTTAAAGGATCTAATTAAACTTGTTGTAAAGGTGGAGAGATAGCTTAAGTGTGGTATGAATAAGTAGAGAGTGTCACAACAGATTGGCAATAAGGAAACCAACTCAACTTTCACCCTTCCATGGTTTAATTCTAATTTAAGTGCAAAACGAACAAAAAAGGGGGCCTCTAGTAAATGATGAGTAGATTTGGTTAAAGAACAAGAGACAATGGGTGATCTAAAGCCTATTAAAAGGGCTCGAGACATTATTCTTCAAATATCTAAGGCATGGGCATATTACTTTTGAGTGTCCAAATAAGAGAGTAATGACTATTTAGGAATTATAAGGGGAAGCATAATTTGATCATGAGGCAGTGTTATAAGAAGAAGAAAATGAGGCAGTGACTATCTCATCTTATCAATTAACCTACCTATGAAAGCTCTCTAAATATAATTTATTGATAACATCAAGATAAGAAAGATAGTCAAATCTCAACAACAAATTCACAAACTAATTCATTTAATTTTATAGACCATGTTCTCCATCAAAATTTGTCAAAGATATGACTTTAATTATCAATCTTTATTTGCTACTTAGCATTAGAATTATCAAGCAATTATAGATTTGAATTTTGAACTAGCATTAGATGGATTCAAACTATCAAAGTGTTTTTATGTGCTAGTAGGAGTGAATATAATATTTGGTGCCAATAAAAAAGTTAATTTCATGATCATTTCGTGTAGATCACCCATTGCAACAAAAAGAGAAAGCTTCTTAGCAAGAAATGAAGTCATGGTCTTATCTTTTGGGCAATGAACACTTCAATCCATATAAAAATTGCTAATCAAGATCAATGACTCTTATGCTTTATAGACTTCAAGTGATTCATACCACCAAAGGTATAATGATGTTCTTGTTTCACTAAATATAATATTGGGTGCAAATACAAAAGTTAATTTCATTATTATTTTGTCTGAATGATTCTATGCAAGGAAAGAGGAAGACTTGTTAGTAAGAAATGAAGTGATGTTTTTGCAACAAACATTATATTCATTTGCAACAACCACATCCTTCAACCTTTGATAATATAAATCTATTAAATTCCATTAAACAAAGGAGTAATTAATCTTATTGGCCTTTTTATGAGTATTGAATGGTCTAATTATTGGAAGATGAAACCATCCCATCATTTCTTGCTAAGAAAGTTTTGTCTTTTAGGTAAAAGCACTTATTAACACGAAATGATCATTAAATTAACTTATGTGTTCACCAAACTTTATATTCATTTGTAACAGCCATGAATTTACAACACACTGAATGAATTTAAATCCATCAAATAAAAGAGACAATAGTCATGATTAGCTTTTGTTGCATAAGGATAAGACTATCAATTCATTTCTTGCTAACAAGACTTTTCTTTTCATTGCAAATATGATTCACAAAATTAACCATGAAATTAACTTTTGTGCCTGCACCAAATAATACAATCATTTATGACAAACACATCCTTACACCTTTAATTTTAGACTATGTTTTCATAGAAATTAGACAAAGGATTAACTATAATTATCAATTTCTATTTTTTATGTAGGATTAGAATTATCAAGCAATTAAGGACTTGAATTCTAAACTAGTGTTAGATCATAAAGTGTAATTTTCTAATATACATCCTCATAATTAAACAATAAACGATAAATAATAATTATGATATAATAACATAAGAATTCAAAATAAAGAATCCAATTAGAAATAAAAACTAATAAATCTCACAATGCTTCCTCTAATGACTTTAATCCTTATAACTAAAAATAAAACCCTAACCTTACATATCATAGCTTTGTAGACAAGAAAGAAAAAAAAGAGAGTTATGCATAACTCTAACAAACAACAAAAATAACCCAAAAATAGCTGGAAACTTGCTTTTTATAATTGACTTAATTTAATTGGAAAACAACTCTTAATTGAATTTGGATTGATTTGACCAACCTATGAGTTAGATTGAGGACACTAGTTCATGGCCCAATTTTGCATTGACCTCTATAAATAAGGCCATTCTCAAAAAGGCTAAGATGTCCATTTTAATTCTCATGAAGACACAAAATCCATCCAACAATGTTTAGAAAGTGAAATTCCTAATATACCCTCCAGTAGTCAAATTTGCTCAAAACCACATCTTTAAACTTCTAAATTACTCTAATCCATTCAATCTTCTCCTAAAATGTAAAATCAATAAAACAAATATGAGTCATTGATCTTGATATGTTTTTCATACATCAATTGAATGGTTCAATACTTGATACAGAAACTATCACTTTATTTCTTATTAATAAGGCTTCTGATTTTGTTATAAGGAGTCATTAGAACAAAAGTGATCATGAAATTAAATTTTGTTTTGACACAAAATCTTATACTTATTGCCACATTTGGTACCTTAAATCTATTAAATTCATCAAACAAAGGTGTTATTGATCTTAATTAGTTTTTCTTGTAAGGTTTGAATGGTTGTAGTCATGATGTAAGCATCACATAATTTCCTTTTAATAAAGCTACTCTTTCTATTACAAGGATTCATTCACACAAAATAATCATAAAATTTACCATTGGGTCTACACCAAACATTAAATTCATTGTGATAGGCATTTCTTTACACATTTGACACATTGAAACCATTTAATTCCATCAAACAAATAAGTCATTTATCTTGATTAGATTTTTCCATGAGGATTAAATGGATCAATTCCTAAAGGATGAGATCATCATTTCATTTCATTCTAAAAAAGCATTTTTGTTTCATCGGAAGGACTCATCACATTAAATGATTATGAGATTAAGTTTTATGTTTATGTCAATCATTACATTCATTATCACATGCATGTCAATACACCTTTAGAAGCTAAATCAATTGCCTTCCATCATACTTTGGAGTCATTGTTCTTGACTAGCTTTTCTTACATGGTTTGAATGGTTTGTTACCATAAATAAGTGACCGTGACTTCATTTCTTGACAATATGACTTTTTCTTTTGTTGCATGAAGTCATTTTATCGAAATGATCATAAATTAACTTTTCTACCTACAACAAGCATTTTATTCTTTTTGACAAGCATGTCTTTACACCTTTGGTACTCTAAATTTAATGAATTTCATCAAATAAAGGAGTCCTTGATCTTTATTAGCATTTCTTATAGGAATTAAATGGTTTATTTCATAAAGGATGAGAATACCACTTAATTTCCTGTTAACAATTGATGCGGAAAACCCTAAAAAGACGTGGCTTAGGGACCCAACGCACACAATGAATCAAAGAGCAACCAGGAAAGCTAAATCAGAGTTCAATAACACAAACCCTAGACCCAATATTTGAAGGAACACGAACCTAAGGTATTCAAGATGGATATGGACACCACACTCTAGAAAAGAAAGGAATTGAGAGTGATAAGTCGGTTTGAATGCCACAAGAAGAAGTACCTCTTGATAAGTTCTTTAGTTCTTAAAAGAACTGAGGGAGAAAAACCCTTGCTTTCTATTTCACTCAAAGTTGTATGAATTCTTGATTGTCTGATTTCCAAAGCTTACAAGGGGTGCCTATTTATAAGCTTAGATAGCAATTCTAAAGAGGCAAAATTCGTATTTAGGACAATTCCTTATTTAGGAGGAATTCTTATCTAGGTACAAATTCTTATATGGAAAATAAACTCCTAATTTGGAGTGACTACTATTATTAGTCCTAATATTTTAATTACTCTAATGATATTAATATGGCCTGGACTCTCTTCTATGTTTAAATTCGCACCATTTGAAGCTGGGTTGGCCTGAGCGTCCTGAATCAGCCCATTTAGTGCTTCTTTAATCTTTCTGGCCCTAGCTCGTGTTATTGGGCCTTCTAGAATGTGCAATGGACCTCTTGCATCCATTGAAGCCCTAGCTCATGTTATTGGGCCTTCTAGAATGTGCAATGGACCTCTTGCATCAATTGAAGCTCTAACTCGTGTTATTGGGCCTTCTGAAATGTGCAATGGACTTTTTGCATCCTTTGAAGCCTTCCACCCTTCATGTCTATGGTTCTCATCAACAATGCTTCTCCTTTCCTTGGAAGGACATATTCAAACAAAATGATCATCAAATCAAATTTTGTATCTACACCAAACATTATATTCATGTGCAACAAGTATTGTCCTTATACCATTAGTACTTTAAAACCATTGAATTCAATCAAAATTAGAAGTCATTGGTTTTGATTAGTTTTTCTTACAATGATATAATCATTCAATTCCTAAAGAATGAGACAATTGCTTCAATTCTTTCTAACAAAGCTTCTTTATTCGTTGCTAGGACTCATCATGATAAATGTTGATGAAATTAACTTTTGTTCACATAAAACATTGCTTTCATTATGACAAGCACATCAATACAATTTTTGGTAGTCTAAATGTATTGAATTCCATCAAACAAAAAGGTTATTGATCTTGATTAACTTTTCTTATAGGGATTGAATGATTCAATTCATGAAGGATGAGATTGTTATATCATTGCATATTAATAAGACTTTTCCTTTTGTTGTCATGACTCAGTAAGACAAAATCATTATAAAATTAACTTTTGTGTCTCCACCAAACATTATATTCATTATGATGAGCATGTCCTTGTACATTTGGCACTATAATACTATTGAATTCCCCCAAAAAAAGGAGTCATTGAGTTTGATTAACTTTTCCTATAAGAATTAAATAGTTTGATTCTTGAAAGATGAAACTATCTCTTTATTCCTTTCAAACACTTCTCCTTTCATTGGAAGAACTTATCACATTAAATGATCAAGAAATTAACTTTTTTGTCTACATTAACCATTACATTCATTGTCATAAGCATGTCAATAAATCTTTAGTAGTCTAAATTGATTGACATCCATCACACAGGGAGTCATTTTTCTTAACTAGCTTTTTCTTTCATGGTTTGAATGGTTCATTATCATAAATAAGAAATGGTTACTTCATTTCTTAACAATGAAGGCTTTCCCTTTTATTGCATGAAGTCATTCACTCAAAATAATCATAAATTAACCTTTTTGTTTACATCAAGCATTAAAATCTTTTTGACAAGTAGGTCCTTACAAACCTTCTTTAAGTAAGTAAAAATATCAATTGCTCCCATTTCTTTAATATATTTTTTATGACATTTAGTCCAAAGTTCCTACTCTTTCTAGCTGAAAGTCATAAAAAATTATTTTCTTTTTACAGTAGTTTTAGAAGAGTAAAATAACATTTTCACTTTTCTTCTACCTCATTTATGGCTATAAGGACATAAAGACTTTATCTTTATCTTGATATCCCATATCAAATAAAGAAGGAGATCTAGGCCTAAAAGCTTGACTAGAAGTTTCCAGTGATTCATTAACCATTGAACTAATAGTTCAAGGTAAAAACTCAACTTTATATTAGGATTGACTAATTTGCTCTTTTGCTCTTCTTATATCTTCCAGCTCTATAATTGGTATAGAAGAAGTAGAGTATCAAGGTTTAGCTCTTTCTTTTCTCTTTTTGAGGTTTAACCTTATACTTCATGTTAAAGCAAATTGAATTTCAAAATCCTCATCTTTATATTCAATAATTTCTTCCATTTGTTGATTTACTTGTTTAATACATTCGACTACTTTTTCTAAAGTCCATCTTTTAGATAATTTAACTTGATCCCATGCAATGGTTTTAGGAACCCAAACATTAACTTTTGACCTATTAGTCAAAAATAATATTGTAATTCCTTTGTAAGCATACTTCAAAGGAATTTCTTTAATTCTTGAAATAGTGATGTTTATAACCTTATAATGAATCTTATAAATAAGGATTTTCAAAATGAGCATCATAACAAATCCTTTGGTCTTGATGTCTAAACATAAAACATGCATTAAATTTGGACATAATAAAGACAGTGTGAAGTTTGAAAAGTAGGAGAACCAAATAAGTCCATCACTTAAACTTAATTCAATTACTCCTAATAAGGAGTCATGGAACCAATTATGTCTTTTATCCTTAACAAAAATAATTGCTGAATTATTTACACATGATCTAGTAGCAGGTTTCAAAGCTACTTGAACCATTCCTATGTGAATAAATTTATATTCTTATTGATGAGAACTAATAAGATGTTTTGATAATAAGAAAAAATCATTGTAACCTTGGGTTAAGGGTAATACTTCTTCTATAGTTTTTATCACATAATTAGCTTTTGAAAAGAAACTTTCCTAATTATAAACATGCATAGATGAAGATGAAGGAGGGGTTCAATTTTGTAAATAATTATTATCTAAATACTTATTAATAACTATCTTTTTATTCTAACTCCTACTAGGACTATTACTCCTAGAAAGCTAGTTAGGTCTCAACCTTTCCATACTACATAATATCATTGTCAATGATTTATGCCATCATTCTCAACGCTTAACCATAGCTTATATAAGCAACAAAGGCAATGCCACTTGGGTTTCAACTATAAAATAAAGATAAGGCTAACACTTTTACCAACACCTAGGCTTTGATGCCAAGATCTCAAAATCACATAGGAAGATAATATTTTATAAACAAACAATTTAAGCACACAAAAAGATAATGAACAAACAATTTAAACAACAATATTAACAAAATTTAAAAGAGATATACATGACTTAAAGAAAAGAAGCTTTCATTGAACAGTAAGCATTGATGCAAGCTTACAAACTTAAATGTGATAAGTGATAGTGTGGAGAAAGGGACTACAAGAAACTAATAAAAGATTTAATTGGACTTTGTTCCTCTTTTTCCTAAGAGGGGCTTATTTATACTAAGGAAAAGGTAATAATCGACACTTGAGGAGTCTTTTGGATTACTAGTAAAGTTACTCTTTGTCCTTATAGATTCCTCACTTTTCAAAATGACTCTAATAAAAGCTACTTGTCAAGCATCTTTGTTTCTTTTCCACTAAAAGTAGTTTGTCATTTTCACAACTTATAAGGATCTTGTAAATCTTGCATAATGCTATCATTATTATGACCTTGATTGCTTTCGACTAGACTTGTTTATGGCGTCACTTTTTGTTGGAGTCAAGAGTCCATCATTTCTAGCAATCTTTCTTTGGATATTGACTTCATTAAATCTTTCAATAGTTCTTTTAGATTACTAGATGACATGGGTATTGGTGGAGGTTTTGGCCCATTTATACTTATAACTCCTTTGGATGTATACACTCTACTCATTACCAGAAGCAACACTAAATAAGTTAAAATATAAAAGCAAGCACTTAATATAATTGAAGTTTGAAAGAAATAACTTACAGAAGAAATTCTTTTACTTGACAACACATTCGTCAAATGCTTGATATAGGGTTTTTTTACAAATGAGGAGGAAGAGAAATGCCAAGAAAAGTAAAAGAAAACTTCAAAAGGAATCTACCTCTTGCGTTTCCAAGGAACTCTATTTATACTAAAGAAAGGTAATAATTGACAAGAGAATCACTTTAGTAAAGTAGTCGTGGTCCTTGATTCCTTGCTTTTTTCAAGTAGATTTAATAAAAGTCAATTTAGATATCCTTTTCCTTCTTTTCCACCAAAAGTAAGTTTGTCTTTTTACAACTCTTAAGGATCTTGTAAGTCTTACAAAATGTCATCATAGTTGTATCCTTTACTGCTTTTGATGTGACCTATTTATGTGCCTTGTTCTAGTTGGAGCAATGAAGTCGTCTTTTCTAATAACCTTTCTTTAGATACTAACTCAATTATAGTCTTCAATAATTTTTTTGGATTACCAAAAGACATAGATCTCGGTGGGGCTTTTGGACCATTTATATAGATAATACCTTTGGTTGTATAAACTCCATCATCAAAGAAGTCAAAATTTTCCCACCATCTAATGTTAATTCTTCGTGCTAACTAGGGGACATGTTTAATGTCTATATTGAGTACATTTGCTTGTTTTTCCATAATAATATAATCCCATTTTATAATCCATGAGATATGATATTATGAGGCAAAAATTAACCTTATCATTATTTTTATAAGACTGTTCATAAAAGGTTTTTATTTTATGAGGTAAGATTAGGTGATACAAACCTTCTTTAAAGAACTAGGTTTTAAACTAGTTTAGAAATTTGTTTAGGTCATTTTAAAAGATGAATCTGAATAAATCAACTAAATTTCTTTTGGTAGTTTTCATATAATAAAGCTCTTTCGTTGGCTTTAATATAATCAAGTAATTGTAGAATTTTACCTTCCACCATTCTTTTAAATCTCTATAGCCAAGAGATCACCTTACCAATCTTCCAAATAAATAAGTTTTTAATCCTGAATTTGGTATAAGGCTAGTCTTTGAAACCATAGGTTGACCCTAATCCTCTTTTAATAGGTTCAATAACCATAGGACATATTTCATGCAAAATTTGTTGGTAATATAAATAATCTTTCATAGTACTATAATAAGGATATATATTATCTTTAAGATAAAATTGAGTAACCTTATTAAGTCAAAGTTGAGTAGAGTTATTTTAAATAGCACATAAAAAGTCAATGTACTTTGGAATCAAAGGATATGCTAAAGTTTTATCTAGAGCTTGCTCATAAGCATCAATGTAAAGTTTATCAACTTCTTTAGAGTTTGATCTATACCCTTCTTTTCCCAGTGAAATGATTGACTTTACTAGGTACTAGGGTTTTTGTATTGGGGGTCATTTACTCATTTGGAAAATCAAAATAAAAAACAAACAAAATTCTTTGTCATCTAGTAAAAATCTGTTTAGAGGCAATGTTTTTAATATCTTTGGTAAGGACTTTTTTACCCACCTAACAATTAATTCTTACAAAAAATTTCAAATTTAACAAATCACTATCACATTTTGGAATACACAATACTATTACTAATATTTTCTTTTTAATAGTAGAGTAATTAATTATTATTCCTTTCCATATTCTTGAAGTAAAATGAACAAGCTATTCTTTTGAATTAATCCTTTGTTTAAGGATACCCCCAAATCCTCTATCTAATACATTTACTTTAACTATTTTTAAGGCATCAAGAAAAGGAAGGGTTAAACATGGTAGTGCTTTTGTTCTAAGTTTAATTTTCTTAACTGCCCTTGTGTGTTCATTCGTCCATTGTAGAAGATTTTTCTATAATCTCTCGAATAATGGCTTAGTGTCATAAACTAAGTCTTTATAAAATTCTAAAATATATATTAGGCTACCTAGAACCTTTGCAATTATTGTTTGTCACTTATTTTATCAAGAAATCTAAAGGCAAATTAAATTGCTTGATCATTGGGAACTATAGTTCCATTTTCAATGAAGTGTCCAAGGAACCTAACATTAATTTGAAATGTTTAAAATGTTGTTCAATGATATTAGAAAATGCTAATACATCATTGATATAAACAATCATAAATGCATAAATGCTAAATAAGTATTAAATATTTTATTCATTATCTTCTAAAATTCAAAATTTTCATTTTTTAATCTAAACAACATTACATTTCATTCATAACAACCAAATGGAATGATAAATACTATTTTATACTTATCTTTCTTATGAATCTGAATTTTCCAATAATTAGATTTCATATCAAAATTTGAATATACTCGAACTTCATAAAGCTTATTATGTAAATCACTTTTATTTGAAATAAGATATCTAATCCATCTTAGTGTCTTATTTAAAGGTTTGTAGTTAATTACTTATTATGGAGCAACCATTTCCAATATTGCTGCATTTTCAACATAAAATGTTTGGCAACTTCAACCACTACTACGTTTTCTAATAAATCCCTTCTTTAAGAGTTCATTTCTTTCATTTTTGCATATTTCCAAAGGCCTTGGTTCTATAGCTATAAGCCTAACTTTGGTTAGAATTTGACTTTCACTAAAAGTCATTTCATAAGGTAGTTCCACTACATACTTTTTTATATTCTAGAAAGTTATAAGAACTTTTAAGAAAACCATTATTTCTATCCTTATTTGTATCTCTTGTATCTTTACTTGAATAACAAAAGTATTGTTTTTTTGTATCTCTTGTATCTTTACTTGTATGTTTATTTGTGCTTTTGCATGTGGAGATTAAATAAATCTTTCTTTTTTTTTTCAAATTTTTGAAGTAAATCTATCTCTTTATATTAGGGAGTAAATATAAATTTAAAATTAATAAACTTTCCATCTATCTCCAAGTAAATCCCTTGGTTACTAATTTTTTTTATAGGATATAACATATGTAAAAAGGTATTTCCTAAAATAACATCATGAGATTAGTTTTTAACCAAAACAAAAAGAATTTTATTACAAATTCCTTTACTACAAATAGTTGCTTATACAACTTGTGTCTTATAACGTGCTTACTTTTATCTATAGTGTTTAATACTTATGTAGTTTTTGAAAAATATTTTAAAGGCACCATCCCTTCATTAATATAGTTCATTTTTGCATCTAAGTCTATTAAGGCAATACCAGAAAATATGTATTCTTTGTTGATTATAACTATAATCTTTGTATGTCATTTATAAGTAACCTTATTAATAAGATTAACATATTGAATAGCTTATAGTTCCTTTTTTAAAGAGGTATTTGGTATACCTAGAGGATCTTTAACCTTTTTAGAAATTGTTTCTATAATTATGATCCTTTCTTATAGTTCTTTAGTTTCAAATTTTAACTTATTAATTTCAACTTTAAACTTGCTAATAGAAGGTTCTGATTCTCTAGTTTTCAAACTAAAATGATTATTTCTAATCCTTTGAATTATAGTCTTTAAACTGTAATTTTCTTCTAATTCTTTAATCTTAGTATCCTTGCAAGCTAAATGAAAATATTTTTCTAATTTCACTCTTTTTTCCTCTAGGTCAATTATTTTATTGATTGATCCAAAATCAAATTATCTTCCTTGATTAAGACTAACAAACCATTATTTATTTTTACATATTACCTAATAATAGTTGCATTGTTCGTTAAAATTATTATTTGAATCAATATCTAAGGTAGCTTCTTCCTTAAGAAAGTCTACTTTTAAATCTAATTCTTTTGACTCACTTTCTAATAAGAAAATATGCATTAATGACTTCTTAACGTTCTCATCCAAGGATAACTCATGGATTTTTTGTTTCATTTTACATTTATTCAAATAATGTCCTACCTTTTTGCATTTGTAACAAATTACTATTTTTTTTCTTTTGCAAACTAGGCTTCTTTTTTTCCTTTGTTTTTACCTTTTCCTCTAAAGAAAAGGTGTTCTTTTAAGCCAAATGTTTATAACTATTCTCTTGAATTTCCTATGATAATTTATAGGTGGATAACCTATTTGTTCACAAAAATCTCCTAAAGCTCTTTTTCCTTGAGCTTTATCCCTCTGTGGTTGTTTATGTAGTTTAACTTCATTACAAAGTTTAACTCCTTCTACCACTACCTTAGTAGCTAATTCTCCATATTCATTGTGATAAGTATGTCCTTATACCTTTGATACTCTAAATTCATTGAATTTTATCAAATGAAGGAACCTTTGATCTTTATTAGTTTTTCTCATAGGAATTGAATGGTTCATTTCTTGAAGCATGGGAGCATCACTTTTTTCTTTTTTTTTTTTTTTTGTTTTTTTAAGCCTTCTCCTTTTGTTGGAACAACTCTTTTTTAGTGATAGAGTAATTAACTCTAATTCTTCTCTAAACTAATAGTTCTTTTGAGTCAATCCTTTGTTTAATGATTCTACCATTCCCTCTATCTAATACATTAGTTTCTGTTATTTTAAAAGCATCAAGATGAAGAAGGCTAAGACATGGCAATTTATTTGTTTTTATTTTTATCTTTTTAACTGCCTTGGTATACTTATTCATCCATTTTGACAAATTTTTCTATAATCTTTCAAACAAATACTTGGTATTATAAGTTAATTCTTTATAAAATTCTGAAATATAATTCATATATCATGAAATCTTTGGAATTGTTGTTTTTTCACTAATTTCATTAGGAAACTTAGAGGCAAACTCAATCACTTGATTAATAGGAATAATAGCTTTATTCTTAAATAAGCAACCAAGGAATCTAACCCTGGTTTGAAATAACTTCATTTTTCTAACCAATATAGCTAAACCAACTTTTCAATAACCTTTAAAAATAGATTTAACTATTCAAAGTGTTGTCTAATTGTGTTAGAAATACTAACATATCATTAATATAAATTATAGTAATTGCTGAATAAGAATTAAATATTTCATTCATAATTTTTTGAAATTCAAAAGGTACATTTCTTAATCCAAAAGGCATTACATTCCATTTATAATGTTTGAATGGAGCTATAAATCTAGTTTTATACTTATCTTTCTCATGAATTTGGATCTACCAATAACCAGACTTTATGCCAAATTTTGAAAATACTTGGATTTTGTAAATCTTATTAAGCAAATCTTTCTTATTACGTATAAGATACCTAATCCATCTCAAGATATTGTTCAAAGGCTTATAGTTAATAACTAATTTTGAAACTCTTCATTCTAGTTTTATAACATTTTCAATATAAAATGTTGGGCAACTCCATGACTTTTACTTTTTCTAATAAACCATTTATTTGACAAATTAGTTATATCATTTCTACATATCTTTAAATGTCTTAGCCTATAACTATAGGCTAGATCATAATATGTATAGACTTTCATTAAATGTCATTTCATATGGGAATTTTATTACATGATTTTTTCTATTTTATAAAGTTGTAGGAATCTCTGCATAAACTAATATTTTTAATTTTTCCTATATTTCTTGTATTTTGACTTGAATAATAGGAGTATTTATTTTTCCTTATAAATATTTATTCTTTACTTTACTTTGCAGAGATTGAATAAATCTCTCTTTTCTTCTAATTAGTTTTTGAAGTAAGTTTATTTCTTTATATTAAGGAGTAGATATAAATATAAAGGTAATAAACTTTGCATTTATTTCTAAGAAAATTCCTTTATCATTAATTTCCTTAATCGGATAGAGTATGTGTAAGAAAGGATTTCTCATAATAAGATCTTGAGATAGATTTTGAACAAATACGAAAGGAATTTCTATGCAAATTCTCTCATTGCATATTGCAACTTATCATAGTTTGTATTTGATAACAAGTTTGCTCTTACCAACAGTGTTTAACACTTTAGTTATTTTTGAAAAGTAGTTTGAAGAAATTATTACTTAGTTGATATAATTCTTATCAATATATGAATCAATTAAGGTGATTGTAGAAAAGATATAATCTTTATTGATAACTACTGTAATTTGAATATGTCATTTATGCATATTAAGCTTATCAATAAGATTCATGTATTGAAGAGTACTTAACACTTCTTTTAAAGAAGTTTCTGAAATATTAGGAGGATTTTTCTCCTTTTTAGTTATTGATTCTAGTACTAATACTTTTTCTTTTAATTTTCTTAGCTTAGTTTTTAATTAATTAATTTTATCTTTAAACTTTCTAAAAAAAGGATATATTATTACTATTCTAATTTTTAAACTAGAATGATTATTTCTAATTCTTTGAATACAAATTTTTAAATAGTAATCTTCTTTTAGTTCCTTAACTATAGTCTCATCTTGAGACAAATAAAGATATTTCTCTAACTAATTTATTTTTTCTTTTAGATTTATAATCTTATAAATAAAATTTAATATCAAATTATCTTCTTTTGAAAAGACTAATAAGTCATTACTTTTGCATATTACACGATAAAAGTTGCACATACCATTATAACTATTACTAAAGTCATCCTTATCCTTATCCTTAGAGGTAGTTTCTTCTTTTTTAAGAAGATTTACTTCTAAGTTTGATTCTTTTGATTCATCTCTTGATAAAAATACATGTATTAATGAACTTTTAGAGTCTTCATTTACAAATAAATTTTTAATTTTCTATTTCATTTTACACTTGTTAAAATAATAACTTATTTTTTGGCATTTATAATAGGCAATTGTTTTTTTCTTTTTCTTATGTAAATTAGGCTTTTTCTTTACTTTTACCTTTTCCTTTGAATAAAAGGTTTTTTTTTTATGTTATTGATTTATAACCTTTGTTTTGAATTTTTTATGATATTTTATGGGTGAATAACTCATTTGCTTATAGAAATATCCTAAAACTTTTTTACCTTAAGCTTTTTCATTTTATAGCTACTTATTTAACTTTATCTCATTATAGAGTTTAACTCCTTTTGCTATAACTTCTATAGTTATTTCTCCATATATGTAACTAAAGTAGTCAATAACTCCAACATGATATGTTTTTAACCTATTTTTTACTCTTTCTACAAATAAGGTAGGTTATCTGAACAAAACTTTTTCTCTTTAGAGGATACTCCAACTGTTTTCCCTAAAAAAACTTTAGAGAAGAAAATATCTTTGTACCACCAAAAATGAGATAAGTCTTGCATCTCAAATTAATGAGTTACTCAAAAGTCTTATCAATTAATAAGTGATTGTACCAATGAAATGATTAGTGATAGTATATATTAGTATATCAACACTATCAGCAAGTTGCATTCCTTGTTTTATTTTGACAATATTAAATATCTAGGATTTATCTTCTTTTGATAAATAGAAATCTCATCAACTTTAAAGTTGTCTAGTAGAACCATTAGTATAAATCTTGCTATTTAAGAGTTAGAATTACCCTTTGACTTTGCAGTCGTGCCAAACATCATCATATAATAAACTAGAATAAGAATATACTATTTAGACATCCCATCCAAATTCCATACTATGATATTGCTACAATTGTATTATACATAATTGTACTCAGGTTATTCCTTTAATAAAATGTTAACCAAGATAGGTCTAGGATAATATAATTTTGTATGGATTTTATTAAAAATCATTTTGTTAATATTTATTTGTTCCTTCTTATAAAAAGGAGAAGAATCTTTTGGTAATGGATTTTGTTTTAATAAGAACACTTTTGAATTTTATCCACATAATTCTCTGATTATAAAGATTCTTTTGTGCTAATATGTTCCTCTTTTTCTAAAATAGAGGCTTCTTTTTATTTTAATCCAAAGTTTTTTAACCGTTTGACTATTTTATCCATTAATTCTACCTTTTTAGGATTTTTACCTAACATGTTATAATCTATTTCTTTTGATGACATGAGTTTAAATAATTTTTTTTTCTATCTCTTATTTAACTAGAGGTCTTAGAACTCGCTGAGATATTTCTTCAACCTTCTCTTCAACTTTATTAAGCTAATTACCTATAAACTAAAGACAAAAATTAGTATTGTTTCCTTACTATATAACAGCGCTAGTAGTAACTTCAATTTTGTATGGACAAGCTATAACCTCACTATCTTTTACTTTTACACTTAAATTTAAAGCAAGAGGGTGAGCACTAATAACTCTTTTTCCTTTTTTGGTTATGTATTCTTGATATACTTTTACAAAGATCATACACTCCTTTAGGATTGAAAAAATTAGGAAACATTCTTTTTAAGTTTATAAACCTTTTCCAAATAGGTGAAAATGTCAATAGTTCTCACACTGTTGCTATATATCTTATGGTTTATACCATACTTCTCTTTTCTTTTCATTAAAGGTCATAAAAAAACCATTTTTTTATAGTATTTTTTGGAGAGTAAACTAGCTCTCTCACTTTTTTATCTACCCCATTAACAACCTCAAATACAAAGAGGGAGGAAAGTCTAGCCAAATGTTTTTAGTGGTTCATTAACCATAAAAGTAAAAGTTAAGGGAGGAAAGTTAAATCTATACTAAGATTGACTAACCTGCTCTCTTATTCTTCTAATACCTTTTAGTTCACTAATTGGCATTGAAGAAGTAAACAATCTAGGTTTAACCTTTCCTTTTCCTTTTTTGAGATTTAACATCACACTTTTAGATGGAGCAAACCAAATTTTGACATCCTTATTTTTTAATTCAATTATTTCTTCCATATGTTCGTTAACTTGTTTAACATGTTCAACTACTTTTTCTAATGTCCATCTTTTAAGTAATTTAACTCGATATCAAGCAATTGTCATTGGAACCAAAACATTTGCTTTTGACCCATTGGTGAAAAACAATGTTGTAGTCCCTTTATGAAAAAACTTATTCTTTTGTTGATGTGAGCTAATAAGCTTATGCGATAGTAGAAATAAATCAATATAACCGTTAAACAAGGGTAAAGTGTCTTCAATGGTCTTAATTATATAATCATTTTTTGTTAAGAGATTTTCCTATTTATAAACATAGGAAGAGGAAGAAGAAGGGAGGGTCCAATTTTATAAACAATTATTATCCAAATATTCACCAATTATTTTTCCTTTATTCCTACTCCTAAAATGACTATTACTTCTAAACAGTCAATTAGGCTTTAACCTATCAATGCCTCATGGTATCATTCTCAACATCTTAAGTCACAACCCTACATTCTAACATATAATAATTATGAGTATAAAGACAGTGCAACTAAAGGGTTTTAATTATGAGACATTGATAAACTAACTCTCTTAACCACTTAGAATGCCAACGTCTAACTAGAGTCTGATAAAATTCCTATCTTGGCATCATAAGATCACACACACACATGCACACACACACACACACATACACACATATATAATCTTATAGCAATCTTTAAAATCAATAATATTTAAATTCAGTAGTATGTTTAAAAACATAAATCCTATATTACAAGAAATAAAGAGACTAACTTATAGAAATAGACTAGCTTGTAGGGTTTTATTATACAAAGAAAGTGAGAGGGAAGAAAGAAAGAGGAGAGAAGGACAAGTAAACTCTATCTCTTAGAATGGCTGAGAGGCCTTCTTATACTCACAAAAAGGTAATAATTATGATTGAAGGAATCTCTTTTATAAAGTAAAGCTATCCTTGATTCCATACTTTTCTTAAAATTATTTTAATAAAAGTCTTTAGGTCCCATGACTACTTTCACCAAAAGTTGTTTGCCTATTTGCTCTTTATAGTTCATATGAGTCTTGGAAATTTTGCATAATATCATCATTATGGTGTTTCAAACTACTTTTAGTTTGGTCTACTTATATGTCCTCTTTTGGTTGAAGCAATGCAACCATAATCTTTAACAACCTTTCTTTTGACACTGGCTCCATTAAAGTCTTTAGTATTTCTTTTGGACTAGATGACGTAGGCTTTGGTGGTGGAGTTATATACCCATTGATGCAATTAATCCCTTTACTAGTATAGGCTCTATCATAAAAGAAATCAAACTTTTCCCACCATTGGATCTTAATCTATCTTACTAGCCATGCACTATGCTTGATATCCATTTCTAGGACATTAACTTGTTAGCCATGATAATATAATTGCACTTGATAATCCGTAAGAGACGATACTAAATTGCAAAAAATTAATAATGGGTCTTTAACCTCATTATTTGTTTCACAAAATTGTTCATAAATAATTATCATTTTGTGAAGTATGATTATATGATGTAAAACTCACTTAAAAAACCAAGTTTTAAATCAATTTGGAAATCTTTTTAGATCATTTAAGAGTTACCTCTACTTATTCTCATATAATAAGGTTTTTTCCCATACTTCGATATGATTGAAGTAATTATAAGTTTCAACCTTTTACCATTCTGTTAGAACTCTATAGTCAAAGAGATCACCTAAGAATTTTTTTTGTCTTAAATTTTGCATATGCCTAATCTCTAAAAGCATATCTAGAGCCAAATCCTCATTCTATGGGTCTAATAACCACTAAGCCTATTTTGTGTAGAATATGTTGATAATAAAAGCAATCTTTCATGCTAGCATAAGGATACATGTCACCTTTGAGATCAAATTTGACAACCTCATTAGGTCTTAATAGAGCATAATTACTTTCCACAGCGCACAAAAAAATCTATGTGTTTAAAGATCATAGGATACATGATGGATTTGTCTAAAGCTCGCTCATAAGCGTCACTATGAAGTTTATCAATGTCTTTGACTTTTGCATCTTTAGTTGGTGAATTAATTGACTTCACTAGGAACTGTGGTCATTGATTCAAAGGTTGTTTACTTATATTGTAGCTCCCTGCAAAAATTCACAAGTTAGAAAATCAGGTAAAGAATTTCCTTTAACAAACTTAATATAAAAATCAAAAATAAAAAGTATTCCTTGCCATTGAGAAAAGATTTGTTTTGAAGTGATATTTTTAATATCTTTAGTAAGGACATTTTTACTACTTTACAATCTATTTTTAAAAAGAACTTTTGATTTGACATATCACTTTTGAATTTTTAAATACATAACACAATGGTTAAATCAATCATAGTTCCTTTAATTATTTTTAGTGGTAATGTAATTAACTTTAACCCCTCTCCAAACTTTTAAAGTGAAGCAAACTAATAGTTCCTTTAAATCAATCATTTGTTTAAGTATTCCTCCATACTCTTTATCTGATGCATCAGTTTTTACTATTTTAAAAGCATTAGGATGAGGAAGGCTAAGACATGAGAATTCTTTTGTTTTTATTTTTATCTTCTTAACTACCATTGTATGCTTATATGTCCATTTTGGCAGATTTTTCTGTAATCTTTCAAACAAAGTCTTCACATCCTAAGTTAATTCTTTATAAAATTCTAAAATATAATTCAAAAATCTGAAAAATCTTTTCAATTGTTTATTTTCTCTAATTTTATGAGAAAATTTAAAGGCAAATTCAATTACTTGATCAATAGGGATAATAGTTCAATTCTTAATAAAGTGACCAAGGAATTTAAGTCTAATTTGAAATAACTTCATCTTTTTACTCGATACGGCTAAACCAACTTTTTCATTAACTTTTAAAAATAAGTTTAAGTGATTAAAGTGTTAGAAAATACTAATACATCATCAATATAAACTATAGTAAATGCTAAATAAGTATTAAATATTTCATTCGTAATTTTTGAAAATTTAGAGGGTGCCTTTTTTAATCCAAAAGGCATTACATTTCATTTATAATCTCTTAATGGAATTATAAATGTAGTTTTATACTTATCTATTTCATGAATATGGATATGCCAATAATCAAACTTCATATCAAATTTTGAAAATACTTAGGCTTTATACAACCTATTTGAAGTTCCTAACTTCACCCTAGGATCTAATAGTCTATGATACTGAGAGGGGGGTGAATCAGTATTACACCCCTTAAAACTCTGATAACTTAAGCCAAGGTATTCTACTTTTTTAATACTTTCGCTCTCGTCAATACGCAGGTATGTGAACAACTTCAACCTCTTCTTTAAAGCGAACTCTTTCTCATATTCGACTAAGGTAGATTTATTGTTACCTACTAATCACAATAGTCCCCAAAGTCACCTTTCAAACACCTTGCCTATTAGATAGATCAGATGTTCTTGATTAGGTCTTTTTTAGGTTATGGGTTCAATGATACTTTAGCTACATTCACAACTCAATTCAAAACACAGAATGTAAATCAAAGTAAGGACACAAGAGATTTACATGGTTCTGTCAATGTGACGTACATCCACGGTGGTAGAGACTCTTCCTCTACCGAGACAATCCACTATACTTGAGAATACTAGTGTATTACTCCTGATGTTCACAATGTAGTTACAATGGATGTCTTAATCCTCTATTCCTTTCACTATTGCAAATACAAAGTAAGTACAATACAAAGAGTGTCACTTATTGTGTCTACCCTTCTTCTTGCTTGTCTTGCCTCTGTTGAATTGAATAGGCTGCTTCACTGCCACTTAGAAGTCCACCACAACACTCTCTAACCTCTCTTGAAGAAATCTGGAAATACGTTGAGTTCTTTCCAATGCTTCACCGAATTCCTTCTCTAGGTTGTTTCACACAACTCCTGCTTTCACTGTCTCAGAGTTTCACAGCTTGCACTGAGGCTTCTGGTCTGCTGTTTCACGTCTCACGGCCTGTCCCACGCTTCTGATCAGTCACGCCGTTGCACGTTCTGGTCTCACGCTTCTGGTCTGCCATTTCACGTCTCTCGGCCTGCCTCACGCTTCTGGTCTGCTGTTTCATGTCTCTTGGCCTGCCTCATGCTACTGGTTTTTCTGGTTCACGTCTCTTGGCCTGCCTCACGCTTCTGGTCTGCTGTCTTCTCTTCTGGGTGGTCTCACGGATACCAGGTCTGCTGTCTTCTCTTCCGGGTGGTCTCACAGATACCAGGTCTGCTGTCTTCTCTTCCAGGTGGTTTGTTTCTTATTTCTCCTCTTGCTGGTTGTGCGTTTCTGGTTTGGTTGCAGGTGGTGCGTTTCTGGTTTGCTTGCAGGAGGTGTTTCTGGTTTGCTTGCAGGAGGTGTCTCTAGTTTGCTTGCAGGTCATGTGGCTGCTGGGATGCTCTCCCTGTTTATATACTCCCTTCTGTGCAAACCCTAGTAGGGTTTATTGGAGCTGTGGCGAATTTCCTTTCATGCCCCTCCATGTGGCTTCATATTACTGTTCCATACAAAATTCGGCATTATCCTCATTCTTAATTTATTTTTCTTGCTATTATCCTCCTTCTTAATTTATTTTTCTTGCTCTTTTCTTTCTACTAAAAAACTCATCCCTTGAATGCTTGAACGAGCCACTTCTACTTGCACACTTAAATCGGGTTGACAACAATTACAACCCATACAAGACTGTGGTAACAACAATATTAAATAGATCTTTCTTATTAGATATAAGCTATCTAATTTATCTCATGTCTAATTTAAAGACTTATAATTAATAACTAATCTTGGACTCCTTATTCTAGTTTCGCAACATTTTCAACATAAAATGTTAGGAAACTCTATAAGTTATTGCTTTTTCTAACAAGCCCTTTTTTCATGAGATTGTTTATTTCATTTCTATAGATCTCTAAATGCTTTAATTTCATAACTATAGGTCGAGCCTAAGTACATATTTGACTTTCATCAAAAGTTATTTCATATGGTAATTTTACTATATACTTTTTTATTTTGTTCCAAAAAGTTGTAGGAATCTTTGCACAAACTAATGTTTCTAATTTTATATTAATTGCAACAAGCACATATGTACAAGTTTGGCAATTTAAATCCATCAAATTTTATCAAACAAAGAAGTCATTGATTATTATGAGCTTTTTTTACAAATATGCAACGATTCAATTTTGGAATAATGACACTGTCTCTTCATTTCTTCCTAATAAGTCTCCACCTTTCACTATAAGAACTCATTTGCACAAAATAATTTCGAAATTAACTTTTGGCTCCAAACATTATATTCATTGCAATATGCACATCTATACACCTTTGCTATTAGGATTCCATTTCCATCAAACAAAAGAGGCATTGATCATTATAGGTTTTCTTACAAGTATGCATTGCAATAAGAACATATGTACACATTTGGTGGTTTGAATCCATTGAATTCCAACAAGAACATAGTTTGAATTATTCAATGCCCAAAGATGAGGCTATCCCTTTATTTCTTGTTAACAGGGCTTCTCCTTTCATTTTAAGGTGTCATTCACACAAAATGATTATAATGGCAAGCATGTCAATATACCTTTAAGAGTATAAATCCATTGAAGTTCATCAACTATAGAAATCATTGCTCTTTAGCAGTTTTTCATTAAAAATCTATTTATAAGGTAGCTCTACTACATGCTTCCTTTTCTTTTAAAAAGCTATAGGAATCTTTAAGCACACTATTACTTTTAATTTTATATTTATTTCCTATATCTTTGTTTGAATAATAGGAGTACTGATTTTTCCTATTAGTCTTTCATGATGATTAGTTGTTCCTACAAGTATTTTTTATTTAGTTCTTCAATAATGAGGTTGTCTCTTCACTCCTTCCTAACAAGACTTCACTTTCCACATAATTGCTTGTTGCAATGAATATAATGCGTGTTTTGGAGAGAAAAGTTATTTTCAAGATAATTTTGCATGAATGAGTTGTTGTAAAGAGAGCTAGACCCTTGTTAGGAAGAGATGAAGTAATGGTCTAATTATTTAGGAATTGAACTAAAAATATTTGTATCAACATTCAATGAAAATGACCCTTCTGTAAGTAATTCCTTGTCTTTATCTAATTAAGTTTCTTTAATAGGTTTCTTTGATATTATTATGTTGTTTGCTTTGTGTGTTTTGTGTTATTACTACTCATATATTATGTACTATGCAAGAATGGTATTATCGCCCAGTTGCTAGTTAATTATTAACTAACCTATTTCATAATTGAAACCTTAAGGCTTTTCCTCAATATGTGTTTATATTCCTACCTTTTACCACTCAAAATTTTTCTCAATTTTTTATTGAACTAAATAACCACAATCAAAGTCGCCTTTTAACTAACTAATTCCAACAAATTATAATCAAAGAAATTTAGGAAAATATAATAAATAAAAGTTGTGAGTTAGAAGAAAACAAGAAGATTAAATCACAATACATAAAGAAAAGAATAATTAGATTTGAATACTAATAAGACTTGGAAAGCAATAAGGTCTACTCCTTTAATTTAAGGTTTCTTTATGTTGTAGGATGCCCAACGAAGAAGGAAATAAAGCTGTTATCTCCCTTTTCCCTAATAAAATAAGGTTTACTTCCTTCTTGCTTTTTCCTTTAAATTCTTTTCTTTTTTCTTTATTCTTTTTCTTATGTCTTTTTCTTTTGTTTTTCTTTTCGACAAATGTAAAGACAATAAATAATAAACAAGAGTTTTTAGATTCAAAGAAAAAATTGGTATAGAATGCAAACAAGAAGAAAAGATAAAATTAAGGTTTGGGGATTTAAGGAATAAAAGGTTATAAAAGGTGGCCAAGAAGAAGAACAAGAAAAAAAACTTAAATTTAGATAAGTGAACTTGATTTACACCCTAAAACTCTAATGATAACAATTGATGTGAACCCCAAAGAGTACAATGAAACCTACAAACAAAATAAGGAATTTAATACCCCAATAAAGTTAAATTAGGTTTAATAAAAGTAAAACCTTAACCTAATGTTCAAAGGAACACAAACCTAAAGTGTAAACCTAGACTTAGTATTCAAAGGAACATGAACCGAAGGTATAAACCTAACCCTATTGTTCAAAGGAACACAAACCAAAGGTTTAAAGAAAGATATGGACACCACACTTCAAAAAGATGAGATTTGGGAGTGATAAGTTGGGTTGGAAAGCCACAAGACAATAATTTTGATAAGTTTGCAAAGTTTAATGGAGAATCAAAAGAGAAAATTCTCACTTCTATATCTTTAATAATGAAATTAAGCTTATCTATAGGCTGAAGTAACAACCTTAACCCTAAAAGTAGCAACAATGATATACTCATAAAATATAGAAATACTCCTATTTTCTAAAAAACTCCTACTTTATAACAAACTTCTACTTATAAATGGGTCTTATTACTTAACCCTAACCCATTAAGTACTCCAATCATATTAATGAAACTTTGGTCCTTTTTCTGGCTTAAATTCATGTCATTTGTTACTTGGTTGGCCTGATTATCCTCATTCAGCCCATTTGACACTCCTTTCATCTTTTTAGTTCTAGAATGTGTCATTAGCCCTTCTTGAATACTCAATGGATCATTAAAAGACATCCATTATGGTTGAATATAATATTTAATATAGACAGAAAAGTTAATTTTATAATCATTTTATGGGAATTGGTCTTTGCAACAAAGGGAGAACCCTTGTTAGCAAACCAATCCTATAACTAGTTTTATGATTAGTCCATTCCTTGAACTCCATTTTTTAGACATTGCAAAAAGTCTAACTCAGTAATTCCATTACTTTATTGTTTCAACTCTTCATAATCACTTAACTTAGGCTAATTCAGCATGTTTATACAATTAAGAAAGAGTTAACCTATATTAAGATATACTTTGTTGCCCTTTAAACTTGAATTAGCTTCCTTGGCCCAAATGTCTTTAATCAACTCGTGAAGTACCTTTTTCATCCTTTTAGCTTTGGAACATGCTATTGGCCCTTCTTAAATGATTAATGGATCCTTAAAAACCTTTCATGTATTGGCACCTCCATGAATGTTATCACAGTCTCATCATTCAAGAATTAAATCATTCAATACCTATAAGAAAAGCTAATAAAGATCAATAACTACTTTATTAAGCAAAATTCAATGGATTTAAAGTACTAAAGAATGAAGCTAAATGCCTTGTTAGTAAGAAATGAAGTGATGGTCTCCTTAATGCATCCATAAATAATTCTTAAATCTTTTGTTTCATTTTATACTTAATAGAGTAATGACCTATTTTTCCACATTTGTAATAGAACATTATTTTCTTTATGTTTAACTTATCAATTTTCTTCTTTTCTTTTGATTTGCTTTGGTTCTCTCCTTTTGATGTCCTTAATTACCATGCCTTGTTAGCAAGAAATGAAGTAACGGTCCCCTTCTTCAAGAATTGAACCATTCAATTCCTATATGAAATGATAATTAAGATCAATGGCTCCTTCATTTGATGGAATTCAATGGATTTAGAGTACCAAGGGTGTAAAGACATGTTTGTCACAATGAGCATAACATTTGGTGTAGACCTAAAACATAATTTCATGATCATATTGTGTGAAGCCTTGTTAGTAAGAAATAAAGTGATAGTCTCTTTTATCATTGAATGAGCCATTCAATACATGTAAGAAAAGCTAATCAAGATTAATGACTTCTATGCTGATGGACTTTAATTGAATCAAACTACAAAAGGTGTATTGATGCGCTTGTTGCAGTGAAAATAATGTTTGATATATACACAAAAGCTAACTTCGTGATAATTTTGTATGAATGTCTCCTTGTGTCAAAAAAAGAAGCCTTGTTAGTAGGAAATAAATTAACATACTTATCTTTTAGGGAAGAAACAATTCAAACAATTTAAGAAATTCTAATCAAGACCAAAGACTCTTATGTATGATGGACTTCAATGGATTTAGGCTACCAAAGGTATATTAATGCATGAATACAATTTTTTATGTAGACACAAAAGTTAATTGCATGATTATCTTGTGTGAATGACTCCTTGTAATGAAGAGGGAAGCCTTTTTAGCAAAGAATGAGGTAATGGTCCCATATTTTAGGCATTAAACCATTCAAGCCAAGTAAGAAAAGCTAATTAAGATCCTTGATCCTATGTTTGATGAACTCCAATGATTTTAGACTACCAAAGGTTTATAAGCACAATTATTGCAATAAATATAATGTTTAATTTAAACACCAAAGTTAATTTCATGGTCATTTTATGTGAATAAGTCCTTGCAACAAAGTGATAGACTCATGATTCAAGAATTGAGCCATTCAATCCATTAAAATTGTAGACTTTAATGGATCAATGACTCCTTTATATAATGGAACTCAATGCATTCATGGTGCCATAAGTGTAAGGTCATGCTTCTCACAAAGAATATAACATATGGTGTGGGCACAAAACTTAATTTCATGATCGTATTATGTGAATGATCCTATCCAACGAAAGGAAAATCCTTATTAGTAAGAAATGAAGTGACAATCTCATCTTTCAAGCAACAAATCATTTAATAATTGTAAGAAAAGGTAATGAAGATCAATGACTCCTTTACTTGATGAACTTTAATACAATCAGACTACAAAAGGTGTATTTCACATTCATTTTGTGTGACTAAAGCTTTTTAATGAAAGTAAAAGTCTTATTAGCAAGAAATAAAGTGATAGTCTCTTCTTCTAAACAATTAACCATTGATATAATATGATAATAGCTAATCAAGATCAATGACTCCTATCTTTGATGAATTTCAATGGATTTAGACTATCAAAATTGTACTGACATGGTTGTCACAATAAATATAATGGTTGGAGCATACACAAAAGTCAATTGCTTGATCTTTTTATTTGATTGACTGCTTATATAGTAGAGAGAAGTCTTATTAGCCAAAAAATGAAGTGACTACCTAATCTTTCAAGTAATAACCATTCTATCCATGTATGAAATGCTAATCAAGATCCATGACTTCAATGTTTGATGGACCTCAATAGATTTAGCCTACCAAAGGTGTATTTATGTGTTTGTCATATTGAATATAATGTTTAGTATAAATTCAAATGTTAATTTCATTAACATTTTGTGTAAATGAGTTGTAGAACAAAGGAGAAGTCTTATTAGCAAGTAATGAATTGATGGTCTTATGTTTAAGATAATAAACCATTCAATCCAAGACAAAAAAAGCTAAACAAGGTGAATTACAAAAAGTGTATTAACATACTTGTCATAATGAATATAATGTTTGGTGCATAAACAAAAGTTGATTTTGTGAACATTTTGTGTCTCCCTTGCCACAAAGGAAGAAGATTTGTTAGCAAGAAATGAAGTGATAGTGTCATTCATTGGGAATTAAAGCACTTAAACCCTGTAAGAAAAGTTAATCAAGATCAAAGACTCTTTTATTTGATTAATTCAAGCAATAAGTGATTCGCTCTTAGAAAAGAAAGCTAATTAATAGTAATAGCTCCTTTATTTGATGGATTTAAATGGATTTGGACAACCCAAGGGAGAAATCCTACGGTCAAGTAATCAAAGGGAGTTCAATCATTCTCTCATAGTAAAGAGAACTAATAATGAGTAATAGATATTTTGCTAGATAGAGTTTAATGAATTTGGGCTACCCAAGACATAATGACATGCATCTTGTAATGAAATCAAAGATTGGTGTAGATATTTAAGCTAATTTAATGATTCCTTTGAGTGAATGACTCCATGGAATGAAAATATAAACCTTATTAGTGACAAAGAAAAGTGTTAATCTCATCTTTCAAGCTAACTATGAGACCATCACTCCATTCACGCATTTAGGCAAGAACTCCTAAGTGAATATGGGAATTCTAGGTTGCCATTATTGTCTATATTCTTCTCCTCTTTGTATGTTACTTTTGCTTGTTTAGATTTAAGTTTACCAAGTGCCACTAATGCAGACCATAATGCAATCATGCGTGCTTAACTATGTGTATGGATGAATTACATGAACAACACTTAGTGGCTTCATTAATTTACCATGGAAGGCACAACATTTTATTATCTTCTTAGAAATTATGGCTTTATATGATGTTTGATAGAGCGAAATCCTTGAGAATACTAGAATAGATTCAATTTTTATCAATGCAAATGTCACATATGCACTTATTCAAAATGATCATAGTGTGGTTTCCTTTACTTATTTGTGGTGGCATTACAAAGGTTTCGAGATACTTTGTTTTCTTATCTGAAATTTCATTATGTGCATTTCACCAAAAGCTTCAAGTTTTTCAACTTGCATAGATCTAGGTTCAGCATCTAAGGAAAAAGAACTATTTTATTAGTATAATGGACTCTTCTTTTATAGTTTTCCATTTTCTTTGGAATGAACTCCCAGAAAATTGTTTTTCTCTCTGTACCTTCAGGGAATTAGTGGCATTGGCAGTGTTGCAGCTGAGATGTTAACAAGATATGGCATAGGTTGTCTTTTTTTGTACGATTATGACAAAGTGGAGTTAGCTAATTTGAATAGGCTTTTTTTCTGCCCTGGGCAGGTCCCTCTTATATATTTATTAGCTTTTTGTATGTAATATGGATATAAAACCAGTTCTTGAGGCAAGCAATTATCTATATTTTTTTCCCTCATCCCAATGTGGTATAAGTGAGTGGGTTTACTTTGGATAAGTTGAGGTTCTCTTTTCCAAGAGGATTGATAATAGTCCAAATTTCACATGGCTCAAGTTAGGTCAAAAAGTTAACGTTCAGCAATGATGTTTGCATATAGCATATTATTGCAATTCTGTTAATCTAAAGTTTTCTCAGCCATTTGTGCGAATTCTTTTGCTAATTTATCCATAAGATAAAAAACAAACAGAGGATTTGGCATATTGATTAGATTCGTTGTTGTTCAGAGCTATACATTGAAAATCAATACAGTGCAAGGATTTGGCACCTTCAAGTCAAGTTTTAAAAATAAGAGATTTTGCCTTGCTAAGTAAGGTAGCAGAGTAAATCTCATTTTAAGCTGCATTGATAATTACGAAGCAAGGATGGCTGTGAATTAGGTAAAGAAGACTACTGTTATAGATGGTTATCCCTTTGTTGCATGGTTTTGATTTGATAATGCAGGATTGATGACCTTCACCTAATTGTTTCTAATGTCACAATAACTATTTTGAACTTTTTTCTAATGATCTGAAGATTGGTGTGATTTTTTTATCAGTTCATTACAAGAACTCATTCATGCAAAATGACCTTTGAAATAACTTTTGTGTCCATAACAAACATCATTTTTATTGCAACAAGCAGAACTGTAGACATTTGATAGCGTGAATCCATTGAATCCCATCAAACAAAGAATTCATTGAACATTATTAGCTTTTCTTATAAGTATGTAATGGTTTAATTCTGGAATAATGACACCTACTCTTCATTTCTTACTAACAAAGCTCTACCTTTCATTATAACAACTCATACACACAAAATGACTTTGAGAATAACTTTTGTGTCCACAACAAACATTATATTCATTGTAACAAGCATGCAAGTAATCATTTGGTAATCCAAATCCATTGGACTCCAACAAATAGAGGAGTCATTAGTCATTTATTAGCTTTTCTTACAAGTATGCAATGGTTTAATTTATGAATAATGAGACAATTTCTTCAATTTTTTTAGCACAAGGCTCACCCTTTCATTACAAGGACTTATTCGAACATAATAATCTTCAAATTAACTTTTGTGTCTACCACAAATAATATATTCTATGACAAACACATCTGTAGACCTTTGGTACTCTAAGTTCATTGAATTTCATCAAACAAAAGAGTCATTTATCATTTTTAGCTTTTCTTAAAAGCATGCAACATTTGAAACGATGAACCTTGCTTGGAAGAAATTAATAGATAGTCTCATTATTCAAGAACTGAACCATTGCATACTTGTAAGAAAAGTAATGAATGAATCTTAAAAGTTTGAAAGTAATTTGTTAAATCAGAAATTTCTTCTCATAATAGATTGTAAGATAGCAAAAGATGTCCTTATTATAGATGTTGAGAACATTTCCTTTAAAAAAATCTTTACTAGATGGCATAGAATCTTATATGTGTTTAATTTTGATATCGAGTTTATGAAAAAAAAATATTAATTCTTCACATAATTTCCTAATTCATGAGTTTTTATAGAGAACTATATCATGAGTAAAAACCTCTCATACAAGGGCCTTAATCCATAACAAATTCAATTAATTTACCAATTAAAGATGCAAAATCAAAAGAAGTTGGTAAACTTCATAATGATACTTATGAGTTAGCTTTGGATAAATCCATAATATATCCTTCAATTCCAAAGAAAATAGATTTCTCTATGCTGTTGAAAATAATTATACTTAACTTAAACCTAATAAAGTTGTTCGTTTTTATCTTAAAAATGATATGTGTCTTTATACTTGTATAAAGGATTGCTATTACTATCAACAAATATTACATGAAATAGACTCAGTGGTTATTAAACCCATAGAGCAAGGAAATAGGCTCGATTATGACTTTGAAGGTTGGGCCTCTACCAAAATTCAAGATAAAGAAAATTCTTTCTTTAAAGGATTGGCAAGGTGATCTCTTTGGCTATAAAGATCTAAAAGAATGGTGAAAGGTTAAATCCTATAACTACTTAGATTGTATTGAAGTATGAGAAAGAGCCTTATTATATAAAAATAGGTAGAGAAAAGTTAATTAGTTCATTCAAATACATCTTCCGAATGATCCAAAAAAAAATTCAAACTAGTTTAAAACCTGATTTTTCAAATAGGGTTTACATCATCTAACCCTACCTCACAAAATAAAACTATTTATGAACAATTTGTGAAATGAATGAAAAGGTTAAAGACCCATTATTAATGCTCACTGTATGGTGTCACGTCCCATTAATTATCAAATGGGATTGCACTATTATAGCTAAGCAGGTCAACATTCAAGATATAGACATTAAGCATATTCTATAGTAAGTAAGAAGGATTAATATCTGCTAATGGGAAAAGTTTGAATTCTTTGATGATGGAGTCTACACTAGCAAAGGGGTTATTTGCATAAATGGGCCTAAAGCTTTACCCCTTAAACTCATGTCTTTAACTCTAGAAAAGATATTGAAAACTTTAATAGAGTTGGTATTGAGAGAGAGGTTATTGAAAATGATGGTTGCATTGCTCTAGTCAAAGCAAGACACATAAGCAGACTAGGTTGAAAATAGCCAAAGACACCTTAATGATGACGTTATGCAAGATTATCGAGACCTATAGAAGTTGTAAAAGACAACTATTTTTGGTCGAA
The DNA here is from genome assembly GCA_020141445.1 of Bruguiera sexangula. NCBI lineage: Eukaryota > Viridiplantae > Streptophyta > Magnoliopsida > Malpighiales > Rhizophoraceae > Bruguiera > Bruguiera sexangula. Next base: position 7,873,878 of record JAHLGP010000084.1, on the reverse strand, counting down.
AAGTAGCTATGGGATTAGACAGATAGCTTTTATTAAAGCTATTTTAACAAAAGTAAGGAATCAAGGATAACTTTAATTTAAAAAAGAGACTTCTTTAATTATGGTTATCAGTTTTTTTTTTTTGTATAAATAAGACCTCTTGGTTACTCCCAAAGGCAAAGTCTAATTTGCTTTCTTCTATGTCTTTAGTTCTCTCTCCTCCTTACTCTCTTTGTATTCTTCTCTCTTCTCTCTCAGTTTGTAAAATATACCTGTAGCAATGTTTTGTGCAATTAAAGCTTTGTTATTATAAGTAAGCTAGTTTTGTTACTTTATTTTAAGTTTTCTGTGTGATTTATATAATTCTGTGTAATTTATACATTTCTATGTGATCCAATGTTATGAATATATATTTCTATGTGATTTATAACTTTCTATGTGATCTTATGTTGCTAAGATAAGAATGGTATCAAAGCCTAAAAGCTTCTAAGAGGTTGAAGTCAATCTTAGTTTTATCTAGATCTCTAAGAGGTTGAAACCCCTAGTCATGCTTGTTGTGATATGGCATATAGAGCTATGGATTAAGACATTGACAGTGATACCATGAGATATATATAGGTCGAGACCAAATTGATTTTTAGAAATAATAGTCTCCCTAGGAGTAGGAATAAAGAAGTAATTATTAGTGAAAATTTAGATAATAATTATTTGCAAAATTGGACTATTCCTTTTTTCAAATTTATAAAAGGGAAGTTTCTCGACAAAAAATGATTATGTTATCAAAAGCTTTACCCTTAATGTAGGGTTATAATGATTTTTTTTTTTACTATTGTAAAGCTTATTAACTCATATTAATAAAAGTATAAATTTCCTCATGTTAAGAGGGTATAAGTAGTTTTAAAACCTATTATCACATTGGGTTTAAACAACTTAGCTATTATCTATGTTCATGAAAAAAGATATAATAGGCTTCATGACTCCTCATTTGGAGTAGTTGAAGCCACATTAAGTGATGAACCTATTTGGTTTTCACGTTTTCCAAATTTTACTTTAATTTTATTTGATTCTAATTTGATGCATTCCTTGTGCTTTGATATTAAAACTAAAGGATTTGATATGATGCCTACTTCAAAGAATCTAATCCTTATTTATGGGATATATTAGAAGGTTATGGATACTACTGTCACAAGAATTATAGAAATTATAGCAAGATATGCTAACAAAGGGACTATGACCTTGTTTTTGACTAATAGATCAAAAGCAAATGTCTTGGTTCCAAAAAAAAAATTGCTTGGGATCAAATTAAATTACTTGAAATATGGATGTTAAAAAAAATAGTTGAACCTATTAAACAAATGAATTATCAAATGGAAGAAATAATTGAATACAAAGATGAAGATGTCAAAATTTGACTTGATCTATCTAAAAGTGTGAGGTTAAACCTCAAAAAAAAGAAAAAAGAAAAAGAAAAAGGATAAACTTAGATTCTCTACCTCTTTAGTACCAATTAATGAATTGGAAGGAATTAAAAGAATAAGAGAATAGGTTAGCCAACATTAGTATAGAGTTGACTTTCCTCCATTATCTTCTACTTCTATGGTTCATGAACTAATAGAAACATCTAGATAGACTTCTAGGCCAAGATCTCCTTTTTTGTCTAATATGAGATTTCAAGATGAAAATAGGAGTCTTTATGTCCTTTAGGTTGTTAATGAGATGAAAAAGTAAAAGAGTTATTTTGCTCTCCAAAAAATACCGTAAAAATAAAATGGTTTTTTTTATGACTTTTAATGAAAAAGAATAAGAGTTATGTTTTAAATACCATAAAAGATACATTGCTGAAATGAGAGTAGTAGATATCTTCACCTATTTGGAAAAGGTTTATAAAATTAAGAAAGGATTATTAGTGTTTACCCTCTTAGATTAAATTTAAGTGTAAAAGTAGAAATCAATGAAGTTATAATTTCACTATATAAAGCTAAGCAATTTACTAGTGCTCTTATATAATAAGGAAATTATATTAATTTTTATTTTCAGTCTATAAGTAATCAACTTAATAGAGTTGAAGAAAAGATTAAAGAAGTATCTCAACAAACTCTAAAACCTTAGGTTAAACCAAAAATAGAGAAAATGGTTTTATTTAAACTCTGACCATCAGAAGAAGTAGACTACAAAATGTCAGGTAAAAATCCTAAGAATATAAAATTGATAGATGAGATAGTCAAAAGGTTAAAGAAACATTATCTACAAGAGAAAAAGGCCCCAATTGTAGGAAAAGAAGAACAGATTAAAGAAGTAGAAGAAGAGGTTGATGAATATGTTGACAAAATAAAATAGATGTTCTTATCAAAACAAAATCCTATATTAAAAGATTTATAACCTTCTTATGAGAAGGAAATGATGATTATCAACAAAATGACTTTTAATAAAGTCTTTACAAATTTATACTATTTGAAACTAACTTAAGTCGACCTTTTATTAGAGGAACAACTTAAGTATAGTTATGTACAGTATAATGAAAGTAGCATTGTAGAATGGAATTTGGATGGGATGTTTGAACATAAAATCTTCATTCTACTACATTATATAATGATATTTGCCACAATAATGATATTTGCCACAATAACAAAATTAAAGGGTAATTTTGACCCTTTAATAGCAAGGTTTATAATAAGTGGATTTACCAAACAACTTAAAAGATAGTGGGATTTTTATTTATCAAAAGAAACCAAATCTCAAATATTTTTTACTATAAAAATAGAGTAAGGAATGCAACTTACTAACAATGTTAATACATTATTATATACAATTACCAATCATTTTATTAGTACAACTACTTTAGTAATTAATAAGACATATAAGCAACTCATTAATCTGAGGTGCCTATATTTGTCTCATTTTAATTGCCTAGATTTGTCTCATGGTCTTGCTTAACAAGCTTTATCAAACTTTTGAGAATTCAGCATTTATCACTAATAGTTAAATTCAAGCTATGCTTCATGATGAAAAGCTTTATTACTTAACTCTAACCTATTAAACACTTTAATCATATTAATGACGTCTTAGTTCTCTTTTAAGTTTAAATTCAAGCCATTTATTACTTAATTGCCTTGAATATTCTTAATCAAGCTATTTAGTACTTCTTTCATCTTTTTAGTCCTTGAACATGTCATTGGACCTTTGTGAATTCTCAAAGGATACTTAGAAGCCCTCTTGCATCATCTTCTCCATGGATCTCATCACCAAATAACTTTAGTTAGCCCATTTAAAGCTTTTTGCATCCTTTTAGCTTTAATACTTATTATTCGACCTTTATGTAGGTGCAATAAACCACTACACATGCTAACTTGAAATATTATATTCATTTGTGACAAATAATTCACCTTTAGCACTATGAATCCATTGATTTCCATCACATTAAGAAGTTATTGATCTTCATTAGCTTTTTATGCAAGGATTGAATAGTTTAATTCTTGAAGGATGAGACAATCACTTCATTTCTTACTAACAAGGCTTCTCCTTTCATTACAAGGGCTTATTCACACCAAATGATTATGAAATTAACTTTTGTATCTACATTAAACATTGCATTTATTACAACAAGCATGTAAAAATAGCTTTCATAGTTTGAATCAATTAAAGTACATCAAACAAAGCATTCATTGATCTAGAATAGCTTTTCTTATTGGAATTAAATTGTTCAATTCATGAACAATAAGATATTCAATTCCATAAACAAAGGTGCAGCTCAAGAGGGAGTTAGCGATGTGTCCTTCATGATCAAACTATGTAACAACAATTTGAGCAAATAAATACCTGATTTGATGATATAAGGGAAAAGATGAAGGAGCAAGCCAATACAATAGTAGAGTTGCAAAAAATGCATGGAGACTATAAGGCTCTTAAAGCAAGAAGGCAATTAAGACAAGCCTATGACCATAAAGATGATGTAGAAGATGATGAATTTGACGATTGAACTACTATGGTTAGAACTACCAACAATAGAAGGGATTGGAGAGATTTTGAGAGGCAAGGCACATATGACCATGATTTGGGTAGTACTAAAATGACAAGTCCTCCAGTCCAAAGTAAGAATGATCTTGATGCATACTTAGAATGGGAGAAGGCTGAATTGGTTTTTGACTGGCAACACTATTTTGAGGAGAAAAAGGTAAAGCTTGTTGTCGTTGAATTTACTAATTATGCTATTATTTGGTGGGATCAACTTATTTTGACTAGGAGAAGGAATTATAAGTGGCCAATTGATACATGGGAGGAGATGAAGGCTATCACGATGAGGAGTTTTGTCCCTAATCACTATTATAAGGAGTTGTACCAAAGGTTACAAGGGTTCTCTCAGGGCACCAAAAGTATGAAGTACTACAACAAAAAGATAGAGATTGTCATGATTAAGGTGAATGTAGAAGAAGATAAAGAGGTAACCATGACGCAATTTCTACAAAGGCTAAATAGAGACATAACCAATATAGTTAAGTTGAAACACTACGTGGAATTAGAAGACAACTTAAACGAAGGGGTTTCACACAGTTTGGGTATAATTCAAGTTTTACCTCATCTTGGAAGTCGAATTGGAGTAAAAGAGATGAGAAGGTTGATTATAAGTCCAAAGCTAAGCTATCTAAGAGCAAGAATGTGGGTTCTAGCAAGGAGTTATGTAATTATGATCCCTTACCAAGTAAAAAGAGAGATGTTAAATGTTTTAAGTGTTTGGGAAGGGGTCATATTGCATCTCAATATCCAAATAAACGTGTAATGATCTTGAGAGGTAACGATGACATTGAAATTGCAAGTGAGTCAAATGATAATTTTATGCCATCATTGGAGGGTGAAAATGATGGAGAGGAGTATTTAGTTAATGGAGTAACTCTTATCATAAGGCGAGCATTGAATGTGCAAGTAAAGGAAAAAAATGAGGTGCAATGAGATAACATCTTTCATATGAGATGTCTTATAAAAAATAAGGTATGTAATATGATTATTGATGGTGGGAGTTGCACTAATGTTGCTAGTACAACTATGGTTAAAAAGTTGAATTTACTTACTATGAAACATCTTAGGCCATAACAGTTTCAATGCTTTAATAAGAGTGGTGAAATTAAGGTAAATGAACAAGTGCTTGTGTCATTTTCTATCAAAAGGTACCATGATGAAGTTTTATGAGATGTTGTATCTATGCATGTGGGCCATATCCTATTAGGAAGGCCATGGTAGTTTGATGGGTGAGTTATGCATGATAGCTTCAAGAATCGATATTCCTTTGTAATGAATGAAAACCTAGTCACTTTTGTACCATTATCACCTCAACAAGCTTTTAAGGATCAGTAAAGGATTAAAAATGAGAGTGAACAGAAAAAGTGAGATTGAAAAAAGAGAAAAGAAAGGAGAAAACATAAGGACATAAGAGAGAGAAGAAAATAAAAAGTTTCTACATAAAAGAAAGTGATGTCAAAAAAGCATTTTATGCGAAACAACCTATGATTATACTTTTGTACAAAGAGGCTTATTTTAACATTAACAAGTTTGACCCGCCTTTGCCTAGTGTTGTTATTTCTCTTTTGCGGGAATTTGAAGATATATTCCCTGATGATGTTGGATTGCCACCTAAGAGATGAATTGAGCATCAAATTGATTTTACCCTTGATGCATCCATCTCAAACCAGCCAACATATGGGAGTAATACTAAGGACACAAAGGAGTTTCAAAGGCAAGTTAAGGAACTTATTTTGAAAGAATATGTGAGGGAAAGCATGAGTCCTTGTATGGTTCCTATTCTACTTGTACTTAAGAAATAAAGGACTTGGATAATATGTGTTGATTGTCGAGTGATCAACAAAATCACTATAAAGTATCATCACCCCATGCCTAGGTTAGATGCCATGTTGGATGAATGGTTTGTTATGCCATTTGGCCTTACTAATGCACCAAGCACTTTTATTCAATTAATGAATCATGTTTTACGTCTATTCATTGGTAAATTTGTAATTATATATTTTGATGATATTTTAGTTTATAGCAAAAGCCTATAAGAGCATCTTGATCATTTACATTGTATTTTAATTATTTTACATTTTGAGAATTTGTATGCAAACTTCATGAAATTTTCCTTTTGTACTAATTAGATCACATTTCTTGGCTATGTTGTGAGTGCTAAAGGTATTGAGGTTGATGAGGAAAAAGTTAGGGAAATTTGTGATTGGCCTATACCTAAGTCAATTAGTGATGTGCATAGCTTCCATGGTCTAACTAGTTTTTATACACTTTGTTTGGGACCTTAGCACCATTGTTGCAACACTAACTGAGATTATCAAAAAGAACATGAGTTTTAAGTGGAGTAGTGATCAAGAAAAGGCTTTCAATTGCATTTAGGAAAAATTAAATTCTACACCCTTACTTGCTTTACTTGACTTTTCAAAAACTTTCAAGATTAAGTGTGATGCTTTAGGCATTGGTGTTGGAGCTGTTTTGATGTAGGAAAGGTGCTCAATTGCCTACTTTAGTGAAAAGCTAAGTGGAACAAGTCTTAATTATCCTACTTAAGATAAAGAGATGTATGCATTAGAACAATCTTTGAAGACATGGCAACATTACCTTTGTCCCAAGGAGTTTGCCATCCATACTAACCATGAATCCTTAAAGCACTTGAAGGGACAAGGAAAGTTGAACAAAAGGCAAACCAAGTGGATTGAATTCATTGAGACCTTTCCATACATGATTAAAGATAAACATGGTAAGGAAAATGTGGTAACTGATTATTAGGATTTGAATATATTAATGATTTATATGTGGAAGATCCTGACTTTACTGGTGTGTATGGAGCATGTGAGAAGTCAACATTTAAGAAGTTTTATAGGCATGAAGGTTTCCTATTTAGGAAAAATTGTTTATGCGTACCTATGAGTTCTTTGAGCGAGTTGGTAGTGAGAAAAGCTCATAGGGGTGGTATAATGGCTCATTTTAGAGTTAGGAAAACCCTAGATGTCCTAACTAAACATTTCTTTTGGCCATACATAAAATAAGATGTTAAAAGGGCATATGAGAAATGCATAACATGCAAACAAGCTATATCTAGAGTTTTACCCCACAGCCTGTATACCCCCTTAACTATACCTAGTCATCTTTAGGTTGATTTATCTATGGACTTTGTACTAAGGCTGCCATGAGCAAAAAGGGGTAGGAATTCTATATTTGTTGTTGTTGGTAGATTTTCAAAGATGACACACTTCATCTCATACCATAAAACTAATGAAGCAAGCAATATGGCTGACTTATCCTTTAGAGAAGTAGTACATTTTCATGGCATGCTATAGAGCATTATTTTAGGTCGTGATACAAAATTCTTAAGCTACTTTTGGAAGACTTTGTGGGGTAAGTTAGGTACTAAGCTATTATTTTCAACTACTTGTCATCCATAAATTAATATGTAAACTAAGGTGGTTAATTGAACTCTTTCTATTCTTTTACGTGCTATTATTCAAATGAATTTGAAAACATGGTAAGATTGTTTACTGTATGTCAAGTTTGCGTATAATAGGAGTGTTTATTTTGCTACTAGTTAATCTTCATTTGAAATTGTATATGGTTGTAATCCATTGATTTCTTTGGATTTAGTGCCTATACTTGTCAATGAGTATGTTAGCTTATATGGTGAACGTAAGGCTAACATGGTGAAAAAAATTACATGGGAAGGTGCGGCAACATATTGAAAAATGAACTAAACAATATGTATAATTGTTGAAGAAACTTATTAAGAATACACTACAAAAAAGGGAAAGAGGGTTATTAATGTTTGCCCACATACTTTAAATTTAATCTTGAAAGTGGAAGATAGTGAGGTTATAACCTCCTCCTATAAAGCTGAAGTTTCAATTTATGTTATATTTTAGTAGGGAAACTATATTGATCTTCATCTTTAGTTGATAGATAGTCAATTTAGCTAAGTCAAAGAGAATATTGAGAAACTTTCTCTACAAGCTCCAAAACCTCTACTTAAACTAGAAATGGAAAAAGTGTTTTGATTTAAACCATTACCTCCAGAAAAAGTAAGTTATAATATATTAGTTAAAAATCCTAAACAAAAAAATTTAGTAAAAGAAATTGTCTTGGAATAAAAGAAAAAGAAGTCTCTATTATAGGAAAATAGGAATAGATTAAAGAAGAAGAAGAAGAAGAGGCTAAAGAATATATAGATTAACTTCAGCAAATCTTCTTATCAAAACAAAATCTGATACAAAAAGATCAATCACCTTTTTATAAAAAGGAAAAGATGAACATTAATAGAACGACCTTTAATAAGGTCCCTACAAATTATATTATCCAACACTAACCTTGATCGACCTTTTATTAGAGGAACAACTTGAATATAGTTATATTCAATATGATGGTAGTAGCATAGTAGAATGGAACCTTAATAGTATGTTAGAATATCAGATTTTTATTCTATTATACGATATGATGATATTTGTAACTACTACAAAATTAAAAGGTAATTCAAACTCTCAAATAGTAGGATTTATAACACCAATGGATTTACTAGACAGTTTAAAGGCTAGTGTGAAATTTTACCCTGTCATTATTAGATCCTAACTTAATGCATGTTCTATGTTTAGATATTAAAACTATAGGATTTGATATGATGCTTGTAGAATTGACCTCTTATTAATTTGCCCTTAATAATTTGCAATAAAGATTTGTATGAAATTCCTAACATGATAAGTAAGGTATAAATAATTACAATTCGTACTACTAAAATCAAACTCTCAAGAAGGTTATATTTTTAGAATTACTCTTAATAATGTTTATTAATATTTCTACAACAATATAATGGATGAAATGATGTGAAAAAACCCTAAAAAGATACAGTTTAGGGACCCAACACATACAAGGAATCAAACAATACTCAGGAAAGTTGCATCAGATTTCAATCACACAAAGCCCAAACCCAACATTCAAAGAAACACAAACCTAGGGAATTTAAGAAGAATATGGATGCCACACTCTAGAAAAGATGGGAATTATAAGTGATAAGTTAAGTTGAATGCCATAAGAAGAGCTACTTCTTCGTAAGTTCTATAGTTCTCAAAAGAACCAAAGAAGAAAACCCTTGCTTTTTGTTTCACTCAGAATTGTCTAATTTTCTAGAGTTTACAAGGAGGTACCTATTTATATGCTAAGCTAGCAATCCTAAAGAGGCATAAATTTATATTTAGGACAAATCCTTATTTTGGAGGAACTCCAATTTAGGACAAATTCTTCCACAGAAAACTTTTAGTTTTATACAATCACTTATTTAGGATAAACTCCTATTTAGGAGAGACTGTTATTACTTAACCCTAACTCATTATGTACTCCAATCATATTAATAAGGCCTTGACTCTCTTTCAAACTTGAATTCGCACCATTTGTACCTTGGTTGGCATAAATGTTCTCAATCAGTCCATTTGGTGCTTCTTTCATCCTTTTGGCTTCGACTTGTGTTATTGGACCTTATGGATCATGCAATGGACCTCTTGCATCCTTTAAAACCTTTCCTGCATCAAAACAGCTCTAATGCCTATACCTGAAGCATCACACTCAATCTCAAAAGTTTTTGCAAAGTTAGGTAAGGTAAGTAAGGGTGCATAACTTAATTTTTCCTTAATGCAATTAAAAGTCTTCTCTTGATCACTATCCTACTTAAAACCCATGTTCTTTTTAATAACCTTAGTTAGTGGTGTAGCAATGGTGCTAAAGTCCATAACAAAGCATTTATAGAAACTAACTAGACCATGAAAGCTATGTACATCACTAACTTACTTAGGTGTAGGCCAATCATAGATTGCCTTAACTTTTTCCTTGTCAACCTCAATACTTTTAGCACTCACAACATAGCCAAGAAATATGATTTGATTAGTACAAAAGGAACATTTCTTGAAGTTAGCACACAATTTCTCAAAATGTAAAATAATTAAAACAAAATGTAAATGATGAAGATGCTCCTTTAGGCTTTTTCTATAGACCAAAATATCATCAAAATACATAACCACAAATTTACCAATGAATGGATGCAAAATATGATTCATTAATTGCATAAAAGTGCTTGGTGAATTAATGGGACCAAATGGCATAACAGTCATTCATACAAACCATACTTAGTTTTGAAAGTTGTTTTCCACTCATCTCCCTCTCTCATTCTAATCTGGTGATATCCACTTTTCAAATCAATTTTAGAAAAGACACATGAACCATGCAATTCATCTAACATGACATCTAACCTAGTTATAGGGTGACGATTTATAATGATTTTGTTGATCGCTCGATAGTCAACACATATCCTCCAAGTTCTATCCTTCTGGGATACAAGTAGGATAGGGATTGCATAGGAACTCATGCTTTCCCTCATATATCCTTTCAACATATGTTCCTCAACTTGTCTTTCAAGCTCTTTTGTCTCCTTAAGATTACTCTTATATGTTGGTTAGTTTAGGATAGATGCACTAGGGATAAAATCAATTTGATACTCAATTCCTCTCTTAGGTAGCAATCCCCTTGGAACATCTTTAGGGAAAACATCTTCAAATTCCTACAAAAGAGAGACAACACTAGGAAAAGATGGGTCAAGCTTGTTAGTGTTAAAATAAACCTTTTTATACAAAAGTATGATCATAGGTTGTTTGAAATAAAATGCTCTTTTGACATCACTTTCTTTTGTATATAAACTTTTTGTTTTCTTCTTTATCTCTTCTGTCCTCACTTTTTCTCCCTTCTTTTTTGTTTTGGCTATCCCTCTTTTTTCAATCTCTCTTTTTTGTTCATTTTCATTCTTAATCCTCAGTTAATCCTTCTAAGCTTGTTGAGGTGTTAATAGTATAAGAGTAATAGGTTTTTCATTCATTACAAATGAATAGTAGTTCTTGAAGTCATCATACACAACTCACTTGTCAAACTACCATGGCCTTCCTAATAGAATATAACCCGCATGCATAAATACAAAATCATATAAAACTTCGTCATAGTACCTTCCAATAGAAAATAACATGATCACTTGCTTGTTTACCCTGACTTCACCACTCTCATTTAACCATTGAAGCTTATATGGCCTAGGATGCTTCATAATAGGTAAAATTAGCTTTTCAACCATAATTGTGCTAGTCACATTAATACAACTCCCACCATCCTTATCTTTAATGAGACACCTCGTATGAAAGATGTTATCCCGTTACACCTCGTTTTCTTTCTTCACTTGCAAATTCAATGCTCACCTTGTGACGAGAGCTACTCCATTAATTGAATACTCCTCTCCATCACTTTAGCCCTCTGATGATGGCACAAAATCATCATCTAACTCACTTGTAGTTTCAACATCACCATTACCTCTCAAGATCATCGCACATTTATTTAGACATTGAGATGCAATGTAGCCCCTTCCTAAACACTTAAAACATTTAACATCTTTAATTCTACTAAGTTAGGCATCAAAATTACCCACCTCTTTGTTAGAACCTACATTCTTGCTCTTGGATAGCTCAGCTTTGGACTTATGATCGACCTTCTCATCCCATTTGGAACTCTTTCATTAAAGTTATCTTTCAACCTTCATTGCTATGTGCACCATGTCTTTTAATTCCATGTAATGTTACAACTCAACCATATTTACTATGTACTTATTTAGCTTTTGCAAAAATCAAGCCACAGTTCTCTCCCCATCTTTTTCTACATTTGTCCTAATCATGGCAATCTTCATCTCCTTGTAGTAGTTCTCCACAATTTTGGTGCCCTGAGTGAGCCCTTGGTACAAATCTTGTAATAGTTGTTAGAGACGAACCTTTTCCTTATGATAACCTTCATCTCCTTCCATGTATTAATAGGTTGCTCACAATTCCTTCTCCTAGTCAAGATAAGTTGATCCCACCAAATAATATCATAATCAATAAATTCAATGGTAACAAACTTTAACTTTTTCTCCTCAAAATAGTTGTGGTAGTCAAAAACCAATTCAACCTTCTTCTCCCATTCTAGGTATGCATTAGGATCATTCTTACCTCAGAACAAAGGAATTGTCATTTTAATACTACCCAAATCATAGTCATAGGTGCTTTGCCTCCCAAAATCTCTCTAATCCCTTATATTGTTGGCAATTCTAACCATAGTAGCTCAATCATCAAATCCATCATCTTCTACAGCATCTTCATGGTCTTAACCTCATCTTAATTGCTTTCTTACATTAAGAACCCTTATATTCTTGATGCCTCATTTCTAACTCTACTATTGTATTAGCTTGTTTCTCTATTCTCTCCCTTATATCATCAAATCTAGTATTCATGTGCTTAAATTGTTGTTACATAGCTTTGATCATGAAGGACATATGTTTATGGAAGTCATAGTATTACTTCTGCACAAAATGATTAAGATATCTCAAAAAACACTTCCTTACATGTTTCACTTAAAAGAAAAGGTGTCACACTCCCTCGTGTTTACAGTTTTTATGATTTTTTCTTAATATGAACTTGCACTCTTACCTTTTACCACTCAAATTTCTCCTTTAAGCTCTTTAAAGAACTAAACAAACTAAATCAAGAGGATTGCTTTAAAACATAATAAGGTGAATGGGGAAGAATTGAACTAATTAGAGAACAAGGAGTTAAACAAAAATGAAAAGGAAATCAAGACAAACAAATTTAATGAACTAGATTGATATAAAATAAGATACAAAGTTAAACTTAGAGGACAAACTTGGATGACATAGTAAACAAATAAATGACAAAATTAGAGTTTTTTTTGTGGCTAATATAAACAAACTGTTTAACTTTTATCAATAATTTGAATTTGATGTCATTTTTTTTTGTTCTTCCTTATTTTTTTCTTTTGCTCAACACAAAATAATAGTAGATACTTAAAGACAACAAATGAATTTAAAAATAACGCGTTTTGATAGTTATAATTTCAAATAAATGAGTAATGTAAAAAGGATTGCAAATGGATAGATTAGTGTGTTTGAATGGTAATGTACTTAATAGGCAAACTAAACATAAATAAATAAATCACAAAGCAACAAATGGAAGAATTAATTGATCCACCTTGATTTAGAGTTGGCTTAGGACCCAACACATGCAAGGAATCAAACAATACCTAAGAAAGCTAAGTTAGATTTCAATCGCACAAAACCCCAAATCTAACATTCAAAGGAAGATGATCCTAGGATATTTAAGAAGGATATGGATGCCACACTCCATAAAAGAAGGAAATTAGGAGTGATAAGTCGAGTTGAATGCCACAAGAAAAGGTATTTCTTGATAAGTTCTTTAGTTCTTGAAATAACCAAAGGAGAAAAATTTTGCTTTTTATTTCTATCAAAATTGTCTGATTTTCTAGAACTTACAAAGGAGTGCCTATTTATATGCTAAGACAGCAATTCTGAAGAGGCAAAAATTTCTATTTAAGACAAATCCTTATTTAAGACAAACTCCGATCTAGGATAAATTCTTATATAGAAAACTTCCACTTTTATGACAATTACTTATTTAGGATAAACTCTTATTTAGGAGTAAATGTTATTACTTAGCCTTAACCCATTAAGTGCTCCAATCATATTAATAAGGCCTTGACTCTCTTTCAAGTTTCCATTTGCACCATTTGTAGCTTGGTTGGGCTAAATGTCCTCTATTAGCCCATTTAGTGCTTCTTTCATCTTTTTGGTTCTAGCTTGTGTTATTAGACCTTCTAAAATTTCCAATAGACCTCTTCCATCCTTTGAAGCCTTCCACACATCATCTCTAAACTTCTCATCATAAAAGATCCACTCTTTCTTCTTCTTCGTCTTCCCTAGTTTATAAATAGGGAAGTTTCTTTTGTAAAGTTGACTATGTTATTAAGACTCTTAAAGAAACTTTACCCTTTACTTAGGGTTTCTTTTTGCTATCCCCTGAGCTTATTAACTCACATTAGTAAAAGTATAGATTTATCCATATTAAGATGGTACAAGTAACATTAAAACATGCTACTAAACAAGTATATGTGTTATAAGTGTAGCTAAAGTAATTAATAACTCCAGTGTAAGCACATGATTAACACAAATGAATATAATATTTAAAGGCATAAAAATTAAATTTATGATCATTTTGTGTCAATGAATCCTTGAAATGAAAGGATAAAACTTATTAGCAAAAAATAAAGTGGAAGTTTAATGCTTCAAGAATTCAACCATTTAATACCTATAAAAAAAAGCTAATTAAGATCAATGATTCCTTTTTTTTTGTTGATGAAATTCATTAGTGTCATAGAACCATTCTAGTACAAAAACTAGATGACATTACACTAATAAGTGTAAAACAAAGCAAAAAAAATTCAAAAATTATCTATGGATGAAGGTCTTAAAAGATGATTGATGAATATTTTTCTATTTGATAGTGATTTAGGTGTCATTATAGGAGAAGATAACTCATCTAGTTCTAATTCTAACTCTGAATCAAGTTGTTAAGGGCAATGTGATTATTTTAAAGCTCTTTATAAAAATAATATCTTATTAATCTTTATTTCTTCCTAACAAGACTTCACCTTTCATTGCAAATACTCATTCAAACAAAATGATATTGGAAATAACTTTTGTACCTACAACAAATATTCTATTCAGGGGGAGGAATTTGGTTTCAATTAAACTAATAAAAATTAAAATAAAAAAAATAATTAAAAACTAAAATCAATAAATGAACACACCTTCAGCAATAAGAATATTTACATCATTAAATTAACACATCGATAATTGACACGAATAGTTAGCAATTTTTTAATTGAATATTTAGGTTAGAGTATTGACAAGCTATATTATTTAAAATTTTTGTTCAATATTAATTGAGACAAACTCTTCAATTAAACTACCTGGGACAAGCTCTTTAGATATAATTTATTTATAGCATTAAGAGAAAAAAGATAACTAAATCTAAACAACAAATTTACAAGTTAATTTGTTTAATTTTAACCCATGTTCTGCATAGAAATTAAACAAAAGGTTGACCATAATTGTCAATTTCTATTTACTATCAACAGTTAGAATTGTTAAGCAATTATGAACTTGAATTCTAAACTAACATTAGATCATAAAGTATAATTGTCTAGTATGCATCATAGCAATTAAACAATATAATTATAAGCAATTATAATAAAAGAACATGATAATTCAAAGTAAAGAATCAAACTAATAAGTCTCTATAAGTCTCACAATTATTAAAAATGATGGATACTTCGCTTCCACCAAAACAAGACAACCAAGCCAACCAAGTAGAAAGTGGTCAAAGACATCTTAATGATGATATTGTGCAAGATTCTTAAGACTCAAATGAGTTGTAAAGGGCAAAAAGACAAACAACTTTTAATGGACAAATTGTTCTAGGATAGCTTTAATAAAGCTACTTTAACAAAAGTGGAGAAAAATGGAACGTAATGGACTTCATTTATGAATAATTTTTGAATTTTTTTGTTTCATTTTGCATTTATTAGAATAATGCCCTATTTTTTCACATTTGTAACAGACAACTACTTTCTGCAAACTTTATGAAGTTTAAATATTTTTAAAATTTTATATGAAATTTGATTATAGGAAAATCCATATTCATGAAAAGGATAAATATAAAACAACATTTATAGTTCCATTTGGACATTATGAAAGGAATGTAATGCCTTATGTTAAGCATAATTATTTTCAATAGCACATATAAAGTTTATGTGCTTTGGAATTAAAGGATATGCAATGGATTTATCCACAGCTCTCTTATAAGTATTATCATGAAGTTTATCAATTTCTTTTGTTTTTGCATCTTTAGCTAATGAATTAACTAACTTTGTTGGGGACTGAGTTTTGTTAGCAAGAAATGAACTATCAAGCTTATTTTTCAAGAGTTTAGCATTCAAACTAGGTAAGAAAAGCTAATCAAGATCAATGACTCCTTTGTTTGATGGAATCAAATGAATTCATAGCACTAAAGTTATAAAGACATACTTGTCAAATTAAGTATAATGTTTGGTGTAGGCACAAAAGTTAATGTCATGATCATTTTGTTTGAATGAGTTCATACAATGAAAGGAGAAACCTTATTGGCAAGAAATAAGTCCTTGTAACTAAAGGAGAAACCTTGTTTGCAAGAAATGAAGTGCTGAGCTGACCCTTCTTAAATTGAACTATTTAATCAGTGTAGGAAAAGCTAATCAAGATCAGTGACTACTTTGTTTAATGGAATTAAATGGATTCGAAGTCCCAACATTGTAAGGATATACTTCTTGCAATGAATATAATATTTGGTATAGATACAAAATAATTGCATGATTATTTTGTTTGAATGAGTCTTTCCAATGAAAGGAGATGCCTTGTTTAGTAAGAAATGAAACAACATTGTGAACCTTCACAAATTGAACCATAAAATCCTTATAAGATAAACTAATTAAGATCAATAACTTATTTGTTTGGTAGAATTCAATGGATATAGAGTACCAAAGTTGTAAGGATGTGCTTGCCACGAGAAATATATTATTTGGTGTAGTCACGAAAGTTAATTTCATGGTGAGTTTGTGTGAATAAGTCCTTGTAACAAAAGGAAAAACCATGTTAGTAAGAAATGAAATGATGGACTCATCTTTCAAGAATTGAACCATTCAATTCCTATAATAAAAGTGAATCAATATCGATGACTCCTTATTTGATGGAATCTAATGAATTCAAAGTGTCAAAGGTGCAAGGAGTTATTGCAACTTTGGCTTGCTTAATCCATTGAATTCCATCACATAAAGGAGTCATTTATCTTGATTAGCTTTTCTTATAGGGCTTGAATGGTTTCATTGTTGAAAGAAACTTTAAAGAAATTGTAGCAAGATATGTTGATAAAGGGACTACTACATTATTTTTGACTAATAGCTCAAAATCTAATGTAATGATTCCTAAAGCAATAGCTTGGGATCAGGTTAAATTTCCTGAAAAATGGGTATTAGAAAAAGCTAATGAACTTGTTAAACAAGTTGATAGACAAGTGGAAAAAGTAATTGAATTCCAAGGTGGAGATGTTAAAATTTGATTTGCTCCATCTAGAACTGTGAGATTAAATCTCTAAAAGGGAAAAGAAAAGGTTAAACCAAGATTTTCTACCTCTTTAATACCAATCACTAAGTTGGAAGGTATCATAAGAACAAGATAACAAATTAGTCAACCCCAATATAAAGTTGACATTCCTCCATCAACTTCTGCCTTAGTGGTTAATGAACCATTAAACACATCTGGTCAGATTCC
Source organism: Bruguiera sexangula (assembly GCA_020141445.1). NCBI lineage: Eukaryota > Viridiplantae > Streptophyta > Magnoliopsida > Malpighiales > Rhizophoraceae > Bruguiera > Bruguiera sexangula. Next base: position 7,856,633 of record JAHLGP010000084.1, on the reverse strand, counting down.
TAGGCCTAGGTCTCCTTCCCTATTTGATATAAGATATTTGCATAAAGATAAGAGTTTCTATGTCTTAGAAATAGTTGATGAAATAGACAAAAAAGTAAGAGAGTTATTTTACTCTCTTGAATATAGTATATAAAAAGAAAATGATTTTTTATGACCTTTAATGATAAAAAACAAGAAGTATGGCATAAATGCCATAAGATATAAAACAATAAAATAGGGCCTATAGATATATTCACTTATATGGAAATGGTGCATAAACAGAAGAAAAAACATTTCCTAAATTTTTCTACCCCTAAGGAATGCATAGTTCTTGAAAAAGCATATCACAAATACATTACAAGAAATGGAAAAAAGGGTTAATAGTATTCACCCTCTTACACTTAATTTAAGTATAAAAATAGAAGATAATGAAGTTATAGCTTCACCATATAAAGAGGTACCCTTTATTAGTGCTAATATGGAGCAAGGAAATTGTACTAATTTTTATATTTAATCTATAGGAAATTAGCTTAATAGAGTTGAAGAAAAGATAGAAGTAGTAGCTCAAAAAGCTCTAAAACCTCTGGTTAAACCAAAAATGGGAAAAAGGGTTTTATTCAAACCCATGTTATCAAAGGAAATAAATTACAATATGACAAGTAAAAATCCTGAAAAAGCAAAATTAGTCAATAAAATAATTAAAAGGTTAAAAAACCTAGGATTAAAAGAAAAAGATGCTTTTGTATTAGGAATTCCATGCTAGTCTTTTAGATAAAGGATTTGGCATGGGCCTAACCTTTACAGCCATAACTAGATCCTCTTCTAATGGGTTTAATAGCCACCAAGCCTGTCTCATGATGTATTTGGTGATAATACAAGCAATCTTTTACATTAATTTAAGGATTCATATCATCTTTAAGATAAAACTATGAAACCTTATTAGGTCTAAGCTAAACATAGTTATTTTTAATAACACATACAAAGTCTATATGCTTAGGAATTAAAGGATATGTGATGGATTTATCTAAAGCTCACTCATAAGTGTCATCATGAAGTTTATTAACTTCTTTGTCTCATGCAACTACACCTTTAATTGGTGGATTAATTGACTTTGTTGGGGACTACTTTCCTTCTTTACCATTAAAGGTCATAAAAAAACCATTTTTTTATACTATTTTCAAGAGAGTAAAATAACTCTCTTACTTTTTTTGTCTATTTCATCAACTATTTCTAGGATGTAGAGACTCCTATCTTCATCTTGATATCCCATATCAGAGAGAGAAGGAGACCTAGGCCTAGGAACTTGACCTGATGTGTCTAGTGGTTTATTAATCACAAAAGTAGAAGTTGATAAAGGAAAGTCAACTCTATACTAAGGTTGACTAACCTATTCTTTTGTTCTTTTGATGCCTTCCAACTCAATGATTAGTACTGAAAAGGTAGAAAATCTTGGTTTAACCTTTTCTTTTCCCTTTTCAAGGTTTAACCTCACACTTCTAGATGGAGCAAATTAGATTTTGACATCCCCTTTTTAGAATTAAATTTCTTTTCCACTTGTCTATTAACCTATTTAACAGGTTCAACTACTTTTTCTAATACCCATTTTTTAGATAATTTAACTTGATCCCAAGTTATTGTTTTAGGAATCAATACATTAGATTTTGACTTATTAGTAAAAAATAATGTAATAGTCCCTTTATTAGCATATCTTGCTGGAATTTCTTTAAACTTTCTTTCAACAATGAAACCATTTAGGCCCTATAAGAAAAGCCAATCAAGATAAATGACTCCTTTATGTGATGGAATTCAATGGATTAAGCAAGCCAAAGTTGTAATGACTCCTTGCACCTTCGGCACTCTAAATTCATTGGATTCCATCAAATAAGGAGTCATCGCTATTGATTCACTTTTATTATAGGAGTTGAATGGTTCAATTCTTGAAGGATGAGTCCATTACTTCATTTCTTACTAACAAGGTTTTTCCCTTTTGTTACAAGGACTTAGTCACACAAACTAACCATGAAATTAACTTTCATGACTGCACCAAACAATATATTTCTGGTGGCAAGCACATACTTACAGCTTTGGTATTCCATATCCATTGAATTCTACCAAACAAATCAGTTATTGATTTTAATTAGTTTATCTTATAAGGATTCTATGGTTCAATTTGTAAAGGTTCATAATGTTGTTTCATTTCTTGCTAGGCATCTCCTTTCATTAGAAAGACTCGTTCAAACAAAATGATCATGCAATTATTTTGTATCTATACCAAATATTATATTCATTGCAACAAGTATATCCTTACAATATTGGTACTTTAAATCTATTTAATTCCATTAAACAATGTAGTCATTGATATTGGTTAGCTTTTCCTACATAGGTTGAATAGTTCAATTCATGAAGGGTAAGCTCAACACTTTATTTCTTGCAAACAAGATTTCTCCTTTGGTTACAAAGACTCATTTCTTGCAAATAAGTTTTCTCCTTTCATTGCATGAACTCATTCAAACAAAATGATCATGACATTAACTTTTGTGCCTACACCAAACATTAGTATGTCTTTACAACTTTGGTGCTATGAATTCATTTGATTCCATCAAACAATGGAGTCATTGATCTTGATTAGCTTTTCTTACCTAGTTTGAATGCTAAAACTCTTGAAAAATTAGCTTGATAGTTAATTTATTGTTAGCAAAACTCAATCCCTAGCAAAGTTAGTTAATTCACTAACTAAAGATACAAAAGCCAAAAAACTTGATAAACTTTGGGATGATACTTATGAGCAAGCTTTGAATAAATAAATTAAACTTATCCTTTCATTGTATGGAGCCATTAATACTAAATGATCATTAAATTAACTATTGTGTTTACACTAAACATTATATTCATTATAACAGCCATATGATGACAACTTTGTTAGTCTGGATTTGTTAAATTCCATCAAAGAAAAAAAAAAAGTCATTAACCTTGATTACCTCTTCCTACCAATTTTGAATGATGAGCCTGTAACTTAATTTCTTGCTAACAAAACTTCTCCTTTCATTACAAGTTATTCAAATTAAATAATCATGAAATTAACTTTCATTTTTACACCAAACATTATATTTATTATGTGATGCATTTTATTAAGACTTTGACACTTTGAATCCATTGAATTCTGATAAACAAAGTAGTCAATGATCTTAATTAGTTTTTCATGTTAGTTTTGAATAGTTTAATTCTTGAATAATGAGCTTGTAATTTCATTTGTCACTAACAAAACTTATCCTTATTACAAGGAGTCATTGACACCAAATGATTGCAAAACCAACTTTTGTTTCTACACCAAACATTATCATCATTGTGAGAAGTATGTTGTAACAACTTTGGCACCTAAATCCATTGAATTCTATCAAATAAAGGAGTCGTTAATCTTTATTAGTTTTTCTTAATGGGTTTCAATGGTTCAATTCCTTAAGGATAAGTGCATAACTCATTTTTTGCTAACAAGACTTCTCCTCAAGTTGCATGGAGTCATTCATAGAAAATAATCATGCAACAAACATTATATTTAATGAAAGGTACATGTTATCACAATTTTGGAACTCTAAATCCATTGAAATCCAACTAATAATATATTTTATGGCAAACACATCTGTAAACTTTTGGTACTCTGAGTCCATTGAATTTGATCAATCAAAAGAGTCATTTATCATTGTTAGCTTTTCTTACAAGCATGCAACATTTGAAACGATGAGCCTTGTTTGGAAGAAATGAATAGATAGTTAGTCTCATTATTCAAGAATTGAACCATTGCATACTTATAAGAAAAGTAATGAATGAATCTCAAAAGTTTGAAAGTGATTTGTTAAATTAGAAATTTCTTCTCATAATAAACTATAAGGCAGTAAAAGATATCCTTATTAAAGATGTTAAGAACACTGCCTTTAAAAAAATCTTTAGTAGATGGCAAAGAATTTTATTTGTGTTTGATTTTGATATCAAGTTTATGAAAAGAAATATTAATTCTTTACTTGATTTCCTAACTTATAAGTTTTTATAGAGAACTATGTCATAAGTAAAAACCTCTCATACAAGGGCCTCAGTCTACAACAAAGTTAGTTAATTTTCCAGCTAAAGATACAAAATCAAAAGAAGTTGATAAAATTCATAGTGATACTTATGAGTTAGTTTTGGATAAATCCGTAATGTATCCTTTAATTCCAAAGCAAATAGACTTTCTCTATGTTGTTGAGAATAATTATATGATTAGATTCTTTGAAGTAGGCATCATATCAAATCCTTTAGTTTTGATATCAAGGCATAAGGAATGTATCATATTAGGATCTAATAAAAATAAAGTAAAATTTGGAAAACATGAAAACCAAATAAATTTGTCACTTTATGAACATAGATAATAGCTAAGTTGTTTAAACCTAATGTGGTAGTAAGTTTTAATACTACTTGTACCATCCCAACATAAGGAAATTTATACTTTTATTGATGTAAGTTAATAAGCTCTGTGATAGTAAAAAAAAGTCATTATAACCCTAAATTATGGGTAGAGCTTCTTTAACTATTTTAATGACATAATCATTTTTTGTCAGGAAACTTCCTTATTTATAAACATGGAAAAAGGAAGAAGGAAGAGCCCAATTTTTCAAATAATTATTACCTAAATTTTCACTAATAATTATTTCTTTATTCCTACTCATGGGGAGACTATTACTTCTAAAAGATCAATTTGGTCTAAACTTATCCATATCTCATTGTATCATTGTCAACATCTTAAGTCATAGCTTTATATGCCATGTCACAACAATCATGAGTACAAAGGCAGTATGACTTAAAGATTCAACTATGAGATCCAAATAAAACTAAGACTAATTTTAACCTTTTAGAAGCTTTTGGAATTTGATACCATTCTTACCTTAGTAGCACAAGATCATATAGAAAGCTATAAACCACATAGAAATATATAAATCATACATTCCTATCTTCATAACATAGGACCACACAGAAATGACACAGAAAGCTTAAAAGAAAGTAACAAAACTAGCTTACTTATAGGAACAAAGTTTTCATTGCACAGAATGTCATCATTAAGGTGTCTTTGGCTACTTTTAACCTGGTTTGCTTATATGTCTTGCTTTGACTTAAGCAATGCAGACATCAGTTTCAATAACCTTTCTCTTGCTACCAACTCCATTAAAGTGTTCAATATCTTTTCTAGACCTTTAGCCCATTTATGCAAATGAACCCTTTGCTAGTGTAGACTCCATCATCAAAGAAATCAAACTTTTCCCACTATCAGATATTAATCTTTCTTGCCAACCATGGAATGCTTAATTTCCATATCCAAAATGTTAACCTACTCAACCATAGCGCAGTCCCATTTGAAAATCAATAGGACGTGATACCATACAGTGAGCATTTATAATGGGTCTTTAACCTTTCCATTCATTTCACAAATTGTTCATAAATAGTTCTTATTTTGTGAGGTAGGGTTAGATGATGTAAAACCCATTGGAACAGCCAAGTTTTAAACTAGTTTGAAATTGTTTTTTGGATCATTTGAAAGATGTATCTAAATGAAACAATTGAGTTTCCTTAACCTATGTTCATATAATAAGGCTCTTGCCATCATTTGGAACATGCTTATAGCAATGAGCATAATGTTTGGTATTGAAACAAAAGTTAACTTCAAGAATATTTTGTGCTAATGAGTCCTTGCAATAAGACGAGAAATATTGTTAGCAAGAAATGAATGGTCTCATCCTTAAGGAATTGACCAATTCAATACATGCAAGAAAATCAAATTAAGATTAATGACTCTTTTGTTTGATGGAATTCAATGGATTCAAAGTGCCAAAGTTGTAAGGACTTACTTGTCACTATGAATATATTGTTTAGTATAGACATAAAAGTTAATTTCATGATCATTTTATATAAATGGGTCCTTGTAACGGAAGGAGAACCCTTGTTAAGAAGGAAAGAAGTGATGGTCTCATCCTCCTTTGCTTGAAATCACAGATTGGTGTTAACATTTAAGGTAATTTCATGATTTCTCTTTATGAATGACTCATTATTGATTAGCTTTTGAGATGCATGTTATTATATCTTTGGTAGCCTAATTCCATAGAAGCTCATGCAATAAATAAGATATTACTCTTTAATGGCTTTCTCGTTAACATCTTTGGTTAACAAGACTTCTCCTTTCTTTCTAAAGAGTCATTTGCACAAAGTGATAATGACATTAACATTTATCACTACACCAAAAATTCATCGGGAGAAGCAAGTCACTACAATTTTAGCACTTTGAATCCATTGAATTCCATTAAAAAAAGAAGTCATTGATCTTGATTGCCTTTGAATACTAGGGTTCAATTAATTCCTAAAGGATTAGTGTGTTGCTTCATTATTTTGTTAACAAGATTAACATGAAATTAACAATTGTGTTTGCTTCAAATTAACATTACAAGCAAGTAATTACAACTTTAACTATCATAATCCAATTAATTACTTCAAACAAAGGAGTCATCTAACTTGATTAGCTTTTCTTACTGTGTTTGAATGATTCAATTCCTAAAGCATTAATGTGTAACTTAATTTCATGCAAGGACAGATTCACATAAATGATCATGAAATTAACTTTTATCTCTACACTAAACATTATATTCATTGCAGCAAGCACATCATTATAACTTTGACACTTAAACTTTTGAGTTTACATATAATGTAATATTCATTGCATGGATACACCTTAGGCAATCTTAATTAGTCAAATTATGTCAAATAAAGGAGTCATTTTTCCTAATTAGCTTTTCTAAAATGGAGAGAATGGTTCATTGCCTGAAAAACAAGCTTGTCACCTCATTTTAAGCAAATAAGGCTTAACCTTTCATTCCAAGGAGTAATTCATACAATGAAATCTTGAACATTACTTAAATGTATACACCAATCATGTATGAATATCAACATGATCAGTGCATGCTGAAAGCTAATCAAGTAATGGCTTATTTATTACATGAACTTCTATGGATTCAAACTACCTAGGACATAATAACATGCATCTCATAAGCTAATGAATAATGAGTCATTCATAAAGAGAAATCATGAAATTACCTTAAATGTCAACTCTAATCAGTGATTTCAAACAAAGGAGGATGAGACCATCACTTGTTTCCTTACTAACAAGGACACTCAATATGCAGCTTACTTTTAAACACAGCACATTATTTACAACAAACAATATAATATAAAGAGAAGAAGAGGAAACTTACAAGAAAAAAACTTTCATTGAATATTAAGCGTCGTTACAAGCTTTGAAGAAAGAAAGAAAGTTTACAAGCTTTGAGAGAGAGAGAGGAGGAGAATGAGATTGTGAGCCTAAGCGTGCTCTCCTCTAGACTTAACCTTATTTATTTACACATATAGAAGAGGTAATAACTGACACTTTCTTGACACATTATTGTCTTGGAAGAAATCTCCTTTTCAAAGTTGTATTATTGCACTTCCTTCACCTTCCGTCTAATGCTTTATTATCATTTTCAATTTAGCTTAATTAAAGTTGTCCCAGTCCCTTTGATTAAAGTAGTTTATCTTCTTTCTTCCACCAATAATTGCCTTCGTACGCAAGTGGGTCTTGGGAATCTTGCATCATATCTTCATCATTGAGGTGTCTTTGGCTACTTTTGGCCTAATCTGTCTGTGAGTCTTTAGATGACTGCAGCAAGTTGGCCATCATTTCCAATAACCTCTCTTTTGATATTGACTTTATTGAAGCATTTAGTATCTCCTTAGGAGTGGTCGAAGTCAACTTTGGTGGTGGAGCCTTGGGTCCATTAATGTAAACAACTCCTTTTGCAGTGTAGACTCCATCACTGAAAAAATCAAAATTTTCCCACCAACAAATATTATTCAATACGTAGCACACTTTTAAACACAACACATTATTTACAACAAACAATATAATATAATGAGAAGAAGAGGAAACTTACAAGAAGAAAGCTTTCATTAAATATTAAGCATTGTTATAAGCTTTGAAGAGAAAAAGAAAGTTTACAAGCTTAGAGAGAGAGAGTGAAGGAGAATGAGAGTTTGAGCCTAAGCGTGCTCTCCTTTAGACTTAGCCTCATTTATGTATACATATAGAAAAGGTAATAATCGACACTCTTTAGACATATTATTATCTTGGAAGGAATCTCCTTTTTTAAAGCTTTATTATTGCACTTCATGTTTCTTCTAACACTTCATTGTTGTTTTCACTTTAGCTTTATTAAATTTGTTCTAATCCCCTTTATTAAAGTGGTTTGTCTTCCTTCTTTCGTAGACAGTTGCTTTCCTATGCAAGTGGGTCTTTGGAATCTTGCATCATATCTTTATCATTAAGGTGTCTTTGCTATTTTTAGCCTAATCTATCTATGAGTCTTTAGACTAGTGGAGCAAGTTGACCATTATTTCTAATAACCTCTCTTTTGATATTGACTCCATTAAAGCCTTTAGTATCTCCTCAAGAGTGGTTGGAGTCAGTGTTGGTGGTGGAGCCTTAGGTCCGTTAATGCAGACAACTCCTTTTGTAGTGTAGACTCCATCACTGAAAAAATCAAACTTTTCCAACCAATGAATATTAATCTGTTTGGCCAGCCATGAACTATGTTTAATGTCCACATCCAAAACATTGATTTGCTTGGCCATAACAACATAATCCATAGACAATGTACCAAGAGGTGAATATTAGTAAAGGGTCCTTAACCTCCTCATTAGCTTCACAAAACTGTTCGTAAACAATTCTCACCTTATGGGGTAGTGTCAAATGATGTAAACCTCATTTGAAAAACCAAGTTTTAAACCAATTTGGAATTTTCTTTGGATCATTTGGAAGATGTATCTAAGTGAACCAACTGAATTTCCTTTGTCTGTTTTCATATATTAAAGCCCTTTCCCAAGCTTCAATATAATCAAAATCATTAAAGGTCATAACCTTCCACCATTCTTTTAATTCTCAATAGCTGAAGAGATCAATTTGCCAATCCTTTAGATAAAGAATTTTCTTTATCTTAAATTTGGCATAAGCCTAATCTTTGAAGCCATGTCTAGAGTTGCTTCCTGAGCCTTTTTCAATGGGTTCAATAACCACCGAGCCTATTTCATGAAGTATCTATTGATAATCCAGGCAATCTTTCATATTATTTTGTGGAAACATATCATCTCTAAGATAAAATTTAGTGACCTTATTAGGGTTGAGCTATGCATAATTATTTTCTATAATGCACAAAAGATCTTTATGCTTTGCAATCAAAGGATATAGGATGGATTTATCTAAGGCACACTTATAAGCATCATCTCAAAGTTTATCAACTTCCTTTCTTGTATTAGCACCTTTAGCTGGTGCATTAACCGACTTTGCTGGGGATTCAAGCCCTTACACTAATGGCCTTTTACTCATTGATTAATCTCCTGCAAAAACACATGAGTTAGGAAATTTGGTAATGCATTAGAATTTCCCTTAATAAACTTAATCTCAAAATCGAATACTAAAAGTATTCCTTGCCATCTTGCAAAAATTTGCTTAGAGGCAAGATTTTTAACATCTTTAGTAAGGACATCTTTTGTAGCCTTACAATCAATTCTTAAAAGAAACTTTTAATTTATTAAATCACTTTCAAATTTTTGAATGCATAACACAATAACAAGAATTTCATTTTTGATAATAGAGTAATTAACTCTATTTCCCTTCCAGATATCGAAAGTGAATCAAACTAACTATTCATTTAAGTTAATCCTTTGCTTAAGGATTCCTCCATAACCTTTACCTCATGCATTAATTTTAACTATTTTGAATGCATTAGGATGTGAAAGGGCTAAACAGGACAGTTCTTATACTTGTCTTTTTCATGCATCTAGATCCATTAATATCCTAATTTCATGTTAACCTTTAAAAATATTTGAACTTCATAAAACCTATTCAATAAATCCCTTTTATTACATACTGGATACCTAATCCATCTTAATGCCTTATTTAAAGGCTTATAATTAATAACTAGTCTTGGAACTCCTTGTTCCACCTCAATACCATTTTTGACATAAAATGTTAGACAATTTTATAGGCTATTGATTTCTCTAATAAGGCTCTTTTGCAAGAGATCGTTTATCTCCTTTTTACAAGTTTCTAAGTGTGTTAGTCCCATAACTATAGGTTGAGCCTTAGTGGGAATTTGACTTTCATTAAAAGTCATTTCATAAGGTAGTCTTACCACGTGCCTTTCCTTATTCCAAAAAAAAGTGGAAATCTCTACATAAGCTAAAGTTTCAAACTTTATTTGAATCTCCTATATTTTATTCTGAATAACAAGAGAGTTGATCTTTTATAAAAGGTATTTACCTTTTACTTCACATTGAAGAGATTTAATAAATCTCTCTTTTCTTCTTATTGATTTCTACAATGAATTTAAACCTAATAAACTTTCCATTAGTTTTTGAGAAAATCCTTTTATCATTTATCTCCTTAATAGATATAACATATAAAGAAAGGGATTTCCCAAAATCACATCTTAAGATAGGTTCTTAACTAGTATAAATGGAATCTCAATAGAGATCCCTTGATTACAAATAGCAACATCAAATAGCTTGTATTTAATAACAAGCATAATTCTATCAACAATGTTTAACACTTCTGTTGTTTTCAAAAAATATTTTGAAGAAACTATGTTTTCATTAATGCAATTCATATAAGCATGTAAATCAATTATGTCAATTGTAGAAAAGACAATCTTTGTTGGCTACCACTGTGATCTAAGTATGCCATTTATGAGTAATAACTTGATCTACCAGATTAATATATTGAAGAGTACTTAGTTCTTCTTTTAAATAAGTTTTTAGAATATTTAAGGGATTAGGAAGATCATTACCCTAATTGAATACCATCCTTAATATTATTACTCTTCCTCATAATTCATTTATTTCAATTTTTAACTAATTAAGTGTAGCTTCAAGCTTTGCAATATAAGGTTCTATTGCCATTCTAGTTTTTAAACTAGAATTACTAAGATGATTATTCTGAATTCTTTGAATAACAATTTTTAAACTATAGTCTTTTACTAGATTTTTTACTTTATTTTCATGTTGAGACAAATGAAGATATTTTTCCAATTGCTCTCTTTTCTATTTTGGATGTATAATTTTATCAATACGATCCAAAAGCATATTCTCCTCTCTTCTAAGGACGAATAAGCCATTACTTTTACTCGAGCTTGATAATAATTGCATTATCTGTTACAATTATTATTAGCCTTTTCCTTAGAGGTGGTTTCTTCTTCAAGAAGATCTATTACCTCTAGATCTGATTCTTTGGATTTATCTTCTGATAAGAAGATGTGCATTAATGACCTCTTAAGGTCCTCATTAATAGATAATTCTTGGATTTTTTGTTTCATTTTACATTTATTAGAATAATGACCAACTTTTCCACATTTATAATGGATAATTGTCTTTTCTTTATTTTTTTCCCTTTAATTTTTCCCTTTCTTAAAAGGTTCTCTTCTGAGGAATGGGTTTATAACCCTTTTTTACTTTCTTTGAAGGCCTTATGGGTGGATAACCCATCTATTCATAGAAATCACCTAGGGCCTTTCTACCTTAGGTCTTATCCTTCTGCAACTGTTTATGCAACTTTATCTCATTACAAAGTTTAACTCCTTTAGCAACAATTTCAACTACTAACTTGCCATAGGTGTAACTAGAGTAGTCAATAACTCCATAATAAGATTTTAATCAATCTTTAACTTTTTCAAAAAATAAGGTAGGTAACCCAAAAACTCTTCTTTCCAAAAAATACTTTAACTATCTTTTCTAGCAAAAACTTTTGAAAAGAAAACATCTTTATACCATTTGAACTAGGATAAGTCCAAACATCTTCAATTAATAAGTTGTTCATAAGTTCTATCAACCAATAAAGTAGCCAAACCAATAAAATGATTGGTAATTATGTAAATTATTGTATTAACACTTTAAAAAACTTGCAAACCTTGTTTGCTTTAATAGCATTAAAAATTTAAAGATTAGTTTCATCTAGTAAATAAAAATCTTTCCAACCATTAAGTTGGCTTGAAACTATTAACAATAAACCTTGTTATATCAGGGTCAGTATTACCCCTTATTTTTGCAGTAATAGCAAACATCGTCATGTAATGTAGTCTAATGAAAATCTAATTTTCAAACATTTCATCCAGATTCCATTCTATGATGCTACTACCATCATATTGTACATAATTAAACTTAGATTGTTCCTTTAATAAGAGGTCGACCAATGTAGGTCATGGGTAATACAATTTTATAGGTGCTTTATTAAAAGTCATTTTATTAATTTCCGTAGTCCCTCCCTTACTAGAGGATGATAGATCTTTAGGACTCTGTTTTAATAAGAACATCTCTTGAATTTTCTCAATATAATCTTCAGATTATGATACTTCCTGTGTTATTTCTTCTTTTCCTAATCCAAGGCATTCTTTTCTTTTAGTCCAAGGTTACTTAACCTTTTGACTATATCATCAACCATTTTTGACTTTCAAGGGTTTTACATATCATATTATAATCTATTTTTTTCTAACATCATGGGTTTAAATAAAACTCTTTTTTTAATCTCCGATTTAACCAAAGGTCTTAGAGTCTATTATACTATAGATTTTTGTACTACTTCATCTATTTTTTCTTTAACTCTATTAAGTTAACTTCCAACTAACTAAAGGTATAGATTAGTATAGTTCCCTTATTCCACAATAGCATTTGTGGAAGGTACCTCTTTATAAGGACAGGCTAGTACTTCTCTATCATCAATTTTAACACTTTAATTAAGTGCAAGAGAGTGAACAACATTAACCCTGTTCCCCTTCCATGTAACATATTCTTGATATGCCCTTTCAACAACCATACACTTTTTTGGGGAAAAAAAATCTAGAAACTATTTTTCCTTAAGTTCATAAACCTTTTCTAAATAAGTGATACATCAATTGGTTCTTCAACCAATTTCATTTTTTCCACATACACTTTATGGCGTTTTTGCCAAACTACTCTTTGTTTCTTATCAAAAGTAACAAAGAACCCTTTTCTTTTGAAACTATTCTTAAGAGAGTGAAATAACTCTTTTAACTTTTCTTCAGTTTCATCAACCTTTTATAAAACATAAAGGCTCTTGTCTTCATTTGGATAGCCTATATCTGAGTAAGAAGGAGATCTAAGCCTATGGTTCATTAACCATAGAGGCCAAAGTTGAAGAAGGGAAGTCAACCTTGTACTAGGGTTGACTAACTTGCTCTCTTGTCCTTCGAATACCATCTAACTTAGTGATAGACACCAATGAGGTAGAATATTTAGGTTTAAGCTTTTCTTTACTTATAATGTATCCTGTAAATATGGATCAAATTCTCCAGAGCAAGCATCATATTAAATCCTTATGTTTTAATATAAAAGCATAAAGCATGGATTAAATTTGGATATGATAATGACAAGGTAAAGTTCAGAAAGTAGGAGAACTAAATAGGTCCACCACTTAACATGGATTCAATTACTCCTAATAAGTAGTCATGAAAATGATTGTGTCTCTTATCTCTAATACATATTATTGTTGAGTTATTTAAACCCAATCTAGTAGTAGGTTCCAAAACTACCTATACCATACCAACATGAAGAAATTTATACTTCTATTGTTATGAGCTAATAAGCTCTTAAGATAACAAAAAAAAAAATCATTATAGTGTTGAGTTAAAGGCAAAGATTATTTAATTGTTTTTATAACAAAATCAATTTTTGAAAAGAAATTTCCCTATTCATAAACTTGGGAAAAGGAAAAAGAAGGCAAAGTCCAGTTTTGCAAATAATTATTATCTAATTTTTCATTAATTATTATCTCTTTATTTTTAGAAAATCTGCTACTATTACTACTATCCCTAGCTAAATTATGACTTCTAAATAATCTATCTGGCCTTAACCTATCCATGCCTCATTATATCACTATCAATGATTTATGCCATAACTCTAACATACTAACATAACAACAACGGGTATAATGGCAATGCGACTTAAGGTGTCAATAATAAGCCATAAACAAATTTAAGCCTTTAAGACTACTTAAAAGATCTAGCTAGCAAGATGGAGATGTTGAAATTTGATTTACTCTATCTAGTACTATAAGGTTAAACCTTGATAAAGGTAAAGAAAAGGTTAAACCTATCACTGAGTTAGATAGTATTTGAAGGATAAGATAACAGGTTAGTCAACCCTAATACAAAGTTGACTTCCCTCCTTCAACTTTGGCCTCTGTGGTTAATGAACCATAGGGTACACTTAGTTAAGCCCATAGGCCTAGATCTCCTTCTTACTCGATATGGGCTATCTAGATAAAGACAGGAGCCTTTATGTTTTATAAAAGGTTGATGAAACTGAAGAAAAGTTAAAAGAGTTATTTTACTCTCTTGAGAATAATTTCAAAAGAAAAGGGTTTCTTTGTTACTTTCAATGAGAAACAAAGAGCAGTTTGGCAAAAACACCATAAAATGTATGTGGAAAAAATGAAATCGGTTGAAGAACCCATTGATATATTCATTTATTTAGAAAAGGTTTATAAATTTAAGAAAAATAATTTCCAAAATTTTCTACCCTAGAAAAGTGTATGGTTCTTGAAAAGGCATATCAAGAATATGTTACATGAAAAAGGAATAGGGTTAATGCTATTCACCCTCATACATTTAATTTAAGTATTGAAATTGATGATAGAGAAGTACTAGCCACTCCTTACAGGGAGGTACCTTCCATAAATACAATTATGGAAGTCAATTTAATAAAGTTGAAGAAAAAATAGATGAAGTAGGACAAAAATCTATAGTACAATAGACTCCAAGACCTTTGGTTACATCAAAGATTGAAAAAAGGGTTTTATCTAAACCCATGACATTAGAAAAAATAGATTATAATATGTTGCGTAAAACCCTTGAAAGTCAAAAATGGTTGACAAGATAGTTAAAAGGTTAAGTAACCTTGGACTAAAGGAAAAGAATGCCACTATATTGGGAAAAGAAGAAATAACAGAGGAAGTATTAAAATCTAAAGATTATATCAAGAAAATTTAAGAGATATTCTTATCAGAACAAAGTCCTAAAGATCCATCATCCTTTAATAAGGGAGGAACTATAGAAATTAATAAAATGACTTTTAATAAAGCACTTACAAAACTAAATTACCCAAGACCTATGCCAGTTGACCTCTTATTAGAGTAACAGTTTGAGTACAATTATGTGCAATATGATGGTTTGGGAGTGATAAGTTGGTTTGGAATACCACAAGATAATAATCTTGACAAGTTTGCAAAGTTTAATGAAAAACCAAAAGAGAAAATTCTCACTTTTTTTTTCTTGCCAATGATTTATATCCTTTTAACAATAAAATTGAGTCTATTTATAAGCTAAAGTAACAACCCTAACCTTAAATGTAAAGATAATGGTATACTCCTAAAATAAAGGAACACTCCTATTTTATTGTAAACTCTTATTTTATAACAAAGCCTACCTTATAACAAACTCCTACTTAGGAGTGGACTTTATTACTTAATTGTGACCCATTAAGTACTTCAATCACATTAATAAAGCCTTAGTTCTTTTTCAAGTTAAATTAATGGGTCCTTTTTTTTTAATCCTTTTAGTCCTTAAACATGTCATTAGCCCTTCATGAATGCTTAATGGATCTTTGGGAGCCCTTTGTGCATTGGCTTCTCCATAGATCTCATCATGATCTTTCTCCTTTTGATGCAAGTGATGATTCAAGGATGAATCCTTTTAAGGAGTGGGGGAATGATGAGATCTATGGAGGAGTCAATGCATAGAGAGCTTTTAAGGATCCATTAAGCATTCAAGAAGGGCCAATAACACGTTGAAGAGCTAAAAGGATGAAAGAGGCACTTAGTGGGCTGATTGAAAAGGTTTGGGCCAAGGAAGCTAAGTTAAGCTTAATGGGAAGCAAAATGTACCTTAATGTGGGTTAAGGCTTTATTAATTATATAAGTATGCTTAATGGGCACGTATGCTAAGTAATTAGAAAGTATAGGTTATAGCAAGTTCCTTTTAAATGTCACTGTGATAGATATTGGAATCTTTTGTGAAACAATAGATTTTGAATCTTTTGTATTCAACATTAAGGAAAATGTTATCTTCATCATTAACTAATAAACTATATTCATAGGTTGGCATGACAATGACTAATGCTACTGTTTAGACTCTTTCATATGTAAACCTTAATGTAGTTCTTGAGGCAAGTGATTTTTATCTATATTTTTTTTCCCTCACCCCAACAGGGTATAAGTGAGTGGGTTTACTATGGATAAGTTGAGGTTCTTCTCTTTTCCCAAAGGATTGATAATTGTCCAAATTTCACATGGCTCATGTTAGGTCAAAAAGTTAATATTCAGCAACAATGTTTGCATATAGCATATTATGGCAATTCTGCTAATCTAAAATTTTCTCAGCCACTTGTGTGAATTCTTTTGCTAATTTATCCACAAGTTAAAAAAAACAAACAAAGAAAGTCTCTACCATGTTTTTAGTACTTCCCATTTTGATTAGATTCATTGTTGTTCAAAGCTATACATTGGACATAAGTATAGTGCAAGGATTTGACAACTTCATGTCAAGTTTTAAAAATAAGACATTTTTCCCTGCAAAATAAGGTAGTAGAAAGCTGCATTAATAATTATGAAGCGAGGATGGCTGTTAACTAGGTAAAGAAGATTGTTGTTATAGATGGTTATCCCTTTGTTGCATGGTTTTGATTTGATGATGTAGGATTGATGACCTTCACCAAATTGTTTCTAATGTCAGAATAACTATTTTAAACTTTTTTGTAATGATCTAAAGATTGGTGTGATTTTTTTAACAGTTCACTACAAGACCTCATTCACACAAAATGACCTTTGAAATAACTTTTGTGCCCACAACAAACATCATTTTTATTACAACAAGCAAGACTGTAGACATTTGGTAGCATGAATCCATTGAATTCCATCAAACAAGGAATCCATTGATCATTATTAGCTTTTCTTCCAAGTATGCAATGGTTCGATTCTGGATTAATGACACCAATTCCTTATTTCTTGCTAATAAAGCTCCACCTTTCATTGCAACAACTCATACATACAAAATGACCTTGAAAATAACTTTTATGCCCAAAATAGGCATTATCTTCATTGCAGCAAGCACACAAGTACACATTTGGTAGTTTAAATCCATTGGATACCAACAAACTAATGAGTCATTAATCATTATTAGCTTTTCTTACAAGTATGCAATGGTTTAATTTATGAATAATGAGACAATTTCTTCAATTTTTTTGGCACAAGACTCACCCTTTCATTACAAGGACTTATTCAAACAAAATAATCTTCAAATTAACTTGTGTGTCTACCACAAACAATATATTTTGTGTGACAAATACATCTCTAGACCTTTGGTACTCTAAATCCATTGAATTTGATCAAACAAAAGAGTCATTTATCATTGTTAGCTTTTCTTACAAGCATGAGACATTTGAAACAATGAGCCTTGTTTGGAAGAAATGAAAAGATGTCCTTATTAAAGATGCTAAGAACATTGCCTCTAAACAAATCTTTACTAGATGACAGAGAATTTTATCTTCCTTTGATTTTGATATTAAGTTTATAAAAAAAAATATTAATTCTTTACCTGATTTCCTAACTTATGAGTTTTTACAGAGAACTAGATCATGAGTAAAAACCTCTCATACAAGGCCCTTAGTCCATAACAAAGTCAGTTAATTTACTAGCTAAAGATGCAAAATAAAAAGAAGTCAATAAACTTCGTAGTGATACTTATGAGTTAGCTTTGGATAAATCCATAACGTATCCTTTAATTCCGATGCACATAGACTTTCTTTGTGTTATTGAGAATAATTATGCTCAACTTAAACCTAATGAGATCATTCATTTTTATCTTAAAGATGATATGTGTACTTATATCAATATGAAGGATTGCTTGTACTATCAACAAATATTACATGAAATAGGCTCAGTGGTTATTAAACCCATAGAGCGAGGAACTGATCTAGTTATGACTTTAAAGATTGGGCCTATATTAAATTCAAAATAAAGAAAATTCTTTATTCAAAAGATTGTTATGGTGTTATCTTTAGCTATAAAGATCTAAAAGAATGGTGGAAGGTTAAATCCTATAACTACTTTGATTATATCGAACTATGAGAAAGAGCCTTATTATATGAAAATAGGCAAAGCAAATTCAATTGGTTCATTCAAATACATCTTTTGAATGATCCAAAATAATTTTCAAACTAGTTTAAAACCTAGTTTCTCAAATAGGGTTTAAGTCATCTAACCCTACCTCACAAAATAAGAACTATTTATGAACAATTTGTGAAATGAATGAAAAGGTTAATGACCCATTATTAATGCTTAATGTATGGTATCACATCCTACTAATTATCAAACGGGACTGCACCATTATGGCTAAACAAGTCAACATTGTAGATGTGGACATTAAGCATGTTTCATGGTTGGCAAGAAGGATTAATATCTACTAGTGGGAAAAGTTTGATTTCTTTGACGATAGAGTCTATATTGACAAAGGGGTCATTTGCATAAATGGTCCTAAAGCTCTACCCCTTAAACCTACGTCTTCTACTCTAGAAAAGAATTGAAGACTTTAATGGAGTTGGTATCAAGAGAGAAGATATTGAAAATGATGGCTGCATTGCTCCAATCAAAGTAAGACACATAAGCAGACCATGTTAAAAGTAGCGAAAGACACCTTAATGATGACGCTATGCAAGATTCTCAGGATCCATAAGAACTATAAAAGACAAAACCATTTTCAATGGAAAAGTAGTTACACGATTGGATAGATGGCTTTTATTAAAGTTATTTTAACAAAAGTAAGAAATTAAGGACAACTTTACTTTAAAAAAGAGATTTCTTTAACAATGGCTATCACTCCTTTTTTTTATATATATATATATATATAAATAAGACCTTTTGGCTACTCTTACAATCAAAGTCTAATTTGCTTTTTTCTATTTCTTATGTTCTCTCTCCTCCTTACTTTCTTTGTATTCTTCTCTCTTCTTATTTAAAATATACTTGTAACAACATTATGTGCAATGAAAAATTTGTTCTTATAATAAGCTAGTTTTGTTACTTTCTTTTAAGCTTTCTGTGTGATCCTATGTCACCAAGATAGGAATGTATGATTTATATATTTCTATGTGATTTATAGCTTTTTATGTGATCCTGTGTTGCTAAGATAAGAATGATATCAAAGCATAAAATCTTTTAAGAGGTTTAAGTCAGTCTTCATTTTTTATGGATCTCATAGTTGAAACCCTAAGTCATGCTACCTTTGTGCTCTTGTTTGTTATGATCGAGCATATAGAGCTATGGCTTAAGACGTTGACAGTGATACCATGAGATATGGATAGGTTAAAACCAAATTGACCTTTTAAAGTAATATTCTTCTTAGGAGTAAAAATAAAGAAATAATTATTAGTGAAATTTTGGATAATAATTATTTGCAAAATTAGACTCTTCCTTTTTATATATTTATAAATAGGGTAGTTTCCTGACAAAAAATGATTATGTTATTAAAATAGTTGAAGAAGCTCTATCCTTAACTCCATGTTATAATGATTTTTTTTACTATCTTAGGAGCTTATTAACTCATATCAATAAAAGTATAAATTTCCTCATTTTGGGATGGTACAAGTAATATTAAAACCTACTACTACTACTACATTGGGTTTAAATAACTTAGCTATTTTCTATGTTTATGACAAAAGATATAATAGGTTTCATGATCCTTGTTAGGAGTAGTTGAATCCACATTAAGTGACAGACCTATTTGGTTTTCATGTTTTCTAAATTTTACTCTATTTTTATTAAATGCTAATTTGATACATTCATTGTGGCTTGATATTAAAACTAAAGGATTTGATATGATGCCTACTTCAAAGAATCCAATCATTATTTATGGGATATATTATAAGGTTATGAATACTACTGTCCTAAGAATCAAAGAAATTCTAGCAAGATATGCAAACAATGGGACTATGATGTTGTTTTTGACTAATAAATCGAAAGGTAATATCTTGGTTCCAAAAATAATTGCTTGGGATCAAATTAAATTACTTAAAAGATGGATGTTAAAAAGAAAAAACTAGTTGAACCTATTGAAAAGATGAATCATTAAATGGAAGAAATAATTGAATACAAAGATAAGGATGTCGAAATTCAATTTGCTTTATCTAAGAGTGTGAGGTTAAACCTCAAAAAAAAAAAAGGTTAAAATTAGATTCTCGACCTCTTTAGTACCGATTAATGATTTGGAAGGAATTAGATGAACATAAGAATAGGTTAGTGAACTTTAGTATAAAGTTGACTTTCCTCCCTCGACTTTTACTTCTATGGTTAATGAATTACTATAACCATCTAGTTAGATTTCTAGGCCGAGATCTCTTTCTTTGTTTGAGGTGAAATTTCTAGATGAAGACAAGAGTCTTTATATCCTTAAAGTTGTTAATGAGATAGACAAAAAAGTAAAAGAGTTATTTTGCTCTCCAAAAAATACTATAAAAAGAAAATAGTTTTTTATGACCTTTAATGAAAAAGAATAAGAGTTATGGTGTAAATACCATAAAAGATACATTGCTAAAATGGAAGTAGTAGATATTTTCACCTATTTGGAAAAGGTTTATAAAATTAAGAAAAAATCTTTCCCAAATTCTTTTGTCCTAGAGGAATATATGGTCCTTAAAAAGCATATTAAGAATACACTATCAAAAAAGGAAAACAACTTATTAGTATTCACCCTCTTCCATTAAATTGAAGTGTATAAGTAAAAGACAATGAAGTTATAGGTTCACCAGATAAAACTAAGCCATCTACTAGTCCTTTTATGCAATAAGGAAATTATATTAATTTTATCTTTAGTTTATAAGTAATCAAATTAATAAAGTTGAAGAAAAAATTGAAGAAATATCTCAATAATCCAAAACCTTCAGTTAAACCAAAAATAGAGAAAATGTTTTCATTTGAACTCTTACCATCAAAAGAAGTTCACCATAAAATGTTACGTAAAAATCCCGAGCATACAAAATTGATAGATGAGATAGTCAAAAGGTTAAAAAAAAACCTTTTGTAAAAGAGAAAGAAGCCTTAATTTTAGAAAAAGAAGAACAAATTAAAGAAGTAGAAGAAGAGATTGAAGATTATGTTGATAAAATATAAGAGATGTTCTTATCAAAACAAAATCCTATGTTAAAAGATTCATAACCTTCTTATAAGAAGGAAACAATGAATATCAATAAAATGACTTTTAATAAAGTCCCTACAAAATTATACTATTTGAAACTAACTCCTATCCATCTTTTATTAAAGGAAAAATTTAAGTACAATTATGTACATTATGATGGAAGTAGCATTGTAAAATGGAATCTAGATGGGATGTTTGAATATCAAATATTCATTCTACCACATTATATGATGATATTAGTCATTACTGCAAAATCAAAGGCTAATTTTGACCCTTTGATAGCAAGATTTATAATAAGTGGTTTTACCGGACAACTTAAAAGACGGTGAGATTTTTATTTATCAAAAGAAGCCAAATCCCAAATATTTTCTGCTATAAAAATAGGTAAGGAATGCAACTTGCTGGCAATGTTAATACATTATTATATACAATTACCAATTATTTTATGAGTACAACCATTTTATTATTTGATAAGATATATAAGCAACTCATTAATTTAATATGCCCAAATTTGTCTCATTTTAACTGCCTAAATTTGTCTCCTAGTCTTGCTTAATAGGCTGTACCAAACTTTTGAGAATTCAGCATTTATCACTAATAGTTGAATTCAACCTATGCTTCATGATGAAAGTTTTATCATTTAACTCTAACCTATTAAGCACTCTAATTATAGTAATGAGACCTTAGTCCTCTTTCAAGTTTGAATTCAAGCCATTTGTTATTTGGTTGGCTCAAATATTCTCAATTAGTCTATTTAATACTTCATTTCTTTTTAACAAGGCTTCTCCTTTCATTGCAAGGACTCATTCACACAAAATGATTATGAAATTAACCTCTGTATATACATCAAACATTGCATTTATTACAACAAGCATGCAAAAATAGTTTTCATAGCTCAAATCAATTGAAGTACATCGAACAAAAAATACATTGATTTGGAACAAATTTTCTTGTTGGGATTGAATTGTTCAATTCATAAACAATGAGAAAGTCAATTCATTCCTTTCTAACAAAGCTTATGTTTAATAGTAGGGACTAATTCCCACAAAATGATCATGAAATTAATTTTTGTATTTGCATCAAATATTACATTCATTGCTAAAAGCACATCAATACATCTTTTGTAGTTTGATTCAATTGATGTCCATCAAACAAAGGGGCTTTTCATCGTGACTAGTTTTTCTTACATGGATTGAGTGGTTAATTGCCTAAAAGGTGGGGTCATCTCTTCATTTCTTTTTAATAACATTTCTCCTTTCATTGCATTATGATAAGAAACTTAGAGATGATGGCTAGAGGGCTTTAAGAGATTCAAGAGATCCATTGCACATCCCAAAAGGTCCAAACATGTGAGTTAGAGCCAAAAAGATTAGAAAAGCACTAAATAGGCTGATATAGACATTTAGGACAACCAAACTACACATGACATGAATTTAAACTTGAAGAAATACAAAGTGTTTATTAATATGATTTGAGTACTTAACAAATTAGGGCTAAGCAATAAAATCCACTCCTAGACAAGACTTTGCTATGAAATTAGAGTTTACTAGTTGTGATTTAATTCCTTTCCAATAAAATAGGAGTGTTCCTACATTTTATGAGTCTCTTATTATCTATATTTTTAAGCTTGTTATTTCAGCCTATAAATAGGCACCTCCTTATAAGCTCATGGGGGCAAATGATTATGTGAATTGAGAAGTGAAAAATTTTCTATTTGGGCTCTTCTTTAAACTTTGAGAACTTATCAAGATTATTGTTTTATGGTGTTCTAACTTGACTTATCACTTCCAAATCCATTCTTTTCTAGAGTGTGATGTACATATCCTTCTTTATACCATAGGTTCATGTTCCTTTAAACATTGAATCTAGGTCTTGTATGATTGAAATCTAATTTAATTTTCATGGGTTTTTGTTTGATTCCTAATGTGTATTGGATCCCTAAGCCATGACTTTTGGGGTTCATGGCATTTTCCACTCATCCCCCTCCATCTAAATTTGATGATAACCACTCTTCAAATATACCTTTGAAAGCACTTTAGAACAATGCAACTCATCAAGCATATCATCCAGCTTAGTGATAGTGTAGTAATACTTTAACCTTATTTTATTTATTACCAAACTATCCACACATATTGTCATTGTCCCATCCTTCTTTGGCATTAACAAGGCTAGCACTAAACAAGGGCTCATTGATTCCCTCTTATAACTCTTCTCTAACAACTCAGTTACTTGCCATTACAACTCCTTTGCCTCCTTTAGATTACTTTTATATATTGGTCTATTAGGTAGGGTAGCCCATGGCATCAGATCAATTTGATGTTCAATCCCTCTGATTAGTGGTAGTCCTATTGGAAACTCTTCTAAAAACACATCAACAAACTCTTCTAAAATATTATGAACTTGATATGGAAAGAAAGTTTTCTTATTTGGCATCACTTCCTTCTCTATTAGCATTGGAATCGGGCTAGAAATGGACAATGTTTACTCAACTTCTTCTTTGCTCACAAACAAATTTTCTTTCTTTCCTTTCTTAAGCAAAAGTTGCTAACTAAAAGGTGCTAAGACTGTTTTTCTTATCCTTAACAAAAGAAAAGGCTTTATCATATTGCCATAGTCTCCCCAAAAGCAAGTGGCTTGTAATCATGGAACCACATCACACATCACCTCATCCTTGTATGATTTTCAATCATAAATGGCACTAAAATCTGTTGCATAACTCTTACTTCTCAATTATCATTCAGCCATTGCAACTATATATAGGTGGGGGTGTCTTGTTGTTCCTAAGTTCAACCTTTTCACAAAGGTGGTGGAAGCAACATTAGAGTAGCTCCACACACCTTTTTATCAAACGTGCACTTAGTATGGAAGATATTTTCATGCTTTTCATCATCCATCTTTGCTTGCAAATTCAAGGCATGTTGAATTACAAGCCATTCTCTCTCATCAACATACTCTACATTATCTCCCTCCAAACACTTATTTTCTTCTTTGTCTAACATTACCTCATCTTCACTCTTTACTTCCCCTTATAATTCCTGAATAGTCATTACCCTCTTATTTGGACACTCAGAAGTAATGTGCCCATACCTTAAATATTTGAAGAATAATGTCTCAGGCCCTTTGCATTATATTCATTTGTAAGAAGTACGTCATTACACATTTAACACACTTAATTCATGAAGAATTGTGGCGTAAATTGATAATAGTGATACTATGAATTATGGATGGGTTAAGACCTAATAGGCTTTTTTGAAGTAATAGTTTTAGTAAAAGTAGAAATAGGGAAATAATTATTAATAAAAATTTAGATAATAATGATTTACAAAACTATACTCTCCTTTCTTCTTCATCGTCCCATGTATATAAATAGAAAGGTTTCTTTCCCAAAATTGATTATGTTATTAAGACTGTTGAAAAAGTTTTAACCTTAACTTAGGGTTATAAGACACAATTGGTTCCATGACTCCTTATTAGGAATAGTTGAATCATGCAAAAGTGGTCAACTTATATGGTTTTTTTGGTTTCTGAATTTTACCTTATCTTTATCAAATCCAAATTTGATACATACTTTATTTTTAGACATAAAGACTAAAGAATTTGATATTATATCAGTTTTGGAAAACTAGATCCTTATTTACAAGATATGTTATAAGATTATGAATACCACAATCCTAAGAACTAAAGAAATTCCCTTAAAGTATATAGATAAAGGGGCTGTAACATTATTTGTAACTAATAGGTCAAAAGCTAATGTTTTGGTTCCTAAAACCATTACATGAGATTAGGTTAAATTACCTAAAAGATGGACTCTAGAAAAAGTTGTCAAACCTATTAAATAGGTAAATTAGCAAATCGAAGAAATTATTGAATACAAAGATAAGGATGTTGAAATCTGATTTACTCCATCTTAAAGTATTAGGTTAAATCTCAAAAAGGGAAATGAAAAGGTTAAACCTAGATATTCTACCTCTTCAATACCAATTACTAAACTAGAAGGTATAAGAAGAATAGAAGAGCAGGTCAGTCAACGATTGACTTTTTACTATCAATTACTACATTAATGGTAAATGTACCACTAGAAATGTCTAGTCAAACTTCTAGACCTAGATCTCTCTCTTTATTTGATATGGGATATCAAGATGAAAATAAGAGTCTTTATATTCTTGAAGTAATTAATAAGGTAGAAGGAAAGGCAAAATAGTTACTTTAGTCTCCCTATAAAAAGAAAATGGTTTTTTATGACCTTTAGCTCAGAGGGGCAAGACCTTTGGTGTAAATGTCATAAAAAATACATTAGTGAAATAAGAGTAGTTGATATTTTTGCCTATTTAGAAAAAGTTTATAAGATTAACAAAAAACCTTTCTCAAAATTTTTGGCACTAAAGGAATATATAGTTCTCGAAAACACTTATCAAGAATACACTAGAAAAAAGGGAAAGAGGGTTATTAGTATCCACCCTCATGTTTTGAATTAAAAGTGGAAGATAATGAGATTATAACCTCTTCTTATAAAGCTAAAGTTTCATCTAATGTTATATTTTAGTAGGGAAACCATACCAATCTTTATCTTTAGTCAATAGGCAATCAACTTAGCCGAGTTAGAGGAAAGATTGAGAAAATTTCTCTACAAGCTCCAAAACCTTTAGTTAAACCAAAAATAGAAAAAATGATTTTATTTAAATCATTACCTTCAAAAGAAATAAGTTATAATATGTTAGGTAAAAATCCTAAATAGAAAGAGTTAGTAAAAGAAATTGTCTTGGAATAAAAAAAAAGAAGCCTTTGTTCTAGGAAAATAGGAATATATTAAAGAAGAAGAAGAAAAAAAGGCCAAAGAATATATAGATCAACTTCAGCAAATGTTCTTATCAAAACAAAATCTAATACAAAAAGACTAATCACCTTTTTATAAGAAGGAAAAGATGATCATTAATAAAACAACCTTTAATAAGGTCCTTACAAAATTATATTATCCAACACTAACCTTGGTTGCCCTTATATTAGAGGAACAACTTAAATATAGTTATATTCAATATGATGGCAATAACATAGTAGAATGGAACCTTGACAATAAGTTAGAATATTAGATTCATATTCTACTACATTATATGATGATACTTGTAATTACTACAAAATCAAAAGGTAATTCAAATCCTTAAATAGCAAAATTTATCACCAATGGATTTACTGATTAGTTTAAAGGCTAAATAATCAAAAACTCAAATCTTTTCCGCAATAAAAGTAGAGTAAGGATTTCAACTTGCTAACATTTTATGAGTATAACTACCATATTAATAGATAACATTTATGAGTAGCTCATTAATTTAAGATGTCTAGGTTTGTCTCATTTTAAGTCATATAAAGATGTATTTTTCTCTAAAATTTTGACTAGGGAAGATAGCTAGAGTATATTATAGAAAGAGAAGTTTCTTATTGGGTCACCTACCCTATTTATAAAAAGAGTAAAGAATAGATTAAAATCCAATCATGAAGGAATTATTAACTACTTTAGTTATACTTATAGAGAGCTACCTATTGAAATAGTAGCAAAAGGAGATAAACTTTGTAATGAAATTAAACTATAGAAATAGTTACAAAAGGATAAAGCATAGGATAAGAAAGTTTTAGGTAATTTCTATGAACAAATATGTTATCCACCCATGAATTACTTGAAGAAAATCAAGAAAACAAGTTAGAAACCCTTAGTTTAAAAAATAACATTTTATTCAAAGGAACAAAAAAGGGAAAACTCAAAGAAAAAGCCTAGTCCATAAAAGGAAACATACTAGTAATTTGTTATTCATGTTGAAAAATAGGGAATTATTCAAATAAATGTAAAGTGAAACAAAAAAATCTAAGAGTTATCTCTGGATAAAGACCTTAAAAGGTCACTAATGCACATTTTCTTATCAGAAAGTGACTCTGAAGAATCAAACTTGGAAATAAACCTTTTTAAGGAAGAAGTTACCTCTAATATTGATTTTGATTGTAATGGGTAATGTAACTATTATCAAGTACTATACAAAAGTAATGACTTATTAGTCTTAAGAAAAAAGGATAGTTTGATTTTGAATCTTTTTGATAAGATAGCAAATCCCAAAAAGAAATAGAGAACAATTAGAATAGTATCTTTATCTAGCATGAGATGATGCTAAAATTAAAGAACCAAAAGAAGTTTATAGTTTAAAAAATGTTATTCAAAAGATAAAAAATAATCATTCTAGTTTAGAAGCTAGAACTGTAGAACCTTTAATAAGTGAGTTTAAAACTGAAATTATTTAGTTAAAATTTAAAATAAAAGAGTTAAAAAAGAGGATTATAGTCCTTGAAACAATGTCTAAAAAAGTAAAAGACCCTCTAGACAAACAAGGCACCTCTTTAAAAGAGGAATTAGAAACTGTTCAATATGTTAATTTGATAAATAGGGTTATTACTCATAAATGGCACATAAAAATTACTATCGTAATCAACAAAAAATACATATTTTCTGCTCTTACCTTAATAGATTTAAGCGCTTATATGAATTGTATTAATGAAAGAATAGTATATTATCAAAATACTTTTTAAAAATGATAGAGGTGTTCAACACTGCAGATAAAAGTAAACTTGTTATAAGATACAAGCTACCATAACCACTATCTATAATAAAAGAATTTGTATTGAAATTCCTTTTATTTTGGTTAAAAACCTATCTTAAGATGTTATTCTATGAAATTCCTTCTTACATATACTATATCTTAGAAAGGAAATTAGTAATCAAGGGATTTATTTTGAGATAAATGAAAAGCTTATTAACTTCAAGTTTGTATCTATCCCTCAATATAAGGAGATAGATATATTTAAAAACCCTATTAAGAAAAAGAGAGATTTATTCAATCTCTATAGTTTTAAGTAAAAAATAAATATTTACATGAAAAAATAAATAATCCTATTATTTAAGCAAAGATGCAAGAGATACATATAAGATTAGAAGTAACAATGTGTTTAGAAATTCCTACAACTTTCTAGAATAGAAAAAAACAAGTAATAAATCTGCCATACAAAAATACTTTTAATGAAAGTCAAATTTAGGCTAAAGCCCAGCCCATAGTTATAGGACTAAGGCATTTAAAAATATGTAAAAATGAAATAAATGATCTATTGAAAAAGGACTTATTAGAAAAAGTGACAATCCTTGGAGTTGCTCAACATTTTATGTTGAAAAAGCAGCAGAATTAGAAAAAGGCATTCCAAGATTAGTTATTAATTACAAGTCATTAAATAAGACATTACAATGGATTAGGTATCTTATACCTAATAAAATAGATTTACTTAATAGGTTTTATGAAACTCAAATATACTCAAATTTTGATATGAAATATGGTTATTGACAAATCTAAATTCATAAAAGGGATAAATATAAGATAGTATTTATAATTCTATTCATACATTATAAATGAAATGTAATGTAATTTGGGTTAAAAAATGAACCTTCAAAATTTCAAAAAATTATGGATGAAATATTCAATGTTTATTTAGCATTTATAATTCTTTATATTAATGATAAATTAGAATTTTCTATACCATTGAACAACATTTTCAACATTTTAACCTTTTCTTAAAGGTTATTTAAAAAGTAGGTTTAATAGTATTTGCTAAGAAGATGAAGTTATTTAAAATTAGGTCCAAGTTCCTTGTGCACTTCATTTAAGATGAAACTATAGTTCCTATTGATCTAGTAATTGGGTTTGCCTCTAAATTTCCTAATGAAATAGGAGCCAAACAACAACTGCAAAGATTTCTGAAAAGTTTGAATTATATTTCAGAATTCCTTAAGGACTTAACTTGTGATGATGGAGTTTATATGGCCAAAGGTATTATTTTTATAAAGGGCCTAAAAATTCCTCCAAGACCAATGCATTCTAGTAATTTAAAAGAATTATTGAAGACTTTAATGGAGTCCATTTGAAGTTTTATTTCATTCTCTAAAATTTCTCTTCATTTGTATAATATAAACCTATATTGACATCATTATGGAATGAAAGCTTTATTTCTATAAGTCATCTAATATTGTTAATTTCATTTAATTATGTTACTAGTTATAGTTTTTTTGTAAAGTAGTTCTTTATGAGATTTGTGTAATTTCATTTAATTTCTCCTTTTTTGTGTTGCTTGTGTAAAAAAAAATAATAAAAAAATGTTTGGTGTAAATATGAATGTTAATTTCATGGTTATTTAGAGTGAATGATTATGTGCAATGGAGAGAGAATCCTTATTAGTAAAAGATGAAGTGACAATCTCATCATTTAGGTAATGAACCATTCAATCCATGTAAGAAAAGTTAATCAAGATCAATGACTCTAATGCTTAATGGATATTAATTAATTCAAACTAGGAAAGGTTTATTGATGTGCTCTTCATAATAGATGTAATATTTACTATAGCTTGTATGACCACAATAGACATTACATTCATGGCGGCATGCACATCTATACTCCAATGGGACTAGGAATGCATTGAATTTCATTAAACAAGGAGTCTTTGATGATGACTAGCATTTCCTACAAGTATTTGCTACTTTGTATTGAATAATGAGACCATCTCCTCATTTCTTCCTAACAAGGCTCCACTTTTCATTGGAATAGCTCATTCATACTTAAAGATCTTGAAAATAACTTACATGACCACATCATACACTATATTCATGGTAACAAACACATCAATACTCCCTTAGGACTAGGAATTTGTTAAATTTCATTAAACAAGGAGTCTTTGACAATGACTAGCATTTCTTACAAGTATTTGCTACTTTATTACTCAATAATTAGACTGTCTTTTGATTTCTTCTTAACAAGGTTGCACCTTTAGTTGTAATAACTCATTCACACTTAAAGAACTTAAAAATAACATGTATGACCATAATAGGCACTATATTAATGGCAATAACCACATTTATACTCCCTTAGGACTAGGAATCCATTAAGTTACATTAAACAAAGAGTTTTTGATAATGACTAGCATTTCCTACAAGTATTTTATACACAATTATAGAAAAATAAGATCATTTTTTCATTTTTTCTTAACAAGGCTCCATTTTTTGTTGTAAAAACTCATTCGCGCTTAAAGATCTAGAAAATAGCTTGTATGACGACAATCAACCCTGCATTTATGGTGACAAGCACATCTATACTCACTTGGGACTAGGAATCCATTGCATTGCATTAAATAAGGAATCTTTGATGATGACTAGCATTTCCTTTAAGTGTTTGCCACTTTATTATTGAATAATGAGACCGTCGTATCATTTCTTCCTAACAAGACTCCACTTTTTGTTGTAATATCTATTTCACACTTAAAAATCTTGAAACTAGCTTGTATGACCACATCATGCATTATATTGATGGCAATAACCACAACTATACTTCCTTGGGACTAGGAATCCGTTGAATTGCATTAAACAAGGAGTCTTTGATGATTTCTAGCATTTCTCATAAGTATTTTATACATAATTACTAAAAAATGTCACCATCTATTAATTTTTTCCTAACAAGGTCATTCACACTTAAAAATCTTGAAAATAGCTCGTATGACCACATTAGACACCATATTCATGCCAACAACCACATCTATACTCTATTGCGACTAGAAATCTGTTGAATTTCATTAAGGAATCTATGATGATGATAGCATTTCTTACAAGTATATGCTACTTTATTTTTAAATAATGAGATTGTCTCTTGATTTCTTCCTAACAAGGCCCCACTTTTCATTGTAATAGTTCATTCATATTTAAAGATCTTGAAAATAGCTTGTATGACCACATTATACACTATATTCATGGCAATAACCACATCTATACACTCTTGGAACTAGGAATCCATTGAATTTCATTAAACAAGTAGTCTTTCATAATAACCAGCATTTCCTACAAGTATTGGCTATTTTATTACTGAATAATGAGACCATCTCTTTATTTCTTCCTAGCAATGCTCCACTTTTCATTGTAATAACTCATTCGCACTTAAAGATCTAGAAAATAGCTCGTATGACCACAACAGACACTACATTAAAGGTGAAATGCACATCTATGCTCCCTTAAGGCTAGAAATTCATTGAATTTCATTAAACAAGGAGTCTTTGATGTTAACTAGCATTTCCTACAAGTGTTTGCTACTTCATTATTGAATAATGAGACCGTCACTCCATTTCTTCCTAACAAGGCTCCACTATTCGTTGTAATATCTCTTTCTCACTTAAAGATCTTGAAAATAGCTTGTATGACCACATCATGCACTATATTGATGGCAACAACCACATCCATACTCCCTTAGGACTGGGAATTCGTTGAATTGCATTAAACAAGGAGTCTTTGATGATTTCTAGCATTTCTCACAAGTATTTTATACATAATTACCGAAAAATATGATTGTCTATTAATTGTTTCCTAACAAGGCCCCATTTTTTGTTGTAATAAGTCATTCACACTTAAAGATCTTGAAAATAGATTGTATGACCACATCAGGCACTATATTCATGGCAACAACCACATTTATACTCTGTTGTGACTAGAAATCTTTTGAATTTCATTCAATAAGGAGTCTGCACTGATGACTAGCATTTCCTACAAGTATTTGCTACTTTATTACTAAATAATGAGTTCGTCTCTTGATTTCTTCCTAACAAGGCCCCACTTTTCACTATAAATGCTCATTCACATTTAAAGATCTTGAAAGTAGCTTGTGTGACGACACCATGCACTATATTCATGACAACAACCACATCTATACTCTCTTGGGACTAAGAATCTTTTGAATTTCATTAAGCAAGTAGCCTTTCATGATGACTAGTATTTGCTACTTTATTTTAGAATAATGAGACTGTCTCTTCATTTCTTCCTAAGAAGTTTCCTCTTTTCATTGTAATAACTCATTCCTTCCTAAGAAGTTTCCTCTTTTCGTTGTAATAACTCATTCCCACTTAAAGATCTAGAAAATAGCTAGTATGACCACAATAGACTCTACATTCATGGTGACATGCACATCTATATTCCTTTAGGGCTAGGAATCTATTGAATTTCATTAAACAAGGAGTCTTTGATGATGACTAGCATTTCCTACAAGTGTTTGCTACTTTATTACTGAATAATGAGAATGTCTCTTCATTTCTTCCTAACAAGGCATAATCTTTTGTTGTTATAGCTCATTTGTAGTTAAACATCTTAAAAATAACTTGTATGACCACAACATACCCTAAATTTGTGGCAACATGCACATTTATACTCCCTTAGGACTAGGAATTTGTTTAATTTCATTAAACAAGGAGTCTTTCATGATGACTAGCATTTCCTAGAAGTATTTGCAACTTTATTACTAAATAATGAGACCGTTACTTGATTTCTCCCTCACAAGGCTCCACTTTTTGTTGTAATAGCTCAATCATACTTAAAGATCTTGAAAATAGCTTATATGAACACATCATGCACTATATTCATGGCAACAGCCACATCTATACTCTCTTGGCACAAGGAATCTGTTGAATTTCATTAAACAAGGAGTCTTTCGTCGTAACCAGCATTTCCTACTAGTATTTAATAGTTTATTACTAAATAATGTGACTGTCTCTTCATTTCTTCCTAACAAGGCCCCACTTTTCATTATAATAGCTCATTCACACTTAAAGATCTTGAAAATAGCTTGTATGACCACATCATGCACTATATTCATGGCAATAACCACATATATACTCTTTTGGCACTAGGAATCTATTGAATTTCATGAAACAAGGACTCTTTATGATAACTAGCATAATGACACCATCTCTTTATTTCTTCCTATCAAGGCTCCAGTTTCACACTTAAAGATCTTGAAAATGGCTTATATGACCACAACAGACACTAAATTTATGGTGATATGCACATCTATACTCCCTTAAGACTAGGCATTCATTGAGTTGCATTAAACAAGGAGTCTTTGACGATTTCTAGCATTTCTCACAAGTATTTTATACATAATTACATTAAAATGAGACTGTCTCTTCATTTCTTCATAACAAGGTTCCACTTTTCGTTGTAATAACTCATTCACACTTAAAGATCTTAAAAATAGCTTGTATGACCACATCAGGCATTATATTCATGGCAATAACCACATCTATAGTTTCTTGGTAGTAGGAATCCATTGAATTTCATCAAACAAGAAGTATTTCATGACAACCAAAATTTCCTATAACTATTTGCTACTTTATCCCTGAATAATGAGACATTCTCTTCATTTCTTCCTTACAAGGCTCTACTTCTCATTGTAATAACTCATTCACACTTAAAGTTATTGAAATAACTTGTATGACCACATCAAGCACTATATTTATGGCAACAACCACATCTATACTCTATAAGGACTAGAAATCCATTGAATTTCATTAAACAAAGAGTCTTTGATGATGACCAGTATTTCCTACAAGTATTTGCTACTTTATTACTGAATAACGAGATCGTCTCTTCATTTCTTCCTAACAAGGGTCCACATTTTGTTGTAATAACTCATTCTAACTTAAAGGTGTTGAAAATAGCTTGTATGACCACAACAGACACTGCATTCATAGCAAGATGCACATCTATACTCCCTTGGGACTAAGAATCTGTTAAATTTCATTAAAGAAGGAGTTTTTAATGATGACTACCATTTCTTACTAGTATTCTTTACATAATTACCAAATAAAAGACCATCTCTTCATTTCTTCCTAAGAAGGCTACACTTTCCATTGTAATAGCTCATTCACACTTAAAGATATTGAAAATAGCTTGTATGACAGCATCATGCACTATATTCATGGCAACAACCACTTCTATATCCTTTTTGGACTAGGAATCTATTGAATTTCATCAAATAAGGAGTATTTCATGATGACCAACATTTCCTACAAGTATTTGCTACTTTATCCCTAGATAATGAGACCTTTTCTTTATTTCTTCCTTACAAGGCTCCATTTCTCATTGTAATAACTCATTCACACTTAAAGTTCTTAAAAATAGCTTATACGACCACATTAGGCACTATATTCGTGGCAACAACCACATCTATACTCTCTGGGGACTAGAAATCCATTGAATTTCATTAAACAAAGAGTCTTTGATGATGAGTCAAATTTCCTACAAGTATTTGCTCCATTGTTACTGAATAATGACACCATCCCTTCATTTCTTCCTTACAAGACGCCACTTTTCGTTATAATAACTCATTCACACTTAAAGATGTTAAAAATAGCTTGTGTGACTAGATCAGATGCAATATTCATGGCAACAACTACATCTATACTCTCTTACAACTAGAAATTCATTGAATTTCATTAAGAAACGAGTCTTTGAGGATGACTAGCATTTCTCACAAGTATTTGCTACTTTATTCTTGAATAATGAGACTGTCTCTTCATTTCTTCTTTATAAGGCTCTACTTTCATTGTAATAACTCATTAATGTTCTTGAAAATAGCTTGTATGACCACATCAGGCATTATATTTTGGCAACAACCACATCTTTACTCTCTTTGGACAAGGAATCCATTGAATTTCATTCAACAAAGAGTCTTTGATGATGAGTAGAATTTCCTACAAGTATTTGCCCATTATTGAATAATGACATTGTCCCTTCATTTCTTCCTTACAAGGCTCCACTTTTCATCGTAATGTCTCATTCACACTTAAAGATCTTGAAAATAGGTTGTATGACCACATCAGGCACTATATTCATTGCAACAACCACATCTGTACTCTCTTGGGACTAGGAATCCGTTTAACTTCATAAAAGAAGGAGTCTTTGATGATGACTAGCATTTCCTACATGTATTTGCTACTTTATTACTGAATAATGAGACGGTCTCTTCATTTCTTTTGAACAAGGATCCATGTTTCATTGTAATAACACATTCACACACAAAGATCTTGAAAATAGCTTGTATGACCACAAGAAGTACTATATTCATGGAAACAACCACATCTACACTCTCTTAGGACTA
Organism: Bruguiera sexangula; assembly: GCA_020141445.1. Lineage (NCBI taxonomy): Eukaryota > Viridiplantae > Streptophyta > Magnoliopsida > Malpighiales > Rhizophoraceae > Bruguiera > Bruguiera sexangula. The sequence goes on along the minus strand of JAHLGP010000084.1, from coordinate 7,821,367 downwards.
GGAATCCGTTGAATTTCATTAAACAAGAAGTCTTTGATGATGACTGACATTTCCTACAAGTATTTGCAACTTTATTACTAAATAATGAGACCGTTTATTCATTTCTTAGTAACAAGGATTCACTTTTCATTGTAATAACTGAGTTATACTTATAGATTTTGAAAATAGCTTGGATGACCACATCAGGTGCTATATTCTTGGCAACAACTGCGTCTACACTGTCTTAGGGCTAGGAATCTGTTGAATTTCATTAAAAAATGAGTCTTTAAGGATCACTAGCATTTCCTACAAGTATTTGCTACTTTATTACTAAATAATCAGTCTATTTCTTCACTCCTTCCTTACAAGGCTCCACTTTTCGTTGTAATAACTCATTCACACTTAAAGTTTTTTAAAATAGCTTGTATGACCACATCAGGCATTATATTCATGGCAACAACCGCATCTTTACTCTCTTGGGACAAGGAATCCATTGAATTTCATTAAACAAAGAGTCTTTGATGATGAGTAGAAATTCCTACAAATATTTGCCCCATTATTATTGAATAATCACACCGTCCCTTCATTTCTTCCTTATAAGGCTCCACTTTCCGTCGTAATGTCTCATTCTCACTTAAAGATCTTGAAAATAGGTTGTATGACCACATCAGGCACTATATTCATCGCAATAACCACATCTATACTCTCTTGGGACTAGGAATCCATTAAACTTCATAAAACAAGGAGTCTTTGATGATGACTAGCATTTCCTACAAGTATTTGTTACTTTATTACTGAATAATGAGACTATCTTTTCATTTTTTTTTTAACAAGGCTCCACATTTTGTTGTAATAACTCATTTACACTTAAAGATCCAAAACATAGCTTGTATGACCACAACAAGCACTATATTCATGGCAATAACCACATCTACACTCACCTAGGACTAGGAATCCATTAAATTTCATTAAACAAGAAGTCTTTGATGATGACTAGCATTTCCTAAAAGTATTTGCTACTTTATTATTGAATAATGAGGTCATCTCTTCATTTCTTCCTAACAAGGCTCCACTTTTCGTTGTAATAACTCATTCGCACTTAAAGATCTAGAAAATAGCTTGTATGACCACATCAGACACCATATTCATGGCAACAACCACATCTATACTCTCTTGCAACTAGAAATCCATTGAACTTCATTAAAAAGGGAGTCTTTGAGGATGACTAGCATTTCTTACAAGTATTTGCTACTTTATTATTAAACAAAGAGATCGTCTCTTCATTTTTTCCTTACAAGGCTCCACTTTTTGTTGAAATAACTCATTCACACTTGAAGGCCTTTAAAATATCAAGCACTATATTTAGGGCAACAACCACATCTATACTCTCTAAGGACTACAAATCCATTGAATTTCATTAAACAAGGACTCTTTGATGATGACTAGCATTTCTAACAAGTATTTGCTACTTTATTATTGAATGATGAGACCATCTCTTTATTTCTTCCTAACAAAGGTCCACTTTTTGTTGTAACAACTCATTCACACTGAAAAATCTTGAATTTAGCTTGTATGACCATAATAGGCACTATAACAACCACATCTACACTCTCTTAGGACTACAAATCTATTGAATTTCATTAAACAAGAAATCTTTGATGATGACTAGACTTTCCTACAAGTATTTGCTACTTTAATACTGAAAAATGAGGTCATCTCTTCATTTCATTCTAACAAGGATCTACTTTTAGTTGTAATAACTCATTCACACTTAAAGTTTTAAAAAGAGCTTGTATGACCACATCAGGCGCTATATTCATGGTAACAATCTCATCTATACTAACTTGGGATTAGGAATCCGCTTTAATTGTATTAAACAAGGAGTCTTTGATGATTTGTAGCATTTCTCACAAGTATTTTATACATAATTACTGGAAAATGAGACCGTCTCTTCATTTCTTCCAAGAAGGCTCCATTTTTTGTTGGAATAACTCATTCACATATAAAGATCTTGAAAATAGTTTGTATGACCACATCAGGCACTCTATTCATGACAATAATCACATTTATACTCCCTTGTGACTAGAAATCCATTGAATGTCATTAAAAAAGGAGTCTTTGATGATGACTAGGATTTCTAACAAGTATTTGCTTCTTCATTAGAGTATTATGAGTTCGTCTCTTCATTTCTTCTTAAGAAGCCTCCACTTTTTGTTGTATTCACACTTAATGGTCTTGAAAATAGTTTGAATGACCCTAACAGGCACTATATTCGCGGCAACAACCACATTTACTCCCTTAGGACTAGGAATATGTTGAATTTCATTAAACAAGGAGTTCTTGATGATGTCTAGCATTTGCTATGAGTATTTGTTACTTTAATACTAAATAATGAGGCCATCTCTTCATTTCATCCTAACAAGGATCCACTCTTAGTTATAATAACTCATTCATACTTAAAGATCTTGAAAATAGTTTATATGACCACATTAGGCACTATATTCATGGCAACAACCTCATCTATACTAGATTGGGACAAGGCATCCATTTAGTTGTATCAAACAAGGAGTCTTTGCAGATTTCTAGCTTTTTTCACTAGTATTTTATACATAATTACTGAAAAATGAGATCGTCTCTTCATTTCTTCCTAAGAAGGCTCCACTTTTTGTTGTAATAACTCATTCACACTGATAGATCTTGAAATTAGCTCATATGACCACATCAGGCACTATATTCATGTCAACAACCACATCTACACTCTCTTGAAACTAGGAATCTATTGAATTTCATAAAAACAAGAAGTCTTTGATGATGACTAGCATTTCCTACAAGTATTTATTACTTTATTATTGAATAATGAGACCGTCTCTACATTTCTTCCTAACAAGGGTCTACTTTTCATTGTACTAACTCATTCACACTAAAAATTCTTGAAATTAGCTTATATGACCATAACAAGAATTATAACAACCACATCAACACTCTCTTGGGACTAGGAATCCATTGAATTTCATTAAACAAGAAGTCTTTGATGATGACTAGCCTCTCCTACGATTAATTGCTACTTTAATACTAAATTATTAGGCCATTTCTTAATTTCATCCTAACAAGGATCCATTTTTAGTTATAATAATTGATTCACACATTGGGCACTATATTCATGGCAACAACCTTATTTATACTAACTTGGGACTAAGAATCTATTGAATTGTTTTAAACAAGGAGTCTTTGATGATTTCTAGCATTTCTCATAAGTAATTTATACATAATTACTAAATAATGAGACTGTCTTTTCATTTCTTCCTAAGAAGGCTCCACTTTTCGTTGTAATAACTCTTTCAAACTAAAAGATCTTGAAATTAGCTTATATGACCACATCAAGCATTACATTCATGGCAACAACCATATTTATACTTTCTTCGGACTAGGAATTCATTGAACTTTATTAAACAAGGAGTCTTTGATGACGACTAGTATTTCCTACAAATATTTGCAACTTTATTACTAAATAATGAGATCATCTCTTTATTTCTTCTAAAAAAGGCAACACTTTTCGTTGTAATAACTCATTCAAACATAAAGATCTTAACAATAGCTTGTATGACCACCATAGGCATTATATTTATGGCAACAACCACATATACACTCTTTTAAGACTAGGAATCCATTGAATTTCATTAAACAAGAAGTCTTTGATGATGACTAGCATCTCTTACAAGTAATTGCTACTTTATTACTAAATAATGAGGCCGTCTCTTCATTTCTTCATAACAAGGTTCCACTTTTCGTTGTAATAACTCATTCACACTTAAAGATCTTGAAAATAGCTTGTATAACCACATCAGGCACTATATTCATGGCAACAACCACATCTATACTCTCTTAGAATTAGGAATCTATTGAATTTCATTAAACATGGAGTCTTTGATGATGACTAGCTTTTCCTACAAGTATTTGCTACTTTATTACTGAATAATGAGACCGTCTCTACATTTCTTCCTAAGAAGGCTCCACTTTTTATTGTAATAACTCATTCACACTAAAAGATATTGAAATTAGCTTGTATGACCACATCAGACACATATTCATGGCAACATCCATAATTATACTCTCTTCGAGGTAGGAATCCATTGAACTTTATTAAACAAGGACTCTTTGATGATGGCTAGCATTTCTTACAAATATTTACTACTTTAATACTAAATAATGGGACTGTCTCTTCATTTCTTCCAAACAAGGCACCACGTTTCAGTGTAATAACTCATTCACACTTAATAGCTTGTTTGACCACATCAAGCATTATATTCAAGGCAACAACCACATCTATACCATCTCAGGACTAGGAATCCGTTGAATTGCATTAAACAAAGAGTCTTTGGTGATTTCTAGCATTTCTCATAAGTAATTGATACTTAATTATTGAAAAATAAGGCCATCTCTTCATTTCTTCCTAAGATGGCTCCATTTTTCGTTGTAATAACTCATTTTCACTTAAAGATGTTGAAAATGGCTTGTATGACCACATTATGCACTATATTCATTGCAATAACCACATCTATACCCTCTTGGGACTAGGAATCTATTGAATTGCATTAAACAAAGAGTCTTTGATGATTTCTAGCATTTCTCACAAGTATTTGATACTTAATTACTAAAAAATGAGACTGTCACTTCATTTCTTCCTAACAAGGCTCCACTTTTCATTGTAATAACTCATTCACACATAAATATCTTGAAAATAGCTTGTATGACCACAACAAACATTATATTCATGGCAACAACCACATCAATACTCCCTTAGGACTAGGAATCTATTGAATTTCATAAAACATGGAGTCTTTGATGATGACTAGCTTCTCCTACAACTATTTGCTACTTTATTACTAAATAATGAGAGCGTCTCTACATTTATTCCTAAGAAGGCTCCACTTTTCATTGTAATAACTCATTCACATTGATAGATCTTGAAATTAGCTTATATCACCACATCAGGCACATATTCATGGCAACAACCACATTTATACTCTCTTCGATGTAGGAATTTGTTGAACTTTATTAAACAAGGACTTTTTGATGATGGTCAGCATTTCCTACAAGTATTTACTACTTTAATACTGAATAATGGGACCATCTCTTCATTTCTTCCTAACAAGGCACCACATTTCATTGTAATAACTCATTCATACTTAGAGATCTTGAAATAGCTTATATGACCACATCAAGCACTATATTAATGGCAATAAACACATCTATACTCGCTTGTGACTAAAAATCCATTGAATTTCATAAAAAAAAGGAGTTTTTGCTGATGACTAGCATTTGCTACAAGTATTTGCTACTTTGTTACAGAATTATGAGATCGTCTCTTTGTTTCTTCCTAACAATGCACCACGTTTCGATGTAATAACTCATTCACACTTAAAGATACTGAAAATGGCTTGTATGACCACAACAAGCACTATATTCATGGTAAAAACCACATCTACACTCTCTTGGGACTAGGAATCCATTGAATTTCATTAAACAAGAAATCATTGATGATGACTAGCAGTTCCAAGAAGTATTTGCTACTTTATTACTGAATAATGACATTGTCTCTTCATTTCTTCCAAACAAGGCTCCACTTTTTGTTGTAATAACTCATTCACACTTAAAGATCTTGAAAACAGCTTGTATGACCACATCAAGCACTATATTCATGGCAACAACCACATCTATATTCCTAATGGATTAGGAATCTATCGAATTTCATTAAACAAGGAGTCTTTGATGATGTCTAGCATTTCTCACATGTATTTGATTCTTAATTACTGAAAAATGAGGTCATTTCTTCATAAGAAGGATCCACTTTTCATTGTAATAACTCATTCACACTTAAAGATGTTGAAAATAGCTTGTATGACCACATCATGCACTATATTCATGGCAACAACCACATCTATACCCTTTTGGGACTAAGAATCCATTGAATTGCATTAAAGAAAGAGTCTTTGATGATTTCTAGCATTTCTCACAAGTATTTGTTACTTAATTACAAAAAAATGAGACCGTGTCTTCATTTCTTCCTAACAAGGCTCCACTTTTCATTGTAATATCTTGAAAATAGCTTGTATGGTGAGAACAGGCACTATATTCATGGCAACAACCACATTTACTCTCTTTTGGGACTAGTAATCTGCTAAATTTAATTAAATAAGAACTCTTCGGTGATGACTAGCATTTCCTACAAGTATTTGCTAATTTATTATTGAATAATGAGGTCTTCTCTTCATTTCTTCCTTACAAGGCACCACTTTTCATTGTAATAACTCATTCACACTTAAAGATCTTGAAAATAGTTTGTGTGACCACAACAGGCACTATATTCATGACAACAACCACATCTACACTCTCTTGGGACTAAGAATTTGCTGAATTTCATGAAACAAGAAGTCTTTGATGATGACTAGCATTTCCTATAAGTATTTGCTACTTTAGTACTAAATAATGAGGTCATTATTCCATTTCATCCTAACAAGGATCCACTTTTCATTATAATAAATCATTTATAGTTAAACATCTTGAAAATAACTTGTATGACCACATCATGCACTATATTCATTCCAACAATCACATCTATACTCTCTTAGGACTAGGAATCTATTGAATTACATTAAACAAAGAGTCTTTGATGATTTTTAGTATTTCTCACAAGTATTTATACATAATTACTAGACAATGAGACCGTCCCTTCATTTTTTCTGAACAAGGCTCCACTTTTCGTTGTAATAACTTATTCACACTTAAAGATCTTGAAAATAGCTTGTATGGCCACAACAGCCACTATGTTCATGGAAAGAACCACATCTACACTCTCTTGGTACTAGCAATCCATAGAATTTCATTAAACAAGAACTCTTTGAGGATGACTAGCATTTCCTACAAATATTTGCTACTTTATTACTGAATAATAAGGTTGTCTCTTCATTTCTTCTAAACAAAGCTCCACTTTTTGTTGTAATAAGTCATTCACACCTAAAGATGTTAAAAATAGCTTGTATGACGATATCATGCACTATATTCATGGCAACAACTACTTCTTTATACTCTTGGAAGTAGGAATTCGTTGAATTGCACTCAACAAAGAATATTTGATGATTTTTACTATTTCTCACAAGTATTTGATACTAAATTACTGAAAAATGAGACTATCTCCTCATTTCTTTGAAACAAGGCTCCACTTTCCGTTGTAATAACTCATTCAAATTTAAAGATCTTGAAAATAGCTTGTATGACCACAACATGCACAATATTGATGGCAACAACCACATCTACACTCTCTTGGAACTAGCAATCCATTTAATTTCATCAAACAAGAGCTCTTTGATGATGACAAGCATTTCTTACAAGTATTTGCTACTTTATTACTGAATAATGAGATCCTCTCTTCATTTCTTCCTAACAAGGCTCCAGCTTTCATTGTAGTAACTCATTCACACTTAAACATCTTGAAAATTGCTTGTATGACAATATCATGCATTATATTCATTGCAACAACCACATTTATACTCTCTTGGGACTAGGAATTTGTTGAATTGATTTAACACAGAGTCCTTGATTATTTCTATCATTTCTTATAAGTATTTGATACTTTATTACTGAATAATGAGGCCGTCTCTTTATTTCTTTCTAACAAGGCTCCACTTTTCATTGTAATAACTCATTCACACTTAAAGATCTTGAAAATTGCTTGTATGACCCCATCCTGCATTATATTCATTACAACAACCACATCTATACTCTCTTGGGACTATGAATCCATTGAATTGCATTAAACAATGAGTCTTTGATGATTTTTAGCATTTCTCACAAGTATTTACCACTTAAGTATTGAAAAATGAGACTGTCTCTTCCTTTCTTCCTATTAAGGCTCCACTTTTCATTGTAATACCTCATTCACACATAAAGATCTTGAAAATAGCTTTTATGACCATAGCAAGCACTAGATTCATGGAAACAACCACATCTACACTCTCCCAGGACTAGCTGTCCATTGAATTTCATTAAACAAGAACTCTTTGATGTTGACTAGCATTTCCTACAACTATTTGCTACTATATTACTGAATAATAAGGTTGCCTCTTCACTTCTTCCTAACAAGGCTCCAATTTTCGTTGTAATAACTCATTTACACTTAAAGATCTTAAAAATAGCTTGTATGACCACAACAAACATTATATTCATGGCAATAACCACATCTACGCTCTCTTAGGAAGAGCTATTTGTTGAATTTCATAAAACAAGAACTCCTTGATGGTGACTAGCATTTCCTACAAGTATTTGCTACTTTATTACTGAATAATGAGGCCGCCTCCATTTTTTGTTGTAATAACTCTTTCACACTTAAAGATCTTGAAAATAACTTGTATGACCACATCATGCACTATATTCATTGCAACAACCACATATATACTCTCTTAGGACTAGAAATTCATTAACTTGCATTAAACAAAGAGTCTTTGATGATTTTTAGTATTTCTCACACGTATTTGCTACTTTATTATTGAATAATGAGGCCAATTCTTCATTTCATCCTAACAAGGCTCTACTTTTTGTTGTAATAACTCATTCACAGTTAAAGATCTTAAAAATAGCTTGTATGACCACAACAAGGTCTATATTCATGGAAACAACCACATCCACACTCTTTTGGGACTAGCTATCCATTAAATATCATTAAATAAGAACTCTTTGATGATAACTAGTATTTCAACAAGTATTTACCACTTTATTATTGAATAATGAGGCCATCACTTCATTTCTTCCTAATTTCTAAAAAATGAGACAGTCTCTTCATTTCTTCCAAACAAGGCTCCATTTCTTATTGTAATAACTCATTCACACTTAAAGATCCTGAAAATTGCTTGTATGACCACATCATGCACTATATTCATTGCAACAACCACATCTATACTCTTTTAGGAATAGGAATCCATTGAATTGCATTAAACAAAAAGTCTTCAATGATTTCAAGCATTTCTCACAAGTATTTGATACTTAAGTACGGAGAAATAAGACTGTCTCTTCATTTCTCCCTAAGAAGGCTCCATTTTTCATTGTAATACCTAATTCACGCATAAAAATCTTGAAAATTGCTTGTATGGCCAAATCATGCACTATATTCATGCCAACAACCACATCTTTACTCTCTTAGGACTAGAAATCTGTTAAATTGCCTTAAACAAAGAGTCTTTGATGACTTCTAGCATTTCACACAAGTATTTGCTACTTTATTATTGAATAATAAGGCCGTCTCTTCATTTCATCCTAGCAAGGCTCCACTTTTCATTGTAATAACTCATTCACATATAAAGATCTTGAAAATAGCTTATATGACCACATCATGCAATATATTCATGGCAACCAAGACGTCTATACCCTTTTGGGACTAGGAATCTGCTGAATTGCTTTAAACAAATTGTCTTTGATGATTTCTAGCATTTATCACATGTACTTGCTACTTTATTACTAAGAAATGAGACGATCTCTTCATTTCTTGCCAACAAGGCTCCACTTTTAGTTGTAATAACTCATTCACTCTTAAAGATCTTAAAAATAGCTTGTATGACCACATCATGCATTATATTCATTGCAACAACCACATCTACACTCTCTTAGGACTAGTTATCTGTTAAATTTCATTAAACAAGAACGCTTTGATGATGACTAGAATTTCTTAGAAGTATTTGCCATTTCATTACTGAATAATGAGATCCTCTCTTCATTTCTACCTAACATGGCTCCACCTTTCGTTGTAGTAACTCATTCACACTTAAACATCTTGAAAATAGCTTTTATGACCACATCATACACTATATTCATTGTAACAACCACATTTATACCCTTTTAAGACTAGGAATCTATTGAATTGCATTAAACACAGATTCCTTGATGATTTCTAGCATTTCTCACAAGTATTTGATACATAATTACTGAAAAATGAGCTCGTCTCTTCATTTCTTCCTAACTAGGCTCCACCTTTCATTGAAACAACTCATTCACACTCAAAGATCTTGAAAATAGCTTGTATGACCACAACAGGCACTATATTTATTGCAACAACCACATCTACACTCTCTTGGGACTAGTTATCCATTAAATTTCATTAAACAAGAACACTTTAATAATGACTAGAATTTCCTATAAGTATTTGCTACTTTATTACTGACTCATGAGATTGTCTCTTCATTTCTTCCTAACAAGGCTCCACCTTTCATTGTAGTAACTCATTCACACTTAAACATCTTGAAAATAGCTTGTATGACCACATCATGCACTATATTCATTGCAACAACCACATCTACACTCTCTTGGGACTAGTTATCCATTAAATTTCATTAAACAAGAACACTTTGATGATGACTAGCATTTCCAAGAAGTATTTGCTATTTCATTATTGAATAATGAGATCCTCTCTTTATTTCTTCCTAACATGGCTCCAGCTTTTGTTGTAGTAACTCATTCACACTTAAACATCTTGAAAATAGCTTGTATGACCACATCATACACTATATTCATTGCAATAACAACATTTATACTCTTTTGAGACTAGGAATTTGTTTAATTGCATTAAATACAGAGTCCTTGATGATTTATGGCATTTCTCACAAGTATTTGATACATATTACTGAAAAATGAGCTCGTCTCTTCATTTCTTCCTAATTAGGCTCCACCTTTCGTTGTAACAACTCATTTGCACTCAAAGATTTTGAAAATAACTTGTATGACCACAACAGGCACTATATTCATGCTACAACCACATCTACATTATCTTAGGACTAGGTATTTGTTAAATTTCATTGATAAAGAACTCTTTGACGACAACTAGCATTTCCAAATATTTGTTACTTTATTACTGAATAATGAGGTCGTCACTTCATTTCTTCCTAACAAACCTCCACTTTTCGTTCTAATAACTCATTTACACTTAAAGATCTTGAAACTAGCATGTATGACCACATCATACACTATATTCATTTCAACAACCATATCTATACTCCCTTAGGACTAGGAATCTGTTGAATTGCATTAAATAAAGAGTCTTTGATGATTTCTAGCATTTCTCACAAGTATTTGATCCTTAATTACTTAAAAACAAGACTGTCTCTTCATTTCTTCCAAACAAGGCTCCACTTTTCGTTGTGGTAACTCATTCACATTTAAAGATCTTCAAAATAGCTTGTATGACCACATCATGCATTATATTCATGGCAACAACCACATCTACACTCTCTCAGGACTAGCAATCTGTTGAATTTCATTAAACAATAACTCTTTGATGATGGTTAGCATTTCTTGCAAGTATTTGCTACTTTATTACTGAATAAGGAGGCTATCTTTTTATTTCTTCCGAAAAGGGCTCTACTTTTCATTGTAATAACTCATTCATAATTAAAGATCTTGAAAATAGCTTGTATGACCACAATAGTCACTATATTCATGGCAACAACAACATCTACACTCTCTTGGGATATGTAATCCTTTGAATTTCTTTCAATAAGAACTTTTTGATGATGACTAGCAATTCTTGCAAGTATTTGCTACTTTATTATTGAAGAATGAGGTCGTCTCTTCATTTCTTCCAAACAAGGCTTTACTTTTTGTTGTAATAACTCATTCACACTTAAAGATCTTGAAAATAGCTTGTATGACCACATCATGCACTATATTCATTGCAACAATCACATCTATACTCTCTTGGGACTAGGAATCCCTTCAATTGGATTAAACAAAGAGTCTTTGATGATTTCTAGCATTTCTCAAAAGTATTTGATACTTAATTACTGAAAAATGAGACGATCTTTTTATTTCTTGCTAAAAGGGCTCCACTTTTCGTTGTAATAACTCATTCAAACTTAAAGATCTTGAAAATTGCTTGTATGACCACATCATGCACTATATTCATGCCAACTACCACATCTATACTCTCATGGGACTAGTAATCCTTTGAATTGCCTTAAACAAAGATTCTTTGATGATTTCTAGCTTTTCTTACATGTATTTGCTTCTTTATTACTAGATAACGAGGTCATCTTTTCATTTCTTCCTAACAAGGCTCAAATATTCTTTAGAATAACTCATTCACACTTAAAGATCTTGAAAATAGCTTGTATGACCACAACAAAAACTATATTCATCGCAACAACCACATCTACACTCTCGTGGGACTAGCTATCCATTAAATTTCATTGAATAAAAACTCTTTGATGATGACTAGCATTCCCAAGTATTTGCTACTTTATTACTAAATAATGAGGTTGTCCCTTCATTTCTTCCTAACAAGCCTCCACTTCCCATTGTAATAACTCATTCACACTTAAAGATCTTGAAAATAGTTAGTATGACCACATCATCCACTATATTCATTGCACCAACCACATCTATACCCTCTTGGGACTAGGAATCCATTGAATTGCATTAAACAAAGAGTCTGATGATTTCTAGCATTTCTCATTGTAACAATATTGCACTTTTCATTGTAATAACCCTTTCATACATAAGTATCTTGAAAATAGCTTGTATGACCACATCATGCACTATATTCATGGCAACAACCATATCTATAAACTCTTGGGACTACGAATTCATTCAATTGCATTAAATAAAGAGTCTTTGATGATTTCTAGCATTTCTCACATGTATTTGATAATTACTGAAAAATGAGACCGTTTCTTTATTTCTTCCTAACAAGGCTCCAAGTTTCCTTGTAATAACTTATTCAAAATTCAAGATCTTGAAAATAGCCCTTATGACCATAACAAACACTATATTCATCGTAACAACCACATCTACACTCTCTTGTGGCTAGCTATCGGTTGAATTTCATTAAACAAGAACTCTATGATGATGACTAACATGTCCTACAAGTATTTGCTACTTTATTATTGAAAAATGAGGTCGTCTCTTCATTTCATCCTAACAAGGCTGCACTTTTCGTTGTGATAACTCATTCACACCTAAGGATCTTGAAAATAGTTTGCATGACCACATTATGCATTATATTTGTGGCAACAACCACATTTATAAACTCTTAGGACTAAGAATCTGTTCAATTGCATTAAACAAAGACTCTTTGATGATTTCTAGCATTTCTCTCAAGTATTTGATAATTACTAAAAATTGAGACTGTCTCTTTATTTCTTCCTATCAATGCTCCACCTTTTGTTGTAATAACTCATTCAAATTTAAAGATCTTAAAAATAGCTAATATGACTATAACAGACGTTATATTCATCGCAACAACTACATCTACACTCTCTTGGGACTGGCTATCCATTGAATTTCATTAAAGAAGAACTCTGTGATGATGACTAGCATTTCCTACAAGTATTTGTGACTTTATTACTAAATAATGAGGCTATCTCTCCATTTCATCCTAAAAAGGATCCACTTTTCATTGTAATAACTCATTCACACTTAAGGATCTTGAAAATAGCTTGTATGGCCACAATAGACGCTATATTCATGGGAAAAATCCCATCTACACTCTTTTGGGACTACTTATTCCTTGAATTTTATTAAATAAGAACTCTTTGATGATGAGTAGCATTTCCTACAAGTATTTGCTACTTTATTATGGAATAATGAGGCCGACTCCTCATTTCTTCCTAACAAGGCTCCAATTTTTGTTGTAATATCCCATTCACAATTAAAGATCTTGAAAATAGCTTGTATCACCACAACAAGCACTATGTTCATGGCAGCAACCACATTTACACTCTCTTGGCACTAGCTATCCATTGAATTTCATTAAACAAGAACTCTTTGATGATGAGTGGCATTTCCAACAAGTATTTGCTACTTTATTACTGAATAATGAGGCCATCTCTTCATTTCTTCATAACCAAGATTCAATTTTTGTTGTGATAATTCATTTACATTTAAAGATCTTGAAAATAGCTTGTATGACCACATCATGCAATATATTCATTGCAACAACCACATCTATACCCTTTTGGGACTAGGAATTCGTTGAATTGCATTAAAGAAAGAGTCTTTGATGATTTTTAGCATTTCTTAAAAGTATTTGCTACTTTATTACTGAATAATGAGGTCATCACTTCATTTCATCCTAACAAGGCTTCACTATTCGTTGTAATAACTCATTCACACTTAAAAATCTTGAAAATAGCTTGTATAACCACATCATACATTATATTTATGGCATCAACCACATCTATACTCTCTTGGAACTAGAAATCTATCGAATTGCATTAAACAAAGAGTCTTTAATGATTTCTAGCATTTCTCACAAGTATTTGCTACTTTACTGCTAAATAATGAGGCCATCACTTCATTTCATCCTAACAAGTCTTCACTTTTCCTTATAATAACTCATTCACAGTTAAGGATCTTAAAAATAGCTTGTATGACCATTACAAGCACTATATTCATGGAAACAACCACATATATACTCTTTTGCGACTAGGAAGCTATTGAATTGCATTAAAGAAGGAGTCTTTGATGATTTCTAGCATTTCTCACAAGTATTTGCTACTTTAGTACTAAATAATAAGGCTGTCTCTTTATTTCATCCTAACAAGGCCGCACTTTTCATTGTAATAACTCATTCACACTTAAAGATCATGAAAATAGCTTGTATGACCACATCATGCACTATATTCATGGCATCAACCACATCTATACTCTCTTGGAACTAGGAATCTGTCAAATTGCATTAAACAAAGAGTCTTTAATGATTTATAGCATTTCTAACAAGTATTTGCTACTTTACTGCTAAATAATGAGGCCATCACTTCATTTCATCCTAACAAGTCTACACTTTTCCTTATAATAACTTATTCACACTTAAGGATCTTGAAAATAGCTTATATGACCATAATAGGCACTATACTCACGGAAACAACCACATTTATACTCTCTTGCAACTAAGAAGCTATTGAATTGCATTAAACAAAGAGTCTTTGATGATGTCTATCATTTCTCCCAAGTATTTGATTTGTAGTTACTGAAAAAAAGGCCGTCTTTTCATTTCATCCAAACAAGGTTGCACTTTTCATTGTAATAACACATTTACACTTAAAGATCTTGAAAATAGCTTGTATGACCACAACAGGCACTATATTCATGCCAACAACCATATATGGACTCTCTTTGGACTAGCTATTCATTAAATTTCATTGGCCAAGAACTCTTTGATGAGGACTGACATTTCCTACAAGTATTTGCTACTTTATTACTAAATAATGAGGTTGTCTCTTCATTTTTCTTAAGAAGGCTCCACTTTTTGTTGTAATAACTCATTCACACTTAATGATCCTAAAAATAGCTTGTATGACCACATCATGCACTATATTATTTGCAGTAACCACATTTATACTCTCTTGGGACTAGGAATCTATCGAGTTGCATTAAACAAAGAGTGTTTGATCATTTCTAGCATTTTTCACAAGTATTTGATACTTAATTACTGAAAAATGAGACCGCCTCTTCATTTCATCCAAACAATGCTGCACTTTTTGTTGTAATAACTCATTCACACTTAAAGATCTTGAAAATAGCTTGTATTACCACAATAGACACTATATTCATGCCAACAATCTCATCTACATGCTCTTGGGACTAGTAATCCTTTGAATTTCATTAAACAATAACTCTTTGATGATGAGTAGCATTTTCTTCAAGTATTTGCTACTTTATTATTGAATAATGAGGTTGTCTCTTCATTTTTCTTAAGAAGGCTCCACTTTTTGTTGTAATAACTCATTTACACTTAACGATCCTGAAAGTAGCTTGTATGACCACATCATGCACTATATTCATTGCAATAACCACATCTATACTCTCTTGAGACTAGGAATCTCTTGAATTGGATTAAACTAAGAGTCTTTGATGATTTCTAGCATTTCTCAAAATTATTTGATACTTCATTATCGAAAAATGAGACAGTCTCTTATTTCTTCCTAATAAGCCTCCACTTGTCATTGTAGTAACTCATTCAAACTTAACAATCTTGGAAATTGCTTGTATGACCACATCATGTACTATATTCATGGCAACAATCACATCTATACTCTCTTGGGACTATTAATCCATTGAATTGCCTTAAACAAAGAGTCTTCAATGATTTCTAACATTTCTCACAAGTATTTCCTACTTTATTATTGAATAATGAGGTCGTCTCTTCATTTCATCATAACAAGGCTCCACTTTTCATTGTAATAACTCATTCACACTTAATAATCTTAAAAATAGCTTGTATGACCACAACATGCATTATATTCTTGGCGACAACCACATTTATAAACTCTTGGGACTGGGAATCTGTTCAATTGCATTGAACAAAAAGTGTTTAATGATTTCTAGCATTTCTCACAAGTATTTGATAATTACTGAAAAATGACACCGTCTCTTTATTTCTCCCTAACAAGGCTCCACTTTTCGTTGTAATAACTCATTCAAACTTAACGATCTTGAAAATAGCTTGTATGACCATAACAGGCACTATATTCATGGCAATAACTATGTCTACACTCTCTTAGGACTAGTTATCCATTAAATTTCATTAAACAAGAACTCTTTAATGATAAGTAGCATTTCTTATAAGTATTTGCTACTTTACTATTGAATAATGAGGCCGTCTCCTCATTTCTTCCTAACAAGGCTCCAATTTTCCTTGTAATAACTCATTCACACTTAAAGAACTTCAAAATAGCTTGTATGAGCACAACAGACATTATATTCATGGAAACAACCACATCTACACTCTCTTGGAACTAGCTATCCATTAAATTTCATTGATAAAAAACTCATTGATGATGACTAGTATTTCCAAGTATTTGTTACCGTATTACTGAATAATAAGGTCATCTCTTTATTTCTTCCTAACAAAACTCCACTTTTCATTGTAATAACTCATTCACACTTAAGGATCTTGAAAATAGCATGTTTGTCCACATCATACACTATATTCATTGCAACAACCACATTTATACTCTCTTGGGACTAGGAATCTGTTGAATTGCATTAGATAAAGAGTCTTTGATGATTTTTAGCATCTCTCACAAGTATTTGCCAATTTATTACTGAATAATGAGGTTGTCTCTTCATTTCATCCTAACAAGACTCCACTTTTCGTTGTGATAACTCATTCACAATTAAAGATCTTCAAAATAGCTTTTATAACCACATCATGCATTATATTCATGGCAACAACCACATCTACACTCTCTTGAGACTAGCAATCCATTGAATTTTATTATACAACTCTTTGATGATGACTAGCATTTCTTATAAGTATTTGCTACTTTATTATTGAATAAGGAGGCTGTCTCTTTATTTCTTCCTAAAAAGGCTCCACTTTTCGTTGTAATAACTCGTTCATAATTAAAGCTCTTGAAAATAACTTGTATGACCACAACAGTCACTATATTCATGGCAACAACCACATCTACACTCTCTTGGGACTAGCAATCCTTTGAATTTCTTTCACCAGGAACTCTTTGATGATGACTGGCATTTCCTACAATTATTTGCTACGTTATTACTGAATAATGAGGTCATCTCTTCATTTCTTCCTAACAAGGCTCCACTTTTCGTTGAAATAACTCATTCGGACTTAAAGATCTTGAAAATTGCTTGTATGACCACATCATGCACTATATTTATGCCAACAACCACATCTATACTCTCTTGGGACTAGCAATCCGTTGAATTGCCTTAAACAAAGTGTCTTTGATGATTTCTAGCTTTTCTCACAAGTATTTGCTATCTTATTAAGGCCATCTCTTCATTTCTTCCTAACAAGGCTCCAATATTTGTTGTAATAACTCATTCACATTTAAAGATCTTGAAAATCGCTTGTATGAACACAATAGAAACTATATTCATTGCAATAACCACATCTATAATCTCTTGGGTCTAACTGTCAGTTAAATTACATTGAATAAGAACTCTTTGATGATGACTAGCCTTTCCAAGTATTTGTTACTTTATTACTGAATAATGAGGTTATCCCTTCATTTTGTGCTGACGAGGTTCCAATTTTCGTTGTAATAGCTCATTCACACTTAAACATCTTGAAAATAGCTTGTATGACAACATCATGCACTATATTCATTGCAACAACCACATCTATACTCTTATCTATACTCTTATGGGACTAGGAATCTGTTGAATTGCATTAAACAAAGAGTCTTTGATGATTTCTAGCATTTTTCACAAGTATTTGATACTTAATTACTAAAAAATGAGCCCATCTCTTCATTTCTTCCTAACAACGCTCCACTTTTTGTTGTAATAACTCATTCACACTTAAACATCTTGAAAATCACTTGTATGACCACATTATACATAATATTCATTACAACAACCACATCTATACTCTCTTGGGACTGGGAATCTATTAAATTGTAAGAAACAAAGAGTCTGATGATTTTTAGCATTTCTCATAAGTGTTTCATACTTAAAGATCTTGAAAATAGCTTGTATGACCACAACCGGTACTATATTCATGGCAACAACCACATTTATACACTCTTGGGACTAGGAATCCATCGAATTGCCTTAAACAAAGAGTCTTTGATGATTTCTAGCATTTCTCACAAGTATTTGATACTTAATTAGTAAAAAATGAGCTTGTCTCTTCATTTCTTCTAACTAAGGCTGCAGTTTTCATTGTAATAACTCATTCACGCTCAAAGATCTTAAAAATAGCTTGTATGACCACAACAGAAACTATATTCATTACAATAACCACATCTACACTCTCTTGGGACTAGCTATCCATTAAATTTCATTGAACAAGAACTCTTTGATGACGACTAGTATTTCCTACAAGTATTTGCTACTTTCTTATTGAATAATGAGATCATCCTTTCATTTCATCCTAACAAGGCTCCACTTTTCGTTGTAATAACTCATTTACACTGAAACATCTTGAAAATCACTTGTATGACCCCATCCTGCACTATATTCATTGCCATAACCACATCTACACTCTCTTGGGACTAAGAATCTTTTGAATTGCATTAAACAAAGAGTCTTTGATGATTTCTAGCAATTCTCACAAGTATTTGATACTAAATTACTAAAAAGTGAAACCGTCTCTTCATTTCATCCAAACAAGGCTGCACTTTTCATTGTAATAACTTATTCACACTTAAAGATCTTGAAAATAGCTTTTATGACTACAACAGGCACTGTATTCATGCCAATAACCACATCTACACCTCTTAGGACTACTTATCCGTTAAACTTCATTGGACAAGAACTCTTTGATGACGACTAGCATTTCCTATAAATATTTGTTACTTTGTTATTGAATAATTAGGTTGTCCCTTCATTTCTTCCTAACAAGGTTCTACTTTTTATTGTAAGACCACATCATGCACTATATTCATTGCAACAACCACATCTATACTCTCTGGAGACAAGGAATCCATCGAATTGCATTAAACAAAGAGTTTTTTATGATTTCTACCATTTCTCACAAGTATTTGCAACATTATTGCTAAATAATGAGGCCGTCACTTCCCTTTATCCTAACAAGGCTCTAATTTTCATTGTAATAACTCATTCACACTTAAACATCTCAAAAGTAGCACATCATGCTCTATATTCAATGTAACAACCACATCTATACTCCCTTAGGACTAAGAATCTATTGAATTTCATTAAATAGAGAGTGATTCATGATTTCTAGCATTTCTCACAACGTAACAAGGTCCACTTTTGCTTGTAATAACTCATTCACACTTAAACATCTTGAAAATAGCTTGTGTGACCATATCCTACACTATATTCATTGCAACAACCACATCTATACTATCTTGGGAGTAAGAATCTGTTGAATTGCGTTAAACAAAGAGTCTTTGATGATTTCTAGCATTTCTCATAAGTATTTGCTACTTTATTGCTAAATAATGAGGTCGCCACTTCATTTCAACCTAACGAGGCTCCACTTCTCGTTATAATAACTCATTCACACTTAAACATCTTGAAAATAGGTTGTATGACAACATAATGCACTATATTCATTGCAACAACCACATCTATACTCTCTTGGGACTAGGAATCTATTGAATTGCATTAAACAAAGAGTCTTTGATAATTTCTAGCATTTCTGACAAGTATTTGATACTTAGTTGCTAAAAAATGAGCCTATCTCTTCATTTCTTCCTAACAAGACTCCACGTTTTGTTGTAATAACTCATTCACAACTAAACATCTTGAAAATAGCTTGTATGACCACAATGGGCATTATATTCATGCCAACAACCACATCTACACTCTCTTGGGACTAGCTATCTATTAAATTTCATTGAACAAGAACACTTTGATGACGACTAGCATTTCCTACAAATATTTGCTACTTTATTACTGAATAATGAGGTCGTCTCTTCATTTCATCCTAACAAGGCTCCACTTTTTGTTGTAACAGCTCATTCACACTTAAACATCTTGAAAATAGCTTGTATGACCACAACAAGCACTATGTTCATTGCAACAAGCATATCTACACTTTCTTTGGACTAGGTATCTGTTAAATTTCATTAAATAAGAACTCTTTAATGATGACTAGCATTTCCTACAAGTATTTGCTACTTTACATCCAAATAATGAGGATGTCTCTTCATTTCCTCCTATCAAGGATCCAATTTTCATTAAGTGTGAATCTATATTACCATAACAGGCACTATATTCTTGCCAACAACCATAACTACACTCTCTTAGGACTAGTTATTCATTAGATTTCATTGAACAAGAACTCTTTGTTGATGACTAGCATTTCCAACAAGTATTTGCTACTTTATTACAAAATAATGAGGTTGTCTCTTCATTTCTTCCAAATAAGGCTCCACTTTTTGTTGTAATAATTCATTCACAATTAAAGATCTTGAAAATAGCTTGTATGGCCATAACATGCACTATATTAATGACAACAACCACATCTATACTTTCTTGGGACTAGTTATCCCTTAAATTTCATTAAACAAGAACTTTTTAATGACAACTAGCATTTCTCACAAGTATTTGCAACTTTATTACTGAATAATGAGGTCGTCCCTTCATTTTTTCCTAACAAGGCTACACTTTTCATGGCAATAACTGATTCACACTTAAAGATCTTGAAAATAACTTGTACAGCCACATCATGTACTATATTCATTACAACAACCACATCGATACTCTTTTGGGACTAGGAATCTATTGAATTGCATTAAACAAAGAGTCTTTGGTGATTTCTAGCATTTCTCACAACTATTTGATGGTTAATTACACAAAAATGAGACAGTCTCTTCATTTCTTCCAAACAAGGCTCCATATTTCATTGTAATGACTCATTCACACTTAAAGATCTTGAAAATAGCATGTATGACTACATCATGCACTATTTCATTGCAACAACCACATATATACTCTCTTAGGATTAGGAATCTGTTGAATTGCATTAAACAAAGAGTCTTCGGTGATTTCTAGCATTTCTCACAAGTATTTCAAACTTAATTAATCAAAAATCAGACTGCCTCTTCTTTTCTTCCAAACAAGTCTCCACTTTTCCTTGTAATAACTCATTCACACTTAAAGATCTTAAAAATAGCTTGTATGACCCCATCATGCACTATATTCACTGCAACAACCTCATCTATACTCTCTTGGGACAAGGAATCTATTGAATTCCACTAAACAAAAAGTCTTTGATGATTTCTAGCATTTCTCACAACTATTTGATGCTTAATTACTAAAAAATGAGACCATCCATTCATTTCTCCCACACAAGGCTCCATTTTTGGTTGTAATAACTCATTTACACTTAAAGATCTTTAAAATAGCTTGTATGACCACATCATGCACTATATTCGTTGCAATAACCTCATCTATATTCTCCTGGGACTCGCAATATGTTGAATTACATTAAACAAAGAGTCGTTGGTGATTTCTAGCATTTATCATAAGTATTTCACGCTTAATTACTCAAAAATCAGACCATCTCTTTATTTCGTCCAAACAAGGCTCCACTTTTCGTTGTAATAACTCATTCACACTTAAAGATCTTGAAAATAGCTTGTATGGCCACATCATGCACTATATTCACTGCAACAACCTCATCTATCCTCTCTTGGGAGAAGGAATCTATTGAATTCCATTAAACAAATAGTCTTTGATGATTTCTAGCATTTCTCACAAGTATTTGATTCTTTATTATTCAAAAATGAGATTGACTCTTCATTTCTTCCAAACAAGGCACCACTTTTCGTTGTAATAACTCATTCACACTCAAAGATCTTGAAAATTGCTTGTATGAGCACATCATACACTATATTCATTGCAACAACCACATCTGTACTCTCTTGGGAATAGGAATTTGTTGAATTGCATTAAACAAAGAGTTTTTCGTGATTTCTAGCATTTCTCACAAGTATTTGATGCTTAATTACCCAAAAATCTAACCGTTTCTTCATTTTTTGCAAACAAGTCTCCATTTTTCATTGTAATAACTCATTCACACTTAAAGATCTTGAAAATAGTTTGTATGACCACATCATGCACTATATTCACTGCAACAACCTCATCTATCCTCTCTTGGGAATAGGAATTTGTTGAATTCCATTAAACAAAGAGTCTTCGATGATTTCTAGCATTTTTCATAAGTATTTCATGCTTAATTACTCAGAAATGAGATTGTCTATTCATTTCTTCCAACCAAGGCCTTGCATTTCATTGTAATGACTCATTTACACTTAAAGATTTTGAAAATAGCTTATATGACCACATCATTCACTATATTCATTGCATCAACCACATCTATACCCTCATGGGCTATGAATCTATTGAATTGCATTAAACAAAGAGTCATTGGTGATTTCTAGCCTTTATCACAAGTATTTGATGCTGAATTACTCAAAAAAGAGACCATCTCTTTATTTCCTCCAAACAAGGCTCCCCATTTCGTTATAATGACTCATTCACACTTAAAGATCTTCAAAATAGCTTGTATGACCACATCATGCAATATATTCATTCCAATAACCACATTTATACTCTCTTGGCACTAGGAATCTATTGAATTGCATTAAACAAAGAGTCATTGGTGATTTCTAGCATATATCACAAGTATTTGATGCTTAATTACTCAAAAATGAGACCATATATTCATTTCATCCAAACAAGGCTCCGCATTTCATTGTAATGACTCATTCACACTTAAAGGTCTTGAAAATTGCATGTATGACCACATCATTCACTATATTCATTGCTGCAACCACATCTATGCTCTCTTGGGTCTAGGAATCTATTCCGTTGCACTAAACAAAGAGTCGTTTTTTATTTCTAGCATTTATCACAACTATTTGATGCTTAATTACTCAAAAATCAGACCATCCCTTTATTTCTTCCAAACAAGCCTCCACTTTTCGTCGTAGTAAATCATTCACACTTAAAGATCTAGAAAATAGCTTGTATGACCACATCATGCACTATATTCATTGTAACAACCACATCTATACTCTCTTAGGACTAGGAATATATTCAACCATATTAAAGAAAGAGTCTTTAGTCATTTTTAGCATTTCTCACAAATATCTGATGCTTAATTACTCAAAAATTAAACCGTCTCTTCATTTCTTCCAAACAAGGCTCTACATTTCATTGTAATGACTCATTCAGACTTAAAGATCTTAAACATAGCTTTTATGACCACATCATGCACTATATTCATTGCAATAACCACATCTATACTCTCTTAGGACTAGGAATCTGTTGAACTGCATTAAAGAAATAGTCTTTGGTAATTTTTAGCATTTCTCAAAAGTATTTGATGCTTAATTACTAAAAAATTAGACCGACTCTTCATTTCTTCCAAAGAAACTCCACATTTAGTTGTAATGACTCATTTACACTTAAAGATCTTGAAAAAAGCTTGTATGACCACATCATGCATTATATTCACTGCAACAACCTCATCTATACTCTCTTGGGACTAGGAATTTGTTGAATTGCATTAAAAAAGGATCTTGAAGATGGCTTGTATGACCACATCATTCACTATATTCATTGCATCAACCACATCTATACCCTCATGACACTAGGAATCTATTGAATTGCATTAAACAAAGAGTCGTTGATGATTTCTAGCCTTTATCACAAGTATTTGATGCTTAATTACTAAAAATGAGACTATCTATTCATTTCCTCCAAACAAGGCTCCCCATTTCATTGTAATGACTCATTTACATGTAAAGATCTTGAAAATATCTTGTATGACACTAAATTACCCAAAAATGAGACCGTATCTTCATTTCTTCCAAACAAGGCTCCACATTTCGTTTTAATGACTCATTCATACTTAAAGATATTGAAAATATCTTGTATGACCACATCATTCATATATATTCATTGCAACAACCGCATCTATACTCCCTTGGGAATAGGAATCTGTTGAATTGCATTAAACAAAGAGTCTTTGAAGATTTCTAGCATTTCTCACATGTATTTGATGCTTAATTACTAAAAAATGAGACTGCCTCTTCATTTCTTCCTCACAAGACTCCACTTTTGGTTGTAATAACTCATCCACACTGGAAGATCGTAAAAATAGCGTGTATGACCACATCATGCACTATATTCATTCCAACTGCCTTATCTATACTCCCTGGATCTAGGAATCTCTAGAATAGCATTAAACAAAGAGTCTTTGATGATTTATAGCATTTCTTATTAGTATTTTATGCTTAATTACTCAAAAACGAGACCATCTCTTCATTTCTTCCTAACAAGGCTCCACTTTTGGTTGTAATAACTCATTCACACTTAAAGACCTTGAAAATAGCTTGTATGACCCTATCATGCACTATATTCACTCCAACAATCTCATCTATACTCTCTCGAAACTAGGAATCTATTGAATTGCATTAAACAAAGAGTCTTTAACGATTTCTAGCATTTTTCACAAGTATTTGATGCTTAATTACCCAGAAACAACTCCGTCTCTTTATTTGTTCCAAACAAAGCTCCACATTTCATTGTAATGACTCATTCACATTGAAAGATCTTGAAAATAGCATGTATGACCATATGATGCCCCATATTCCTTGCAACAACCACATCTATACTCTCTTGGGACTAAGAATCTATTGAATTGCATTAAACAAATAGTGTTTGATGATTTCTAGCATTTCTCATAAGTATTTGATGCTTAATTACTAAAAAATGAGACCCCCTCTTCATTTCTTCCACACAAGGCTCAATTTTTGGATGTAATAACTCATTCAAACTTAAAGATCTTGAAAATAGCTTGTACGACCACATAATGCACGATATTCAGTCGAATAACCTGATCCATACTCTTATGGAACTAGGAATCCCTTGAATTGCATTAAACAAAGAGTCTTTGATGATTTGTAGCATTTCTCACAAGTATTTGATGCTTAATTACTCAAAAATGAAACCATCTCTTCATTTCTACCTAACAAGGATCCACTTTTTGTTATAATAACTCATTCACACTCAAAGATCTGGAAAATAGCTTGTATGGCCACATCATGCACTATATTCATTGCAACAACCTCATTTATACTCTCTTGGGACTAGGAATCTATTAAATTGCATTAAACAAAGAGTCTTTGATGATTTCTAGCATTTCTCACAACTATTTGATGCTTAATTAAACAAAAATGAGACCGTCTCCTTATTTCTTCCAAACAAGGCTCCACATTTCATTCTAATGTCTTATTCACACTTAAATATCATGAAAATTGCTTGTAAGATTGCATCATTCACTACATTGATAGCAATTTGCTCATCTATTCCCTCTGGGGACTAGGAATCTATTAAATTGAATGAAACAAAGTGTCTTTGATGATTTCTAGCATTTCTCACAAGTATTTGATACTTAATTACTAAAAAATGAGACTGTCTCATCATTTGTTCCAAACAAGGCTCCACATTCTGTTATAATGACTCATTCACACTGAAACATCTTGAAAATAGCTTGTATGACCACATCATGCACTATATTCGTTGCAACAACCTCATCTATACTCTCTTGGGACTAAGAATATGTTGAATTGCATTAAAAAAAGAGTCTTTGGTGATTTCTAGCATTTCTCACAAGTAATTGATGCTTAATTACCCAAAAATGAGACTATCTCTTCATTTCCTCTAAACAAGGCTCCACATTTCATTGTAATGACTCATTCACACTTAAAGATCTTGAAAATAGCTTTTATGACCACATCATTTAGTATATTCATTGCAACAATCTCATCTATACTCTCTCGGGACTAGGAATCTCTAGAATTGCATTAAACAATGAGTCTTTGATGATTTCTAGCATTTCTCACAAGTATTTGATACTTAATTACTAAAAAATGAGACTGTCTCCTAATTTCCTTCACACAAGGGTCCACTTTTGGTTGTAATAACTCATTCACACATTAAGATCTTGAAAATAGTTTGTAAGACAACAACATGCACTATATTCATTACAACAACCTCATCTATAGTCTCTTAGGACTAGGAATCTATTGAATTGCATTAAACAAAGAGTCTTTGAAGATTTATAGCATTTCTCACAACTATTTGATGCTTAAATACACAAAAATGACACCGTCTCTTCATTTCTTCCAAACAAGGTTCCACATTTCGTTGTAATGACTCATTCACACTTAAAGATCTTGAAAATTGCTTCTATGACCAAATCATCCACTATATTTGTTGCAACAACCTTATCTATACTCTCTTGGGAGTAGGAATCTGCAAAATTGCATTATACAAAGAGTCTTTGATGATTTCTAGCATTTCTCACAAGTATTTGATGCTTAATTACTCAAAAATGAGACTATCTCTTCATTTCTTCCAAATAAGGCTCCACATTTCATTGTAATGACTCATTCACACTTAAAGATCTTAAAAATAGCTTGTATGACCACACCATGCATTATATTCATTGCAACAACCCCATCTATACTCTCTTAGGACTAGGAATTTGTTGCATGGCATTAAAGAAAGAGTATTTGATGATTTCTAGCATTTACCACAAGTATTTCATGCTTAATTACTCAAAAATGAGATTGTCTCCTCATTTCTTCCAAACAAGGCTCCACTTTTCGTTGTAATAACTCATTCACACTCAAAGATCTTGAAAATAGCTTGTATGGCCACATCATGCACTATATTCCTTGGAACAAGCTTATCTATACTCTCTCGGGAAAAGGAATCTATTGAATTGCATTAAGCAAAGAGTCTTTGATGATTTATAGCATTTCTCACAAGTATTTGATGCTTAATTACTCAAAAATTGGACCGTCTCTTCACTTCTTCCATACAAGACTCCACTTTTGGTTATAATAACTCATTCACACATTAAAATCTTGAAAATAGCTTGTATGACCGCATCATGCACTATATTCATTGCAACAACCACATCTATACTCTCTTGGGACTAGGAATATGTTATATTGCTTTAAAAAAAGAGTCTTTGGTGTTTTGTAGCATTTCTCACAGGTTTTTGATTCTTAAATACCCAAAAATGAGACCGTCTCTTCATTTCTTCCAAACAAGGTTCAACATTTCTAGCATTTCTTACAAGTATTTGATGCATAATTACCCAAAAATGAGAGCGTCTCTTCATTTCTTCCAAACAAGCCTCCACATTTTGTTGTAATGACTCATTCAACCTTAAAGATCTTGAAATTAGTTTGTATGAACACATCATTCTCTATATTCCTTGTAACAACCTCATATATACTCTCTTAGGACTACAAATCTATTGAATTGCATTAAACAAAGAGTCATTGATGATTTCTAGCCTTTCTCACCAAGTATTTGATACTTAATTACTCAAAAAATGACACCGTCTTTTCATTTCTTCCACACAAGGCTCCATTGTGGGTTATAATAACTCATTCACACTGAAAGATTTTGAAAATAGTTTGTATGACCACATCATGCACTATATTTATTGCAAGAACCACATCTATACTCTCTTGGGACTAGGAATCTATTGAATTGCATTAAACAAAGAGTCTTTGGTGATTTCTAGCATTTCTCACAAGTATTTGATACTTAATTACTCAAAATCAGACCATCTCTTCATTTCTTCCAAACAAGACTCCACTTTTCATTTGTAATAACTCCTTCACACTTAAAGATTTTGAAAATAAGTTGTTTGACACCATCATGAACCATATTCACTGCAACAACCTCATCTATACTCTCTTGGAACTAGGAATCTGTTGAATTGCATTAAACAAGGAGTCTTTGATGATTTCTACCCTTTCTCACAAGTATTTGATACTTCATTCGTCGAAAAGGAGACCGTCTCTTCATTTCTTTCAAACAAGTCTCCACTTTTCCTTGTAATAACTCCTTCACACTTAAAGATCTTGAAATTAGTTTGTATGAACACATCATTCTCTATGTTCCTTGCAACAACCTCATCTATACTCTCTTGGGAATAGGAATCTGTTGAACTACATTAAATAAAGAGTCTTTCGCAATTTTGAGCATTTCTCAGAAGTATTTGATGCATAATTACCCAAAAATGAGACTGTCTCTTCATTTCTTCCAAACAAGGCTCCATTTTTTGTTGTAATGACTCATTCACACTTAAAAATAAATTGTACGACTGCATCATTCACCATATTCATAGCAATTTCCTCATCTATACTCTCATGGGACTAGGAATCTGTTAGATTGCATTAAACAAAAAGTCTTTGATGATCTTAAAAATAGCTTGTATGACCACATGATGCATTATATAACTTGCAACAACCTCATCTATACTCTCTTGGGACTAGGAATCTGTTGAATTGCATTAAACAAAGAGTCTTTGATAATTTCTTGCATTTCTCATAAGTATTTGATGCTTAACCACTCAAAAGTGAGACCGTCTCTTCATTTCTTCCAAACTACGCTCAACATTTCGTTATAATGACTCATTCACCCTTAAGGATCTTAAAAATAGCTTGTATGATCACATCATTCACCATATTCACAGTAATTTCCTCATTTATACTCTCCTAGGACTAGGAATTTGTTGAATTGCATTAAATAAAGAGTCTTCGATGATTTCTAGCATTTCTCACAAGTATTTGATGCTTAATTACCCATAAATGAGTCTATCTATTCATTTCTTTCAAACAAGACTCCATATTTCATTGTAATGACTCATTCACACTTAAAGATCTTGAAAATAGTTTGTATGACCACATCATTCACTATATTCATTGCAACAACCTCATCTATACTCTCTTGCGACTAGAAATCTGTTGAATTGCATTAAACAATGAGTCTTTGACGATCTCTAGTATTTCTCACAAGTATTTGATGCTTCATTTCTTCCACACAAGGTTCCATTGTTGGTTGTAATAACTCATTCACACTTAAAGATCTTGAAAATAGCTTGCATGGCCACATCATGCACTATATTCATTGCAATGACCACATTTATACTCTCTTAAGACTAGAAATCTGTTGAATTGCATTAAATAAACAGTCTTTTGTGATATCTAGCATTTCTCACAAGTATTTGCTACTTAATTACTCAAAAATCAGACCGTCTCTTCATTTCTTCCAAACAAGTCTCCACTTTTCCTTGTAATAACTTCACACTTAAAGATCTTGAAAATAGCTTATATGACACCGTCATGCACTATATTCATTGCAACAACCTCATCTATACTCTTTTGGGAATAGGAATCTATTGAATTTCATTAAACAAAGAGTTTTTGACAATTTCTAGCATTTCTCACAAGTATTTGATGCATAATTACCCAAAAATGAGACCATCTCTTCATTTCTTCCAAACAAGGCTCCACTTTTCCTTGTAATGACTCATTCATGCTTGAAAATAGCTTGTATGACCACATCATTCACTATATTCATAGCAATTTCCTCATTTATACTCTCTTAGGAGTAGGAATCTATTAAATTACATTAAACAAAGAGTCTTTGATGATTTCTAGTAATTCTCACAAGTATTTGATGCTTAATTAAACAAAAATGAGACTGTCATGCACTATATTCATTGCAACTTCCTCATCTATACCCTATTGGGACTAGGAATCTATTGAATTGCATTAAACAAAGAATCTTTGATGATTTCTAGCATTTCTCACAAGTACTTGATGCTTAATTACTCAAAAATGAAACCGTCTCTTCATTTCATCCACACAAGGCTCCACTTTTGGTTGTAATAACTCATTCACACATTAAGATCTTGAAAATAGCTTATATGACCGCAACATGCACTAGATTCACTCGAACAACCTCATTTATACTCATATGGAACTAGGAATTTGTATAATTGCATTAAACAAAGTGTCTTTGATGATTTCTAGCATTTCTCACAAGTATTTGATGCTTAATTACTCAAAAATTAGACTGTCTCTTCATTTCCTCCACACAAGGATCCATTTTTGGTTGTAATAACTCATTCACACATAAAGATCTTTAAAATAGCTTGTATGACCACATCATGCACTATATTGATTGCAACAACCTCATTTATACTCTCTTAGGACTAGGAATCTATTGAATTGCATTGAACAAAGAATCTTTAATGATTTCTAGCATTTCTCACAAGTATTTGATGCTTAATTACCCAAAAATGGGACCGTCTCTTCCTTTGTTCCAAACAAGGCTCTACATTTTGTTGCAATGACTAATTCACACTTAAAGATCTTGAAAATAGCTTATATGACCACATCATGCACTATATTCGTTGCAACAACCTCATCTACACTCTCATGGGACTAGGAATATGTTGAATTGCATTGAACAAAGTGTCTTTGATGATTTCTAGCATTTCAAACAAGTATTTGATGCTTAATTATTCAAAAATGAGACCGTCTCTTCATTTCTTCCTCACAAGGCTCCACTTTTGGTTGTAATAACTCATTCACACCAAAAGATCTTCAAAATAGCTTGTATGACCACACCATGCACTATATTCACTCCAACAACCTCATCTATACTCTCTTGGAACTAGGAATCTGTTGAATTGCATTAAAGAAAGGGTCTTTGATGATTTATAGCATTTTTCACAAGTATTTGATTCTTAATTACTTAAAAATAAGATCGTCTCTTTATTTCCTCCTAACAAGACTCCACTTTTAGTTCTAATAACTCATTGACACTTAAAAATCTTTAAAATAACTTGTATGACCCCATCATGCACTATATTCACTCTAATAACCTCATCTATACTCTCTTGGAATTACAAATCTCTTCAATTGCTTCAAACAAAGAGTCTTTGATGATTTCTAGCATTTCTCACAAGTATTTTGTGCTTAATTACTCAAAAATGAGACTATCTCTTCATTTCTTCCACACAAGACTCCACTTTTGGTTGTAATAACATATTACACATTAAGATCTTGAAAATAGCTTGTATGGCCCCATCATGGACTATATTCATTGCAACAACACCATCTATACTCTCTTGGGACTAGGAATCTATGGAATTGCATTAAACAAAGAGTCTTTGATGATTTCTAGCATTTCTCACAAGTATTTGATGCTTAATCACTAAAAAATGAGACCATCACTTCATTTCCTCCACACAAGGATCCAATTATGGTTGTAATAAGTCATTCACACATAAGGATCTTGAAAATAGCCTGTATGACCACATCATGCGCTATATTCACTCCAACAACCTCATCTATACTCTCTTGGAACTAGGTATCTATTAAATTGCATTAAAGAAAGGCATTCGATGATTTGTAGCATTTCTCACAAGTATTTGATGCTTAATTACTCAAAAAATAAGACCGTCTTTTCATTTCCTCCTAACAAGACTCCACTTTTAGTTGAAATAACACATTGACACTTTAAGATCTTGAAAATAGCTTGTATGACCCCATCATGCACTATATTCACTCCAATAACCTTACCCATATTCTCATGGAACTAGGAATCTGTTGAATTCCTTTAAACAAAGAGTCTTTGATGATTTGTAGCATTTCTCACAAGTATTTAATGCTTAATTACTAAAAAATGAGACCGTCTCTTCATTTCCTCCACACAAGGCTCCACATTTCATTGTAATGACTCATTCACACTTAAAGATCTTGAAAATAGCTTGTATGACCACATCGTTCACCATATTCATTACAACAACCTCATCTATACTCTCTTAGGACTGGGAATCTTTAAAATTGCTTTAAACAAAGAGTCTTTGATGATTTATAGCATTTTTCATATGTATTTGATACTTAATTACTCAAAAACAAGACTATCTCTTCATTTGTTCCAAACAAAGCTCCACATTTAGTTACAATGGCTAATTAAAACTTAAAGATCTTGAAAATAGCTTTCACGACCACATCATCTACTATATTCACTGCAACAACCTCATCTATACACCCTTAGGACTAGGAATCCATTGAATTGCATTGAACAAAGAATCTTTGAATACTTCTAGCATTTCACACCAGTATTTGATGCTTAATTACTCAAAAATGTGACCATCTCTTCATTTCTTCCTCACAAGGCTCCACTTTTGGTTGTAATAACTCATTCACACTCAAAGATCTTGAAAATAGCTTGTATGATTACATCATGCACTATATTCACTCCAACAACCTCATCTATACTCTCTTGGTACTAGGAATCTGTTGAATTGCATTAAAGAAAGGATCTTTGATGATTTGTAACATTTCTTACAAGTATTTGATGCTTAATTACTCAGAAATGAGACCGTCTCTTCATTTCCTCCACACAAGGATCCATTTTTGGTTGTAATAACTCATTCACGCATAAAGATCTTGAAAATAGCTTCTATGACAACATCAAGCACAATAGTCATCGCAACAACCTCATCTATACTCTCTTGGGACTAGGAATCTATTGAATTGCTTTGAAAAAAGAGTCTTTGATGATTTCTAGCATTTCTCACAAGTATTGGACGTTGAATTACCCAAAAATGGGACCATCTCTTCTTTTCTTCCAAACAAGGCTCCACATTTCGTTGTAATGACTCATTCACACTTAAAGATTTTGAAAATAGCTTATATGACCACATCGTTCACTATATTCATTGCAACAACCTCATCTATACTCTCTTGGGACTAGGAATCTTTAGAATTGTATTAAACAAAGAGTCTTTGATGATTTCTAGCATTTCTCACTAGTATTTGATGCTTAATTACTCAAAATGAGACTGTCTCTTTATTTCTTCCTAACAAGACTCCACTTTTTGTTGTAATGACTCATTCACACGCAAAGATCATGAAAATAGCCTGTATGACCACATCATTCACTATATTCATTGCAATAACCACATCTATACTCTCTTGGAACTAGGAATTCGTTGAATTGCATTAAACAAAGAACTTTTGTTGATTTCTTGCATTTTTCACAAGTATTTGATGTGTAATTACTCAAAAATGAGACCGTCCCTTCATTTCTTTCTAACAAGGCTCCACTTTTTGCTGTAATGACTCATTCACACTTAAAGATCTTGAAAATTGCTTGTATGACCACATCATGCACTATATTCATTGCAATAACCTGATCTAACCTCTCTTTGGATTAGGAATCTGCTGAATTGCTTTAAACAATTATGATTTCTAGCATTTCTCACAAGTGTTTGATGCTTAATTACTCAAAAATGAGACCGTGTCTTCATTTCTTCCTAACAAGACTCTACTTTTTGTTGTAATGACTCATTCACAGTTAAAGATCTTGAAAATAGCTTGTATGACCACATCATGCACTATATTCATTGCAACAACCACATCTATACTCTCTTGGAACTTGGAATCTGTTGAATTGCATTAACCAAAGAGTCTTTGATAATTTCTAGGATTTCTTATAAGTATTGGATGCTTAATTACTCAAAAATGAGATCGTCTCTTCATTTGTTCCAAACAAGGCTCCCCTTTTCGTTGTAATAACTCTTTCACACATATAGATCTTGAAAATAGTTTGCATGACCACATCAAGCACTATTTTCATTGGAATAACCCCATTTATACTCTCTTGGGAGTAAGAATCTTTTGAATTGCATTAAACAAAGAGTCTTTGACAATTTCTGGCTTTTCTCACAAGTATTTGATGTTTAATTACTCAAAAATGAAACCGTCTCCTCATTTCTTCATAACAAGGCTCCACTTTTCGTTGTAATAACTCACTCACACTCAAAGGTCATGAAAATAGATTGTATCACCACATCATTCACTATATTCATTGCATCAACCTCATCTATACTCTTTTAGGACTAGGAATCAATTGAATTGCATTAAACAAAGAGTCTTTGACAATCTCTAGCATTTGTCACAAGTAATTGATGCTTAATTACTCAAAAATGAGACTGTCTCTTCCTTTCTTCCAAACGAGGCTCAACATTTCATTAGAATGACTCTTTCACCCTTAAAGATCTTGTAAATAGCTTGTATGACCACATCATGCACTATATTCATTGCAACAACCTCATTTATACTCTCTTGGGACTAGGAATTTGTAGAATGGCATAAAACAGAGAGTCTTTGATGATTTCTAGCATTTCTCACAAGTATTTGATGCTTAATAACCCAAAAAGGAGACCGTTTCCTCATTCCTTCCAAACAAGGCTCTGCATTTCGTTGTAATGACCTATTCACACTTAAAGATCTTGAAAATAGCTTATATGACCACATTATTCACTATATTCCTTGAAACAACCTCATCTATACTCCCTTGGGACAAGAAATCTATTGAATTGCATTAAACAAGGGGTCTATGATGATTTCTAGCATTTCTCACAAGTATTTGATACTTAATTACTAAAAAATGTGATCGTCTCTTCCTTTCTTCTGAACAAAGCTCAACATATTGTTATAATGACTTATTCACGCTTAAAGATCCTGAAAATAGCTTGTACAACCACATCATGCACTATATTCATTGCAACAATGACTTCTACACTCTCTTAGGGCTAGGAATGTATTGAATTGCATTAAACAAAGTGTTTTTGGTGATTTCTAGCATTTCTAACAAGTATTTGAAACTTAATTACTCAAAAATTGGACCATCTCTTTATTTCTTCCAAAAGAGGCTCCACTATTCATTGTAATAACTCATTCACACATTAAGAACTTGAAAATAGCTGGTATGACACCGTTATAAATTATATTCACTGCAACAACCTCATTTATACTCTTTCGGAACTAGGAATCTATTAAATTCCATTAAACAAAGAGTCTTTGATGATTTGTAGTACTTCTCACAGGTATTTGATGCTTAATTACTCAAAAATGATACTGTCTCTTCATTTCCTCCTAACAAGACTCCACTTTTCCTTATAATAACACATTTACACTCAAAGATATTGAAAATAGCTTGTATGACCCCATCATGCACTATATTCACTCCAACAACCTCATCTATACTCTCTTGGAACTAGAAATCTGTTGAATTGCATTAAACAAGGAGTCTTCGATGATTTGTAGCACTTCTCACAAGTATTTGATGCATAATTACTCAAAAATGATACCATCTCTTGGAACTAGGAATCTGTTGAATTGCATTAAATGAAGAGTCTTTGATGATTTGTTGCATTTCTCACAAGTATTTGATGTTTAATTACTCAAAAATGAGTCTGTCTCTTCATTTCCTCTAAACAAGGCTCCACTTTTCGTTGTAATAACTCATTCACATTGAAAGATCTTGAAAATAGCTTGTCTGACCCCATCATGCACTATATTCATTACAACAACTTCATCTATATACTCTTGGGGCTAGGAATCTGTTAAATTGCACTAAACAAAGAGACTTTGATGATTTCTAGCATTTCTCACAAGTATTTGATGCTTAATTGCTAAAAAATGAGACCATCTCTTCATTTGTTCCAAACAAGACTCTAGATTTCATCGTAATGACTCATTCACACTGAAAGATCTTGAAAATAGCTTGTATGACCCCATCATGCACTATATTCATTGCAACAACCTCATCTATACTCTTTTGGAACTAGGAATCTGCTGAATTGCATTAAACAAAGAGTCTTTGATGATTTCTAGCATTTCTCAAAAGTATTTCATGGTTAATTACTCAAAAATGAGACCGTCTCTTCATTTCTTCCTAACACGGCTCCACTTTTCATTTTAATAACACATTCACACGAAAAGATATTGAAAATAGCTTGTATGACCCCATCATGCACTATATTCGTTGCAACAACCTCATATATACTCTTTTGGAATTAGGAATCAGCTGAATTGTTTTAAAGAAAGAGTCTTTGATGATTTCTAGCATTTCTCACAAGTATTTCATGGTTAATTACTCAAAAATGAGACCGTCTCTTTATTTCTTCCTAATACGGCTCTACTTTTCATTTTAATAACACATTCACACGCAAAGATATTGAAAATAGCTTGTATGACCCCATCATGCACTATATTCATTGCAACAACCTCATTCATACTCTCTTGGAACTAGGAATCTGCTGAATTGCGTTAAAGAAAGAGTCTTTGATGATTTCTAGCATTTCTCACAAGTATTTCATGGTTAATTGCTCCAAAATGAGACCGTCTCTTCATTTCTTCCTAACACAGCTCCACTTTTCATTTTAATAACACATTCACACGCAAAGATATTGAAAATAGCTTGTATGACCACATCATGCACTATATTCATTACAACAACATCATCTATACTCTCTTGGGACTAGGAATCTATTGAATTGCATGAAAGAAAGAGTCTCAAATGATTTCTAGCATTTTTTACAAGTATTTCATGCTTAAATATTCAAAAAAGAGATTGTCTTTCATTTCTTCCTAACAAGGCTCCACTTTTCATTTTAATAACACATTCTCACACAAGGATCCTGAAAATAGCTTGTATGACCACATCATGCACTATATTCACTCTAACAACCTCATCTTTACTCTCTTGCAACTCAGAATTGGGTGAATTGCATTAAACAAAGAGTCTTTGATTATTTGTAGCACTTCTCACAAGTATTTGATCCTTAATTACTCAAAAGTGAGACCGTCTCTTCATTTCTTCCTAGCAAGGCTCAACCTTTCGTTGTAATGACTCATTCACACTTAAAGATCTTGAAAATAGCTTGTATGACAACATCATTCACAATATTCATTGCAACAACCTCATCTATACTCTCTTAGGACTAGGAATCTGTTGAATTGGATTTAACAAAGTGTCTTTAATGATTTCTCACTTTCCTCACAAGTATTTGATGCTTAATTACTCAAAAATGAGACTGTCTCTTCATTTCTTCCTCACAAGGCTCCACTTTTCGTTTTAATAACACATTCACACTCAAAGATATTGAAAATAGCTTATATGACCACATCATGCACTATATTCATTGCAACAACATCATCTATACTCTCTTGGGACTAGGAATTCATTGAATTGCATGAAAGAAAGAGTCTCTAATGATTGCTAGCATTTCTCACATGTATTTCATGCTTAATTACTTAAAAAAGAGACCATCTTTCATTTCTTCCTAACAAGACTCCGCTTTTCATTTTAATAACACATTCACACCCAAAGATCTTGAAAATAGCTTGTATGACCACATCATGCACTATATTCACTCTAACAACCTCATCTTTACTCTCTTGCAACTTGGAATCGGGTGAATTGTATTAAATAAAGAGTCTTTGATTATTTGTAGCACTTTTCACAAGTATTTGATACTTAATTACTCAAAAATGAGACCGTCTCTTTAATTCTTCCTAGCAAAGCTCCACTTTTCATTGTAATAACTCATTCACACATAAAGATCTTGAAAATAGACTGTATGACCCCATGATGTAGTGTATTCACTCCAACAACCTCATCTATTCTCTCTTGGAACTAGGAATCTATTGAATTGCATTAAACAAAGAGTCATTGATGATTTCTAAAATTTCTCACAAGTATTTCATGCTTAATTAGTCAAAAATGAGACTGTCTCTTCCTTTCTTATGAATGAGGCTCAACATTTTGTTATAATGACACATTCACCCTTAAAGATCTTAAAAATATCTTGTATGACCACATCATGCACGATATTCATTGCAACAACCTCATCTATACTCTCTTTGATGATTTATAGGATTTCACACAAGTATTTGATGCTTAATAGCCCAAAAAAAGACCGTCACCTCATTCCTTCCAAACAAGACTCAACATTTTGTTGTAATGACCTATTCACACTTAAAGATGTTGAAAATAGCTTGTATCACCACATGATTCACTATATTCATTGCAACAACCTCATCTATACTCTTTTGGGGCTAGT